>CM038110.1:24085368-24603528 GCA_001642375.2 Mentha longifolia | reverse complement strand
TTCTGTTTGGGCAAACAGAACGTATTTCCAGATTCTGCAACTTCCAGCTGAGCAATAAGAGACGGGATATTCTTTTTCATTCCTTCATCACCAGTCCCTTTATCATAAATTCAGTGAGACTCCTTGTCAAGGTGAGCTCCGACTTGTCCTGCAAAAGATTAGTCTCAAGAGGTTCTTGGACTAGAGGATTAGTCACATTTATGGCAGAAACACTTTCAACAACAGGTGGACTTTTCATAGTATCATCAATGTTGAAAGTAAATTTCTCTCCATTATAATCCAAACAAATTGTACCGCTAAAGACATCAATGATTGTTCTAGCAGTTCTTAAGAAAGGACGACCTAACAGAACACCATTTGAATCCTTGCGCATCATTCATTTCAACCACATAGAAGTCGGCAGGATAAACAAATCATGCACTTTCACAAGAACATTCTCCAATAAACCCACAGGATAAACACACGACTTATCAGCCAACTGTATCACTACATTACTATCTACCAACTCCACACCAATTAATCTATTATAAACAGATAATGGCATAACATTGATAGATGCTCCTAAATCACACATCGCATGCTGATTTTTGTATCACCAAAAGAACAAGGTAAAGAGAACATACCTGGTCCTTGCACTTGGGAGGCAAATTCTTTTGTATCACGGCTGATATTCTCACTCATCACGATCTTGCTCGCCTTCTTGAATTTTCCAGCAATGAAATCCTTCATGAATTTGCTCAATTGAGGAAGCTTGATCGCCTGTAAGAATGGAATGTTAATTCCATCTTTCCAAAGATGACATAAAGTCCATGGGATCTTCTTTCGGCTTCTTTTTGCTAATCTCTCAGGAAAAGGTGGAAGAATCTTAATATCAGGTACATCCAACATCAAATGTTCTTGAACCTCAACAGGTGTACCCAAATCAAATTCCTCTTCAACGTCTTGCTTCAGCAAAGATTCAGGATCAGCGGCTTGTTTGGCCAAACTGGGTGAATTTCCCGTCTGATTCTCGAGAATACTTCTGTCTGGGCAGACCATCTGTCTCTTCGGAATCGTTTCTTGAGCTTTTTTCCAACTTCTTCTTGGTGACTCTCTCAATTCTTTGCCACTTCTCAAAGTGATTTGGCTCACATTCTCCCTTGGATTCACTTGAACTTGTGAAGGCAATTTGCCTTGATTTCCTTTTATCTCATTCACAGAAACTGCGAGTTGAGATATTTGATGAGCTAATCCATCAATGCAAACCTTTTGCTCCTTTTGTGCTTGTTGAAGTCTGTGCACTGCTTCATTATTAGCTTGCAAGTTGTTCGTCAGCAACTGCTGTGAGCCAATCAAATCTCCCATCATGTCTTCAAGAGATTTCCCTTGCTTTCCTTGTGGAGGGGTCGGTGCTTGCTGAAATCCCCTTTGATGATGGTCGTGGTCTGTAGCTTTGTTGCTGCTGAGCATGTTGAGGTTGTTGCTGCACTTGATTGCCTTGTCCTCCCCAACGGAAATTGGGATGATCTCTCCAACCAGGATTGTAAGTGTTCGAAAACGGATCTCTCTGTGGAGATTGATTTTCCCAAATTCCATCGACATGCTCTTGAACAAAACTATCTCTTCAGTCATCGGCATTGAATTGTTGAGTGATCCAGCTTTCCACATGTGCCACATGGTTTCTCCTTTTGGCCAACACTTGCTACTTTCTCAACCACAGTATTCAGTACATTCTCCATTCTTCCCATCCTCTCTTCGAACTTCTCCTCAAAGTTAGAGGAGCTTGTTTGTGCAACTCTCTTAAGCAACGAATTTAGGCTCATCGTATTCTCTGGTTGCTTCTACCAAGTCTGAATCAACTTCTTGGCTTCGCTCACTGTGTTGTTAGAAAATCCTCCTCCACTTGATGAGTTCACAAGATTCTAGTGTCAATGTTCATTCCTTGGTAGAAATATTGCAGCAAATCACCATCAGAGAACTTGTGATTCGGACAACTATCCACCAATTTCTTGAATCGTGTCCAATAGCTGCTTAGTGACTCCTCAAACTCCTGTTGGACTCCAGTAATCTCCTTCTTCAATGCATTTGTTTTGGTTGGAGGAAAGAAATGCTCCAAAAACAACTTCTATTTCAATCCATGTAGTAACGGAGTTTGGTGCGAGACCGTTGAACCATGCATTTGCTTCTGCTGTTAGAGTGAATGGAAATGCAGCCAACTTGAACTGATCCTCTGTGATTCCTTCAGGGCGCTTCTGAACCTTGCATATCTTGATGAATTCACTCAAGAAGTTGTAAGGATCCTCGTTTTTTTTTTATAGAACTTTGGTAAAACATTGAGAAGCCCGAGCTTTATTTCAATCGACCTTTCAACCTCGGTCATCCTTATTGGCGTTGGAGGATCATCTTCATTATGACTTGCAAGATCACACAATCTTGGATCAGCCATTTCACTTTCAATGTCCACGAGAAGAGTATGGACTTTTGCTTCGACTTCAAGAATACCTTCTGTTTGGGCAAACAGATGGCTTAAATCAAATTCAGACTCAGAACAGGTATCAGTTTCTGAAAAGCACTCCGTCTGGGCAGATAGAATCTTTCGAGTTCTGACAGTTTCTGCAACTTCCTTAACCTTTTCGCAGTCTTCTCGATTTCGGGATCAAAAAGAAGAATAGGCTTGGAAGATCTGCTCATAAACAACACAAAAAAATAAAATAAAAAATCAATAGGAAAAATAAGAAAACAATCAACGACCGTTCCCCGGCAACGGCGCCATTTTGGTGGACGTCGTTTACCACCAAATAATTCCTGCAATTTGCTAAGAACTAAGATTAGTAAAGCGTAAGCAGGGTCGAACCACAGAGAACGGGTTAATTACTTAAATTCCTAAAGATTGAATTCGGTGTAGCCACCATGCCTTAAAAGTGAGTTTTGATTAACAACTACGAAACAAGAAAATATACTAAATGCAAACAAGATATGAATCAATAATAAAAACAATTCGGCTTCGAATAACTCCTCACTAGTCTAATGGTTCCGATAATTGACGCAAAAATAAATCAACTCCTATGGACCAATCAGTTATAGGATACCGTGAATGCAACGGACGTACCCCAATTCCTACGTACTTTTTCGATAGCTAGCAAGAGACGCTTAAACTAACTATTCTCTTATCAAAACACAACCTAGTTGGTAACGCCAGTTCTAGATTAATGTTTCAATAGCATTAAACAAGAAGGAACCCGATATTAGACAAATTACCCAAGAACGCAAGTAATAACTCATCTACCAAAACATTCCTACTACCAATACGATAGCTTTGCCACAAATTAGCCCTATTCCAACAATTACGGATTGGGCGAACTAATTGACTATATTCCGATTAAATCTAAGTTGATCAGGCTTAAACAGAATCAGAAATAAATAATAAACACAAGGAATAACTTGGAACCCATAGAATTAATTATCAAACAATTAGGTCTCACAAAATATTTAGCCTAGTGATTCATTATTCTTGCCGAATTAAAAACCTAACTACTCATGATAATAGAAACAACAAGCATAATCATATATAGCAAACACAACTAACAATATACGAATAGGAAAAGAAATAAGAAACTATCAACAGTACTTCCTTAGCTTCAATCGATCAGAGAGCATAAATTTGAACGACAATCTAATTTCTCTAAGTAAACTAAGATACGAAAATAAAATAACTTCAATCGGGCTTCAGCCAATTGACGAAAACCGAAGTAAAGGTGAACAAAGAAAAGAACTAATCTCCTCCTAAACTACTGCTATGCGAATTGATGAAGACGGGATAAAACTCTAACCTCACGTCTAAAAACTCACTCCCCTAATGATGTCTAGTCGTGGGCTTTTGTAGCCAAGTTAAAAGATAATAAAATATTAATAAATATTCTAATACTAATTAATTAGAATTAATAAAAATAGTCCTCTAATTAATCTCCTTCCTTCTTTGAGTTTCTTCATATTTGCAAAATACGCCCAAATTCCACAATATTCCTTCAAGTTCCTCTTTATTCCAATATGCAAATTTCCTGCACACACATCACACCCAAAAATGTAAATTAAATCAAATGAAGCTCATAGAAAATACCAAAAATATGAATAACAAATACCACACATCAAATATACACCGTCTTGTCCTTCTATTGGCTATAACTATCGAAGTGCATCGAATAGTGATCAAGTATTAAACACCCTAGAATAATCATCAACAAGATAATCTGGAAGTAAATAAATATTTGCGAAATCAAATAAATTAAATATGAAGAACAATTTTGTAGGTCCCAATAAGTAGTTATTGGTGTATGGGGGGGGGGGAATACACCAATTAGCCAACAGTTTTGATTTTCAAAACAGATTGATCTTACTAAGTCGTCACTACAGTATATCAGAGCAGTTTAGTTTTTCCAGATCAATCAGTAAACTGCTGAGCTTGCAAAACTAACCTGCGTGCGGAAAGTTTGGTGGAAAGGTTGGCTAACAGTTTTCAAAGGAAACTTTAGTTCAGGCAAGTGTTCATGCAAGACAGGTTACAATGGTGCAGGTTGTGAACATGCAAACTGTGTAAATGAATAAGTAAATAACAAGAGAGACACTAGGAGTTTTTATCGTGGTTCGGAGTAAACAGCTCCTACGTCCACGCCAGATTCCGTCGAATCTATAATCCCTTAACTTGAGATTTTTCGCTCCTTTTAACACTGGTGGAGGTCCAGTCCAAATTCAAGTCTTTCTCTTAGACTGAATCTAGCACGATTCTTGAGTCGTGTCTCTTCTTACTTACATACAAACTATCATACAATCTTACTAACACTAAATGACTAGTGCTACTATCCAAACTAGAGAGCTGTGAATAGCTATCGTCATAAGGAATACAACTCAATCAACTACACTAGTTTTCAACTTTGATGGTAGTGAGAGTGTGTGTGATGTGTTCTAGTAAGACAGTTTCCAGAAAGATTAGAAATCTACAATGATCAACACTTGGGAAAGCTCTAGTAATTTCGAGTGTTGATTGAATGAATTTCAGCTTGAGATTTCTGCAGAGTTTCGGCTTGTAATTTGAGTTTCTCGTACTTCAATCTGGAATGAGTTGAGGTATTTATAGAGAAGCATTTGAAATAGAGCCGTTGGAAGTGTCAGGATTTGCAGTAGCCGTACACTGACACAATTCTTGTCGTTGGGTGAGAACAGGTTTCTCAACCACAGCTCAGGTTGATCTTCACAGGTCGAGCTTCCTATACCTCGAACTGTCTTCAGTCTTCTAGTAACCTTCGTGTGAAATCTTCTGGCATGGTAAGAGCAGGTTACATAGACAGTTTACATAATGGAACAGTATGACAGATTGGGTGGTTTAGGTACCAGGTTGCACTTGCAACCTTGACCTTTACATGAGCAACCTGTCCGAGTAAAGCTTGACTGATCCAAACACGGAGACCAGCCTATTCCAGTTAAAACCTATTATCTAAGTGTGGTTTCTAATAGCATTATCAAAACTCAGTTTCAAAGGGTTCCCAACAAATTTGATCTCACAATTACATAACCAAGGGTTTAATAATCCTTCAACTAGAGTGAGGAGATTAGTTCCTAAACACCATTAAAATTAATCAACTAAAAGAGTACCCAAAAAGATGAACCAAAAACAGCCGCTAGCTTCTTCGTAAATCTGCTTCGTGCGTCGCCCCCCCTTTCTTCTCCTGCGTGCGCTGTGTTGTTTTAAAGGAAGGAATGTTTCTTTTCTTTTTCTAGTTGAATGGGATAAAATCCCCTAAAAAGTGATGGCACACTTTTTAATAAATTATAATATAAAAACTTAACTAAACTTAATTAAAACTAAATACTCATTAATTAATTAATTACAAAATATAAATTCTAATATAATTATAACTATTGAACTTGGGCTCTTCTCATAATACTCCACAATATCCACTTGTTAGCCCAAAATCACCAAAATCATATAATCCATCAACCTACACAAAAATATAGCAATATAAGTTAGGTAAGCACAAAATAATATACAAAATTGAGGAAAATTGATATAATAAAATAGGGCAATAAATGAAGTATCAGATCACTAACTCGATTTCTAAGGAATTAGTTAATGCATTAAATAATCTAGATACAATTGAGAAACTTTGGGAGGCTTTGAATAGGAGGATGGGTAGATGTAATGGACCTAAGGTTTACAAATTACAGAGATATTGGATAGCAGGAGATCAATCTGTGTTGCTATATTTCACCAACTTAACTGCTTTATGGAATGAACTAGATATGTTGTTGCCTAGTGTAAGCTGTAAATGTGATGCTGAGAAGATTTATTTTGAGAGAGAATGACAACAACGCATGATACAATTTCTGGTAGGGCTGAGGGATGAATATGAGCAGGCTAGGCAGTAGATTTTGTTAATAGAACCACTACCTGGTTTGGAGAAGGCATATAACATGGTAACACAGGTGGAAGATCAATTAATATTGCAAAATGGGAGAACAGATGGTGATCTTAGGATGGCTATGCAGATTGGTAGACAACCTGTACCTAGGGGACCATCAAGTGGATATAATCAGGGGCCTGCAGCTGGATATGGACAAGAGGTTTTAAGAAGAGGTTACCAAAGTAGAGATGTCACACCCCAGTTCCTGAGGGAAGACACGTATGCCGGGACATGGCAAGGGATTGGAATTACAAAGTAAGGATAGAAAGGGGCTCATGGCTTGGGGATATTTAACCCTATTGTTAAGAAATTAAATACGGGATCGGGACCTACAACACGAACTACGGGGTAGATAAATCATACTGCCCGTACCGGCCGCCTGCTGTCTGAATACCCGTAGACATAAAATAATATAATATTTAAATACGGAATTGGGACATACAACTCAAACTATGGGTTTGGCTAAGCCGGACAACCCATGCTGGCCGATTTGTCTGAGTACCCGTAATATAATATATAACTCGTGGTGTACAAAAACATAGAGATTTGATTTATAGGCGTAGCAGGAGCTTTTATTATACATTAGCAACAACAACAGTCCTCTCCAGCTTAGCATGTTCCACCAGCTCCTTAATCTGCAAAACAATTGGAAAGGAATTGCAGGCTGAGTACTAATGTACCTAGTGGGCTTGTGCCAAAAACATTTCTCATAAAGAGAATATCCATGATAATATAGTATACATAGTAGGGTTTTGAAATCATTTACTTCCATGCACACAAAATCTCATTTTTCATGATTGCATGCGCATGTGTATTACCATGTTACTCTTATATTGATCCCGGGACATTGCCACTGCCGGATCCCTTTTCCCTTTTCAAATGGAGCCATGGTTTGGAGACAATGGAATATTTCATCCAAAGGTTCTCCCCTTGAAGTTAGAATCAATTGGTGATCAACCCAACGATTTCTAACTGTGCACACAGCCTCTCGATTAGTGTGTTAGACCAACCGAAAGACCCAATCACATACATTATAAGAGCCTTAAACATGTAATAACACTTTAAAATATTTTCATGGATAATCTCATTTTATCAGAGCTTACTAACTCAAATAATACTTTTGAAAATATAGAGCCTCACCTGATAATCTAATATAATAACCCTTGATCTATAACTGCTACGGATCCTCTTCTGTCGTTATCTCTTGATGCTTCTACTACTAGTACTTTGACTCTACTTATTTGACTATAATAATATTTTAAATATATAATATAGAGATTGTGGCTTGACTGAAGGTATAGAGTTACTAAACAATGAAGGTCTCACGTCAAGTATTTATAGGCATGAAAATTTGACGAGTCATCAGTCTAGATTAACACGTTTATAAAATGACACGTGTAGATAATTCATATGTGTAGACAATTACCATCATCCTATTTGATATAGCTGATGTATACGTGTATATATTAGTAACTATCCCCTCAAAATATCCCATTTTTATAATGTATAATCTAGGAGCTTTTGCATGGCATGCATATGTATATATATATATTACTTATACTAATATATTTATATTAATCTTATATATATATACAATTCGTATGTCATGCATTTATGTGTATATATATATACATACTATTAAATTATCAATATACATATATATGTATTCGTATTACTTGTAAATATTATATATGAATATAAGCAAATTTCTATAGTTAAAAACAAAAGAATTATTCTAATAAAATATCTTATCAAAATTACTAAATTTCCTTAAAATTTTTAATTTTAATAAAATGAACTAATAAGAAAATTCAGGATACTACAAGAGAGGAGGAAACTGAGGTGTACACACTGTCAAGAGAATGGACATGAGGCTCATGAATGTTTCAAGCTCCATGGCTATCCGGACTGGTACAAAAGGTTGAGGGAAAATAGAGCTGGAGAAAGAATCAACTACATGGAGGAAGATATAGATGTGAGGTCAGAAAATGGAATGAATTATGGGGGAGAAATGCCTCAGGATATAGCTAAGCTCATTCAGACAGAGATAGCTAAATGTTTAGTCAGTTTACACAGAAAGATCAAGGAATTAGACAAGGCTCAGATGTGAATATGGTGCATAAAGGAAAAGACAAGTAAACGCGCTTCGAAGGACATTATGCATTTACTGTGGTGCCCGGTATGGAGAGAGTGATGGATTCTGGACTCAGGGGCAAGTTCATATGTCTGTTATGATATGGATTTGCTTGTATCCTCTTACAAGCTGAATGAGCCGGTTAACATACATCCACCAGATGGCAGCATTAAAATAGTTAACTATGCAAGAAATGCAAGAATCAACAAGTATCTCTTCCTTAAGGATGTACTACTTGTACCAGGCTTTACACATAATCTCATTTCTGTGGCTCAGCTGAATGTAGACTCAGTAGCAAAGTGCACCTTTCTTCCTACACATTGTCTTATTCAAGGACATGATAATGACAAGATTCTTTGGATTGCCAAGATGGTAAGAAACTTGTATGTGATAGAAGGTACTGTTGAGAATAATTTCTGCAACTTATTTGATCCTAGGAAGATGACTATTCAACAGTGGCATGTTTTCCTTGGTCATCCATCTATCACAACAATGAGACATATAGAAGGAGTATCTACACAGTCCATAGAGGCAGTGGTTAAGGAGTTAGAACAGTGTGATGTGTGCTTGAAAACAAAGCAATGCAGGGAGCCCTTTCCAATCTTGGAAAGAAGGACTGATAAGTTGTTTGATCTTGTGCATGTTGATATCTGGGGATCTTATGCTGAAGATAATCATTGCAGCACCAGATATATGCTTACTATAGTGGAATATTTCAGCCGGGTTACTTGGACTTTTATGCTTGATAACAAGGGAGAAGTATTTCGAGTTTTCACTGCTTATGTGAAGATGGTCCAAACCTAGTTTGACAGAACTGTTAAGGTGGTGAGATCAGATAATGGAAGTGAGTTTTTGAGTCATAAATTTAATCAATTGCTGGAATCACTAGGAATTCTACATCAAAAGTCTTGTGTATATACACCACAACAAAATGGGATAGTGGAGAGAAAACACATAACTCTTTTAGATTCAGCAAGAGCATTGATGTTCAAAATTTTGGCCTTACTCTATAATGGCAGCTACATGGATGATAAATCGATTACCCAGTAGAGTATTGGATTGGAAAACTCCCCATGAGATGCCTTTTGGATTGAAGCCAGACGTGAGTATCTTAAGGCCTTTTGGCTGTCTAGCTTATGCATCAAATGTATCACCAAGAAAGAAGAAGTTTGACTCTAGGAGTCATAAGTGTGCTTTTGTGGGATATGATGTCCAAAGAAAATGTTACTCTATGATCTAGAAACTCATACAGTTTTGCATCAAGAGATGTTAAGTTTTTCACAGAAACTTACCCATTTTCTACTGCAGAAGCAAGAGAACCAGAAGAGCAGTTGCCTTTGGTAGAAATGGTGGCTGATGATGACACAATGCACATAGATGGTGCAGAAGAGTTCATGGACAATTCTACAGGTGGAGAAATGACTATGGATGATGTTTCAGATAACACACATGTTATATCCACAGAGATAGTGCCACTGAGGAGAAGTTCTAGAGCTCACAACCCTTCTAGGTGGATGCAAGACTATGTTGGTAGTCTACAGCTTAGTACTGATCCAGCAGCTGGCATTTCAGTAACACCACCTACATTTCCCTACACTATTTCCCCTGACCCGAGTCTACCTTATGTGCAGTATCTTTTGAATATATCCACTATTAATGAGCCAACTAGCTATCAAGAAGCTAGTGCTCACACAGAATGGGTGGAGGCAATGTAGGCAGAATTAGATGCTTTGGAAGCAAATCACACATAGGATTTGGTACCATTGCCAGCAGGGAAGAAACCAATTGGTAACAAGTGGGTGTATAAGGTTAAACTGAAGGCAAATGGAGAGGTGGAGAGGTGTAAGGCTAGGCTAGTGGCAAAAGGATTCAATCAGGAGGAAGGCATTGATTATACTGAGGTGTTTTCTCCAATGGCTAAGATGGTTACTATTAGAGTATTATTTGCAGTAGCTGTTACTTACAACTGGTCTATTCATCAGGTGGATGTTAACAATGCATTCCTTCATGGTTTTTTACATGTTGAAATATACATGAAACCACCTCAAGGTTATACAAAAGCACAGCCCGGAGAGGTGTGTAAGCTGGTGAAAAGTCTATATGGGCTCAAGAAAGCATCAAGGGAGTGGAATCATGAGTTCAGTAGGGTGCTGATAGCTCAAGATTTTCAGCAATCTCCACATGATCATTGTTTATTCATTAGAGGCACTGGTGATCAGTTTTTAAGGGTTTTAGTTTATGTGGATGATGTGCTTTTAACTGGACCTGATGATATGTTAATTGATAAGCTTAAATCTGCCTTGGATGCAGCTTTTACTATCAACGACCTGGGTCTAGCACACTATTTTTTGGGAATGGAAGTAGTAAGGGGAAAATCAGGAATAGTTCTGAATCAAAGAAAGTATGTGTTGGACTTAGTTGCTTCTGCTGGGCTTACAGGTTGTGTTTCTGTTTCCACACCTCTCCCTTCAGGGTTACATCTTTCAAGCAAGGATAAGCAGTATCTTGCAGAACCTGATGTCTACAAAAGACTAGTTGGAAGTTGCTTTATCTAAACTTAACTCGTCCTGATATCACCTATGCAGTGCAATAGTTAAGCCAGTTTAAGCCTGCATCATCTCACTTGGCAGCTGCTCTGCATATGATCAAGTATCTTAAGGGAAAGGCTTCACAATGGTTACTCTTTTCGGCATCTACACCATTACAGTTGCTATGCAGACTGGGTTCATGCCTTGATACAAGGAAATCTCTCACTGGATTCTGTATCTTTCTAGGAACTTCTCTTCTATCATGGTGTTGCAAGAAGCAGGATACCATATCAGCCTCCTCCGTTGAGGCTGAGTAGAGGGTACTGGGTAGCACGGTACGTGAACTTCAATGACTTTCTTACTTGATGCGTGATTTTGGGATTCCTACTGCTTTGCCTCTTTCCCTATTCTGCGATAATATGGCAGCGTTGCACATCACAAAGAATCATGTCTTTCATGAGAGAACAAAACACTTGAAATCGATTGTCATATTGTGAGGAATTTGTACTTATCAGGATTTGTTTTGCCTTCATACACACCCTCTCATTCTCAACTAGCTGATATTTTTACCAAAGCTCTACCCCCTTCGTTGTTTCGTCACTTCTTGTCCAAGATGAGCTGCTGGATCTTCATGCGGCGTATCTTGCGGGGGACTATAGGAATCGAGAGTGCGAAGTTGGTGTAGTTGCAGATATGGTGGAAAGCATTAATGGAGAAGTGCACATGGGAGTTAAAGTTGCTGAAATGTCGAGTCTACATGGCTAGGTTAAGTATAGGAATTAATAAAGGCCGTTGATCTTATTTTTAGATCTAACGGCTATTGTGGTTTTGTTCCGTACGTAGAGCTTATATAGCTAAACTTCAATGTATTAGATATAGTATAAAGTATAGTTAGTTAAGCTGCTGACATGGCAAATAGCTTAGGTGGCAAGTAGTTAGGTACAACTGTATTAGCTGTAGTGGCGTGTTCATTACGTTGGTTAGTTAGTATATTTATACTAAATTTGCAATTAACATTTTAGTTGTATCAATACAGAAACGGTTTCCATCTTTTTTTTTCTATATTTTCTCTGCATTTTCATGGTTTTCTATGATTCTAACATGGTATCAGAGCTCGGTTTTTCTCCGATCCTAGGGTTTTTCCGGTGGTGTTGACGTATTCGTCGTCGCATCCAATTGCAATTATTTTTTTTTTAGTTCTCTCTCAATTTTTCCCAATTTGAGGTGTTCGTCGTTCGATGGCGAATTCTGGTGAATCTTCTACTCGCGGATTTGTGCTTCCGCACATTCCTCATATTCAATTGAAGCTTGATCGCAACAATTACGGTTTTTGGCGTGTTCTTGTTCTCTCGGTAATTCGTGCCCATGATCTCGATGATTTTATTTCTTCGACGGCGACTTCGCCATCGCCACTTATTCCATCTGGATCTACTGGCGACATGGTTCCTAACCCTGAGTTTGTCAACTGGATTCGCAGAGATCAATACCTTGTGAGTTGGATGTTCTCTTCTATTGGAGAAAGTATGTTAGGTCATGTCGTGCATTGTCGTTCCTCACGACAGATCTGGATTGCGCTCAAGAATCATTATCAGTCTCAATCAAAAGCTTAGACTATGCAGTATCACGTGCAACTTCAGACTACGAAGAAAGGAAGCCTCTCAGTTGAGGACTATTTCATGAAGATGCGGGGAATTGCAAATCAGCTTGCTGCAATCGCAAATCGCTTGATAATGATGAGCTCGTCATGCACATTATGGCTGGTTTCGGTCCAGAGTATGAAGCGCTTGTTGTTAACACTATACACCGTTCTGATTCTCCAAGTCTGCAGGATATTCAACTTGCCTTCTAGGCTTATAAACTTAGACTTGCACAACAACATTCTTCATTTCTGGAGCACTCTGCTAATGTTGCCTATCGTGGTCGTGGATCTGGTTTTTCTGGTGGTTATGCTAATAGTGCTGGATGTGGTATACCTCAGTCTAGGTTTGCTAGAGGAAATAGGGCAAATTTTAGGAAGGTTTTGCTATGTCAGCTCTATGGTAGGTGTTGGTCCCAAAAGTAGCGAGTCACACACGTAGAGGGGGGGGTGAATACGTGTGTAGAGAAGTGTTTAACTTCTCTTCGATTTTTCGGCCTCTTGCGAAGCGTGATGCTTTGAAAGTGTTTCATGCTTTCAAAGCTTCTTGCTAGGCGAGTGGTGCGGTGCGGAATGTGGTGAGCTATTATACTCGCTTTAGTTATCTTGCACTTAAAACAGTTTATCACTTAGAGTGAGTGTGTGTGTTATGGATAATCAAAGCATGAAGAATGTAAAGCACATAACACAAGAGTTATAGTGGTTTGGAGGTTACGCTCCTACATCCACTCTTACCACCTTCACTCGGTGATGAACTTCACTCTCATCACCTTCACTCGGTGATGGAACTTCACTCAAAGCTTGGGGTTTACAACGGGCACCCAAGAGCCTATGTGAGTTTATGCGATAGGCACTCACAAGCCTATGAGTTTATACGATAGGCACTCACGAGCCTTACAACCTTTACAAACTAAACTCTCAAACTTGGTTTGGGTTTGGGTTTGGGTTCGTATAGTTTCCAACTAATGAGAAATCCTTTACAATGAAGCATAATGTAGAAGTCTATGATTTCTCTCTAAGGCTTATGGATATAGAAGTTGAAGCCTTATGGATAAACTAGAAGGTTGAGATCCGTAGATCTTCTTGGGAGAGATGTAGGATGGTTGCCACTTTGTGTGCTTACTCTCTCATCCATTCTTCTATATAGCTTGAACCTTCTATTTATAGTAAGGGACACTAATCTATCCGTTGGAGAGATAGAGTGCATGTTCCTTACTTGTCTAATCCGAATTTGAATTCTTCCTTTACAGAGCACAGTCCTAGGAAGATAGTCGTTGACTAGTGGAGCCTAGCCCTGCAAATTCGGCGATTAGACATATCACAGTCCGTTGAGCAATCCTGAGTGGACATGTGGCCTGGTAGCTGTCGCTTCTCACCTGCTTGTCAGACGTTCTCGCTCAAGCTGTAAGCTCACTCTGGCCCTGAGACTGGAAGCGCACTCTGGAAGAGAGGCGCTTTGAACTTTGGAAGCGCGCTTCGGACTTGGAAGGTGCTTTGAACTTTGGAAGCGAGCTCTGGTTCTGAGAGGCGCTTTGACTGGAAGCGCGCTCTTGTCCTAAGAGGTGCTTTGAACTTTGGAAGCGCGCTTTGGACCTGGAAGGCGCTTTGAACTTTGGAAGCGCGCTTCGGACCTGGAAGGCGCTTTGAACTTCGGAAGCGCGCTTCGGACCTGGAAGGCGCTTTGAACTTCAAAGCGCGCTCTGGCCCTTCCTTTGGTCAGGCGCTCCGGCTTTCCTTCAGAGAGGCGCTCCGGCTTTCCTTCAGAGCCGCTCCGGCTTTCCTTCAGAGAGGCTCCGGCTTTGCTTCAGAGCCGCTCCGGCTTTCCTTCAGAGCCACTCCGACTTTCCTTCAGAGAGGCTCCGGCTTTGCTTCAAAGCCGCTCCGGCTTTCTTTCAGAGCCGCTCCGGCTTTGCTTCAGAGAGGCACTCTCACCTAGACACTCTAAAGTTACATTTCAATAAAGAGCTCCCTAACAAGTGAGCTCTACTAATACATTAAAATATACATTGTAACTTGAGCTAGATCATCAAAGATAATTAGGGAAATATTCTATGAGGGTTTTGGAATCCAATTAAAACATAATTGAATCCAAGTTCCCCTTAACATAATATCCCAATAGTAGGACAGGTCATGTAGCGCTTAAATGTTTTAAGCGTTTTGACATTCAATTCACTGGAAATGATGCTATCATTCAGAATTCTAATGCTGCTCCTAGAGCTTTTGTGTCAGATGTGGTGAATGCAGATGTAGGCCACTCTGTGGATGGAAACTATGTGGATGCTGATGGAAATTGGTGTGTTGACAGTGGAGCCACCACACATGTTACACATGACTTCAACAACTTGGCTGTGAGTTCTGACTACTCTGGACCAGATGGTCTCATGGTTGGGAATGGTAACTTGATTCCTATCTCATCTATTGGTTCTAATTCCATTTCAGTTCCTTCCTCATCCACTTCTGCTTCTGGTTCTCTTGTCTTGAATAATATCCTTCTTGTTCCTCACATCACTAAGAATTTACTTAGTATTTCTCAGTTTACAAATGATAACAATGTTATTATGGAGTTTAACTCAGACTCTTGTTTTGTCAAGGACAAACTCAATCACAAGATTCTGTTGAATGGGCGTCTCTCTAAAGGTCTCTATCAGCTGGATCTTGCTCCACTTTTGCTTAAGGATAAAGCTTCTTCTGGTGTTGTTTCTGTCTCTCTTCATAATTCAGCTATTCCTTGTAATTCTAGTGTGTTTCTGTCCATATCTAGTAAAGATATTGTTGCTTCTTCTGTTGTTTCTACATGTAATAGTTCTGGTTCTGTACCAAACTCATCTATACATTTTGCTGGATTGTGTAAGCATAGTGCTGATACTTTACATCAAATGTTTGGTCATCCTAGTAATGCTATTTTGTCTACTGTATGTGCTTCTTTAAAAATTCATTTCTCTGTTCAGAAACTCAGTTTCTGTGAAGCTTGCAAAATAGGAAAAATGCATCAGTTTCCTTATGTTTCTACTCCTACCAAAACATTCAAACCATTTGAGCTAGTACACTCTGATTTGTGGGGTTCTTGTCATACTACTTGTAGGGTTGCATTCAAGTATTATATTAGTTTTGTTGATGACTATACTCGGTATACTTGGATCTACCCATTGACCATTAAATCTGAAACTTTCAATATAGTTAAATAATTTGTTGTCATGGTCAAAAATAGATTTGGTGCTACCATAGGTGCTTTTCAATCTGACTGGGGAGGGGAGTTTAGACCCCTTCTACCATATTTTCAGTCCTTGGGCATTCATTTCCAACATCCATGCCCTTATATACATCCACAAAATGGCAAAGTAGAGAGAAAACATCAACATATTGTTGATATGAGCTTAACTTTGCTAGCACAATCTCATGTTCCTTTAGGTTTTTGGTGGGAGGCCTTCCATACAGCTGTCTACCTCCTCAATAGACTTCCCACTGCTAGCTTGTACATGAAATCTCCTTTTCAGATGCTATTCAATACTCTTCCAGACTATTCCTTCCTTAAACCATTTGGGTGTGCTTGCTTCCCTTACCTCAGGCCATATAATAATCACAAATTATAGTATAGGTCAGCTAAATGTCTCTTTGTTGGATACAGTGATTCCCATATAGGGTATAAGTGCTTAAGTTCTTCTGGGAGGTTGTACATTGCAGACACTGTACACTTTAATGTTGATGAGTTTCCATATAATCTGTTATTTCCTTCTTCTCCTGTTGAACAGCATCCTCATTCTACTTTCCTTCCTTTTGTATATTCCCCACCAACTCTTGATCCTGGTTCAGCTCCTGCACCAATTGATATTCCTCCCTCTCCTTTGTCATCCTCGAGTGTTGATACTAACCAACACACCCATTCTTCTACTCATTCTGGGTCTAGTTCTCACTCTCCTTCACAGCCTTCTGCAGCCTCTGCTTCTTCTGACAGTTCTTCTTCTTCTTCTTCTCCCTCTGCAAGTTCATCCACCTCTTCCACTAGCTCTTCTGTTCCACAGAACTCACATGTCATGGTTACAAGGTCAAAGAATGGGATTTTCAAACCTAAATGTTATGTGGTTACTACTAAATTACCCTATGAGCCTGTAAGTGATGCTGCAGCCTTGTTTGATCCCAACTGGTTCAAGGCCATGGAGACAGAATACAAGGCTCTCATGGACAATCATACGTGGGTCTTGGTTCCTCCTTCTCCAGACATGAAGGTAATTTCTAATAAATGGGTGTATAAAGTAAAGACTTTAGCTGATAGATCTCTTGATAAACTCAAAGCAAGACTGGTGGCAAGAGGGTTTAAGCAGTTTGCTAGGATAGATTTTAATGAAACATTTAGTCATGTGGTTAGGTCTACCACTATTAGATTGGTGTTTTCATTGGCTGCTACAAGGAAATGGGATGTTCAGCAGATAGACATTAATAATGCATTTCTGAATAGTCATCTTGAAGACACTATCTACATGAGTCAACCTAATGGTTTTGTCAATTCTCAGTTTTCTTCTCATGTGTGCAAGCTGTAGAAATCATTGTATGGCCTCAAACAGGCTCCTAGAGCATGGTATAATAAGCTGAAAAGTTACTTACTAGAGCTGGGATTCACAAGGTCAACCTCTGATTTCTCCTTGTTTTACAGAACTATTGATGGTGCGCTTACTCTCATTCTAGTGTATGTAGATGATATATTAATTACTGGTGATTCACATAGTGATGTGTTACATATTATTGAACTGCTACAATCCAAGTTTAAGCTCAAGAGTTTGGGGGTTTGTTGCTTATTTTCTTGGAATAGAAGTACAGAAGTTTGATTCAGGTTTTGTTCTTCATCAGAAAAAGTATATTAGAGAGTTGCTTACTACAACTAAGATGCTACTGTAATGTGTGTGCAACTCCAATGGTAGCCTATCCTAAGCTTTCACAATTTGAAGGGGAAGTGTTTGAGGATTCTTCACTCTATAGGAGTGTGGTTGGTAAGCTACAATATCTTACTTTAACAAGACCTGATATAGCATTTAGTGTGAATAAACTTTCTCAATTTCTGCAAGCTCCTACTACCCTTCATTGGTCAGCTTGTAAGAGGGTGTTGAGATACTTAAAGGGTACTAGCTCTCTTGGTCTGCAGTTTTCTTGTGCTCCATCATTTGTGCTTGTAGGGTATTCTGATGCAGATTATGCAGGTTGTGTGGATAACATACGTTCTACTGGATGTCATTGTGTATTTCTAGGAGGAAATTTGGTTGTATGGAGTTCTAAGAAACAGGAGGTTGTGTCAAGAAGCAGTGCTGAATCAAAATACAGACAATTAGCACTTCTATCCATAGATGTAGTATGGCTGGATGCTGTGTGTGCTGAACTTGGTTTAGGACTAAAAACTCCTCACCAACTCTGGTGTGATAATGATAGTGCTCTAGCTTTAGCTGCGAACCCAGTTTTCCATGCTAGGACAAAGCATAATGAAGAAGATGTTCACTATATTTGAGAGAAGATTAGTAGGAAAACTATTGAAGTTGGGTATGTGCCTTCAGTTGATCAAATAGCTGATATCTTCACCAAACCTTTGGGTGAAGCTCGGTTCCTATTGCTGCGGGAAAAATTTAAGTTGTGCTTATTAGATGATGAACATGGATGAAGATGAAGTTCGCTGGGGGTATATTAGATATAGTATGAACTATAGTTAGTTAAGCTGCTGACGTGGCAAATAGCTTAGGTGGCAAGTAGTTAGGTACAGCTGTATTAGCTGTAGTGGCATGTTCATTACGTTGATTAGTTAGTATATTTATACTAAATCTGTAATTAGCATTTCAGTTGTATCAATACAGAAACGGTTTCCATCTTCTTCTCTATTTCTGCATTTTCATGGTTTTCTATGATTCTAACACAATGTAATAGTGATTAGATTTTGATGAATGAAATTACACTGAAGTTTTACACATAATTCTATCCTTTATGCAACAGTTTACTTCAACAAAATGAACCAAAATTAAAAAAGAAAAGAAAAAAAAAGCAACATAAAGAACACGAGCTGAGCTTGTATAAATAGCAAACATTCGATCAACTTCAAAAATCGCCCTATCACTCTCTCTCCCTCTCTCTCTCTCTCTATAGCTTAAGAAACAATCTTGCTTGCCATGGCTATGTCTTCTCTGCAGTCCACACCTCTGGCCTCCTCGCAGCGCGCCATCGCTATCGACAGCGCTCGAAAGGCACTTCATTTTTTATTTAATTCTATACATTTTTTCACGCCGATATCGGTCCTTTAATTAATTAATTAATTTACGAGTAATTGTTTTTAATTTGCAGAAAAGAGGCGTGATATTCGTGTTGATGAAAAACGAAAAGAGTCAGGAGCGTGTAATGGCGATCGCCGGTAAGACCAAAGGGGCGGAGGCTACGAACTTCGTAGACACTCGGTTGGAGGTGGTCGGCACCGGCGTAGACTAGGTGCGCCTGGTTCGCCGCCTGGCTAAGAAGCCAGGCGACGTTCGGCTTCACACTCTAGTGGTGGTGCACGACGGAGACCCTCAGCTCCGACGTACTTTCACGGCGGATGCACCATCTTCTGACCAGCCCAGTTGATATATATCTGTTTTTCTTTTCTTTTTACTAGCATGCATTTCATTTAGTAATAATTATTCATGCATATATATATATATACACACACACACACTATATTCCTTGTAGGCTTAATTAAATAAGATTGATCACGCAAATATATTTCTTCTTCCACTAGTATTTAATATATTTAATATAGAGTAATGCTCCCCTACCCACCGTGGGCATGCTTAATATGCCCACGGATGAGATGGCGGCATTATATTAAGGAAAAAATTAATTAGTATACCTTATAAAAATAAACCCTACCAAAAAAAATTAAACCCTAACAAAAAAAACTAAACCCCAAAAGAAAAAATCATTGACGTGACATTGTCACGTCAGCCGTGGGCACATTAAACGTGTCCACGGTGGGTAGGGAATCATTTCTCATTTAATATATATTAGAATTTACAGGAATCCCAAACTCCTTGTATTGCAGCGAATTCATCCCAATTTGAAACGTCAAAATGAATATTAGAAGAAAATATTTATGTATATCTTCTTCCTCTTTTGGAATTTCTTTCTTTTGAGTGAATGTTAGTACAGAGAGTTTTTTTATAAGGTCGTGTGATAGGATATGGCCCACCTGCTAGGCCCAAGCATCGGACCCAATATAGTTGGGCCCCGACAGTTAAGCTCGGCCAATGCAGCTCAACCTCTAACCTACTTCAAAGAGACTTCTATACCAAGGCGACTCCTACATCGACTACAATTCAAGCTCCAAGAGATATAGAAGCTCGGTGTTTATCCAACGAATGAGGAGATCAAGCCAAAGAGTCCTAATAGGAAAGACCTGTAATCCTAGTCGAATCCACATGTAAATACCTATAAATAGGGGTTTAGAATAGATTGAAAGAGGAGAACAATCTTGTAAGCAACATACACATACTAGCAATAAAGATCCATACTCTTGCTCCGTGGACGTAGATCTATTCTAATAGATTGAACCACAGTAAATCCCTTATGCTCCTTTTACTTTTGTGCTCGATTTGTTCTTGTCTACGTGCATTAATTACCTTACGAAAATAAGATCGATCACTGGCGCCGTCTTTGGCAAACTTTTGAATTTGTGAATTCCGATCAAAGGTTTTCAAGGTAAACAAGTCACGATGACAAGATAGACACGATCGACTGCCGCTGCCAACAAAGAAAAGGAGAATCAGCAAACCAGTCAAGACATTCCAACGGCTGAAACAAGCCAGATGCAGGATCAGAATCCACCAGGGGGCAGACGACCTGGGAAAGAGCCTGTGAAAGACAAAACCCCAGAGGGTCATGTCGCTCATGTCCCGGTGGATAAGTTCGGCCGTGAAAAGGAAGGTCGTGGCAGCAGCACGGAGGATGACCTTTCCAATTTCCAACAAGAATTTGACGATGCAGTTAAAGCGTATCTGGCAAAGAATCAGCAGGATTTCCTAGAGTTTGCTAAGCAGCAAAGAGATCACAATTGTGAGGCGACGTCTGGGTCGAAACACCGGGAAAAGTCTCCAAGTATCAAAATCGTAGGCGCACGAGACGCCAGATTCCCTCCCAAGCGATTTGCTGATGATCGCCAAAGGAACCAGGATCGCATCTCACATCGGCGCGCTACGGTCTCACCTCGTCGCCGTGTTGACTCACCTCGTCGACAGGCCGACTCACCTCAGCGCGATGTAATCTCACCTCGTCGAAATGAGGACAATTACCACGGTGGGAGGTTTGGCGTATATGGGAGAATCTCTACGCCCTTCACCAACCGAATCCTCTACACGCCTCTCCTGACTTCGTATAAAGTTCTGCCGGTGAAACCGTACAATGGGTCGTGTGACCCAAGGAATTTCTTGTTTCAATTCCAGTACAATATAGTCAATTTACATGTGCAAAGTCTTCCCAGAATTGCTAGTAGACAACGCGCGAACGTGGTTCGATAGCCTACCATCTCGTAGTATCGGGTCGTATGACGAGTTGATAGAGGCTTTCGAGAGGAGGTTTTTCCAGAAAGCCGAGGCAAAAACTACCACAGCACATCTTCTCACCATCAAACAAAGACGAGGCGAGTCTATTAGCGACTTCATGACCAGATTCAATGAAGAAAGTCTAAAGGTCGATCGTCTGACGGACGAAGTCCTTATCTCAGCTTTCCAAAATGTTATCCAATCTGGCGCCCTATATAGGGAGCTCGTAAGAAATGAGCCCCGTACTGCGAGGCAACTATGGAGCATAGTTGATCAGTTCGCTAAAGCTGACGAAGCCGACAGGCGCAAGCGCGAGACTGATAGGGCCGAACTGTCAGATCGGAAGAAAGAAGATCGCAATGACTGAGGTCAAGGTCGACAAAGTGCCCTAGATAGACTTCAGTGCGGCCCAATTGAATCTCGACTTGGACCTCAGCAGAACCAAGAAAAGGGTCAGTTTACCCCACTGACAAAGTCAAAGATGAAAATTTACGAGCTCCATACCAATGTGTTCGAGAAGCCTCAGCCAATGTCAAGATCAGGGTCGAAACGCCGAGCCAAGGATAAGTATTGCCGATACCATGAGGATTATGACCACGATACAAAAGATTGCTGGAATTTAGCTGAAAATATTTAGAATTTGGTGCGTGACGGTACGCTTAAAAGGTACCAAAGTTGCAGCCAAATTGAAGCCCGACCTCAGGGCAATAGAAAAAGAAAGCAGAACAGAGGAGGGAACAAGTGCGGCCCTCAGGCCGACAAGAGGCCGAAGCGAGAAGACGATGAAGATGAGGACCAGCCTCAGTATGATGGAGTCATACAGGCTATTACCGGGCTCCCACAGGGAGCTACGAAGTCGTCATTGAAGGCCGAAGCTCGAAGCCCGCAACATGAAGAACCTTCTCAAAAAAGGTTCAAAAGGGACGAGGCAATTACTTTCTCGGACCAAGACCCAGTGCCACCTACCATGCCCCACCAGGATGCGATTTTGATTGAAGTATGAGTGGCTAATAAGCTCGTATGATGAGTTTTCGTTGATACTGGAGCCTCGGTAAGTATCCTTTTCAAGAATTGCTTCGACCAGCTAGGAGTGGAGAATGCGCAGCTCGCACCAGCACCAGTCCCGTTAAAGAGCTTCGTCCAACAGGAGACGCAAACGGAGGGGGTTGTACAACTGCCCTTAACAGTGGGGATTCATCCGTTATCAACCACTAAGGTCATTAACCTCTTCGTCGTTAAAGCGGATTCTCCATACAATGTTATACTCGGAAGGGATTGGCTGGTGGCGGTTAAGGCGATCTGTTCGCCATATCACTTAACGATCAAAATCTCGTCAAAAAATGGGGTGATCGTAGTTCAAGGTGACCAAAAGCGAGCAAAGGAGTGCATGCAGATCGCACTACGAGGTGCCGGGGCACCTCAGCACTCCCAAGCATAGCAATTACAGTTGCCTGAAGAGTTGGAGCAGAAACAGGAATCTGTATCAGACGAGTCGGTGAAAAATATAGTACTTTACGAAGATGACCCATCCAAGGTCGTCAAAGTAGGCTTCGCAGGAGGAGCCGAACTCCACAGGCAGATTGTTCAACTTCTTCGGGATTACAGAGATGTCTTTGCCTGGACACCCCTCGACATGACCGGAGTAGCACCTAGCATCATCACTCATTGGCTGAATATTGACCCCGGAGTAAAGCCAGTCAAGCAGAAACAACGAGTCTTCGCTGCAGAACGAAGTCAAGTCATTTATGACGAGGTGCAACAGCTTCGGAAAGCTGACATTTTGTTCGAGGTCAAATATCCGACGTGGATAGCTAACCCGGTCATGGTCAAAAAACAACAAGGAGGTTGGCGTATGTGCATTGACTATACCGACCTCAACAAACACTGCCCAAAGGACTGTTACCCCTTGCCCAACATTGACAAGAAAGTAGAAGCCCTGGTCGGTCGCAAGGTTTTTAGCTTTCTAAATCTATACAAAGGGTATCATCAAGTCCTAATGAGTGATGAGGATGCGCCGAAGACAGCTTTCATCACAGACTTCGGTGTCTTTGCCTACAAGAAGATGCCATTTGGGCTTAAAAACGCGGGAGCGACTTATCAAAGATGGTCGACAAGATATTCGAACATCACATTGGGAAGATTGCTGAAGTCTACGTCGATGACATCGTCGTCAAAAGCAGAGAACCGGCGCCTGCGTCGACGACCTCAAGATCGTTTTCGGCCTACTTCGGAAAGTGAATCTGAAGCTCAACCCCGAGAAATGTACCTTTATGGTCCGATCAGGAAAATTCTTAGGGTGTTGGGTTTCGCAAGAAGGTTTCAAGGCCAACCCCTCAAAAGTCCGAGCTGTTCAAGAAATGAAGGTCCCGAAAACCATTCACGATGTCCATCAACTGACGGGCTGTTTGGCAGCACTAAGTCGTTTCTTATCTAAAGCCGCCGAAAAGCAGCTCCCATTCTTCAAAATTCTCAAGAAGGCACCTGACTTCGAATGGAAGGACGAGCACAAATCGGCGTTCGAAGAGCTGAAGAAGTACCTAGCCAAGCTCCCGACTTTGTCTGTCCCGAAAGATGGAGAAGTCCTCTCCCTATATCTCGCAGCCTCGGATGAAGCTATAAGTGTTGTACTAGTTCGGGATGAAGGACGTCGGCAGCTTCCTGTTTATTTCATTAGCCGAGCTCTGAAAGAACCTGAGACGAGGTACCAGCCATTGGAAAAAGTCGCCCTTGCACTAGTGAATGCCGCTAGAAGGTTGAGATCGTATTTCCATGCACACACCATATAAGTTCTAACCGACCTCCCACTTCACCAAGTACTGACCAAACCTGAAGCATCAGGTAGAATCGCTAAGTGGGCGGTCGAACTTGGCGAGCATGATATAAATTTTTGTCCTCGGCAAGCTATAAAGGGACAAGCCCTAGCAGATTTCCTAGTAGAGGCTAAGTTCTCCGAAGCACCAAAACAGGACGAACTCCCCCCAAACAAAGCCGAAGCCGAACAACCAAAGGAACCTCCAAAAGACTGCTGGAAAGTCTATGTAGATGGTACTTCAGGTCGCACAGGCAGTGGGGCAGGAGTGATGATACTTAGTCCGGATGGAATGGAGACATCGTATGCACTTCGGTTTAGTTTCCCAACGACGAATAATGAAGTCGAGTACGAAGCGTTAATTGCTGGACTCCGCCTAGCTCATTCTTTGCATATCCGAGCCGTTCAAGTTCATAGTGACTCCCAAGTCATAGTGAGCCACATGTTAGGTAGATACGAGGCAAAGGGAGAAAGAATGAAGAAATATCTGCAAAAGGCAAAAGGTTTGCAAGAAGGCTTCGAATACTTCGAGCTGCGGTGGATTCCTAGAGGGGAAAATAACCGAGCTGACGCCTTAAGCAAACTGGCCTCGTCCTCAACAAACTCACCTGTAGAAGAAGTCAAGCTTCGAAGCATTGAAGAAGCCGAACTAAACCTCGTACAGGAGGACGAACCGAACTGGACGTCTCCCTACCGAGCTTACTTAGAGAAGGGGGAATTGCCCCACGACAAGCTCGAAGCTAGGAAACTCCTAAGCAAAGTCCCGAAGTACACCCTGGACCAAGGAGTGCTGTATCGAAGGTCATATCTCCAACCCCTTTTAAGATGCACCGGGCCGAATGAAGCAAATTATGTACTGAGAGAAGTGCATGAAGGAGCATATGGGAGTCACATCGGAGCTCGAGCACTAGCAAAAAAGGTTATGAGGTGGGGATACTACTGACCTACAATGTTCCAAGATGCAATCGACATTGTCAGAAAATGCCCGAAGTGCCAAATCCATGCGACGGTACTGAGGTTACCTCAGACAGACCTCGTAAGCATGCAAAGCCCCTGGCCGTTCGTGCAATAGGGAGTAGAAATCGTCGGACCATTCGACAAAGCTCCTGGACAGCTCCAGTTCCTCATTGTAGCCATCGACTACTTTACTAAGTGGGTCGAGGCCGAACCCTTGGCAAAGATCACAAGTAAGAATGCCCTAAACTTCATCTGGAAGAACGTAGTTTGTCTCTTTGGCGTACCTCACATCCTTGTCTCGGACAACGGAACGCAGTTCACAGACCGAGCATTCAAAGAATGGTGTGAAGGGCTTCATATTCAACAAAAGTTTACTTCGGTTGCTCACCCTCAAGCGAATGGCCAGACTGAAGTTACAAACCGAACAATCGTCAAGGGACTCAAAACTCGCCTCGATAAAGCCAAGGGAGATTGGGCAGCAAATTTACCCCAAGTCCTATGGTCATACCGAACAACTCCCAGGACCTCGAACGGAGAAACACCTTATAGTTTGGTATATGGAACCGAGGCAGTGATCCCGGTAGAGATCGGCTTGCCGAGCCATCGCACACTTAACTTCTCAGCCTAAAGCCAATGACGAAGGGCTTCGAACCGATCTGGATCTGCTGGAAGAGAAGTGAGAGCTAGCCTACATAAAGGAAGCCAAGTACAAGCAGCAAGTAGCTCGGTATTATAACCAAAGAGTGAAGTATCAGCAGTTCCAAGTAGGCGACCTCGTACTTCGAAACGAGGTCAGGTAAAGCAGAAAGGCTCGGCAAGTTGGAAGCCACATGGGAAGGACCTTACCGAGTTGAAGAAGTCCTCGACAAAAGATCATACAAGCTCGCCCATTTATTTGGTGAGCCAATACCCCGAACATGGCATATTTCCCATTTAAAGAGATACTTCGCATAGGTGGAAAGAATTGAGTTTAGAGCTGTTTAGCTCATATAGGCCATGGGTTAGGTCGTCCTGTTATTTTATTTTAACTTTGTTTTTTTTTTTATCAATAAAGTTATTTTTTCCTTAACTTTGGTCTTGCATATTTCATCCTGCATGTCTTCTTTCCACTCATGCATCTTATCTCGCTCCTTTATTCTTAAAGACCCTGACGAGGGTAATTCAATATCCTTTTAAGGATAAAAATAAACTCCAACTATGGAGTAACACCTAAACGCGCGTAAGGGAACCACCCCTATCGATAAATTCGACAAATAAGGAACTATAAAACCTTAACCTCGCCTTTCGATGAGGATGGGTCGTACAGGCCAAACTTCGTCTTATGACGAAGTGACCCAACATGGCCAAACTTCATCTTATGACGAAGAGAGCCAACTAAAGGCCAAACTTCGTCTTATGATGAAGTGAGCCAACTAAGGCCAAACTTCGTCTTATGATGAAGTGAGCCAACTAAGGCCAACTTCGTCTTATGACGAAGAGAGCCAACTAAAGGCCAAACTTCGTCTTGTGACGAAGTAAGCCAACATGGCCAAACTTCGTCTTATGACGAAGTGAGCCACCCAGGCCAAACTTCATCTTATGACGGAATGAGCCAACCCAGGCCAAACTTCGTCTTATGACG
Source organism: Mentha longifolia (assembly GCA_001642375.2). Classification (NCBI taxonomy): domain Eukaryota; kingdom Viridiplantae; phylum Streptophyta; class Magnoliopsida; order Lamiales; family Lamiaceae; genus Mentha; species Mentha longifolia. Next base: position 24,576,869 of record CM038110.1, on the reverse strand, counting down.
AAGTGAGCCAACTAAAGGCCAAACTTCGTCTTATGACGAAGAGAGTTAACTAAAGGCCAAACTTCGTCTTGTGATGAAGTAAGCCAACATGGCCAAACTTCGTCTTATGACGAATTGAGCCAACCCAAGCCAAACTTCATCTTATGACGGAGTGAGCCAACCCAGGCCAAACTTTGTCTTATGACGAAGTGAGCCAACTAAAGCCTAAACTTCGTCTCCGACGAAATCGTGCTATTTCAAAGCCTAAACCTCGCCTCATGACGAAGTAATTCTAATTATGGCCTGTAAAAGGCTTATACAAGCACACAAAATTCCGTTTTATTTCAAAAATGGAAAAGTACAATTACACGGTGATCAAGACGAACTCGAAGGCTTAGGTTTGCTAAAACTAAGCCATCTTGTGGGAAAATCACCGTCGGGGTTAAAATTTAAAACTTCATCTATATTGAAGCTGCTTTGACTTCGTTCACCACCACCTCGTCCTCGACCCCTACCCCTACCGGATTGAAGGTTCCAACCTCGTCCTCGTCGAGCCAACGATTGTCGTTCTTGTTCATAAATCTCCTTAGAGTGACGCGAGAATCTCATATTCGATCGACCCACGGGAGTGGACGAACTAGAGGGACTAACGGAGCGGGATGAACTTGAAGGACCAACGTTCCTTGCCAACCGAGCAGCCAACTTTGGGCGCCGAGCTACAATCACTTCGTACATGCCAAATACTCATTTCAGCTCGAACATTTGATCTCTGAGCTGCCAGGAGTCAACTCCGTATCTTTTTTGGTAATCCTGGCACCGAGCTGCGAGCTCTATCACCTTCGCGTCCACTTTAGCAATGGTCTTCCCGCCGTTTCGGCGGACAATGGCCTCGTACTCAGCATACTCCTCGGCGATCTTATCGGCTTCTTCCTTCACAGCCTCATACTTATCTCCAAGCTCCAAAAGCCGAGCTCGAAGCTTGTCATTTTTTATCTGAGCGGCTCTAAGTTTCACGTTAGCCTCATTCTGAATATGGCCGACTTGGTCTTTCCAATGAAGAACTTTGCCATTCTTAGCTTCAAGAGCTCGTAGTAAGTTATTGATTTGTGTTATATACGGAGATGCATCGAAAAGTTCCGGAGAAGAAGAAGACTACAAAAAGGAAAATGAATTTCTAATAAGAAATAAAGTTTTCATTACTTCAGCAAAATGTGTCATCCTACTGATGACGAAGTACATGCTACAAAAAAAAAAAAAAAAAAAAAGAAAAAAAAGGGAGGAGGCGATCAACTGACCTCCTCCTCATTTTGAGATACATTCTCTGGAACTTCGACCTCAAACTCGACATCGCCATCAGCCTCGGCCTGAGTCTCAGTTCTTCTCGGGGTAGCATTCAGATCGGCAACAATCGCATCCATGTCTGGATCGCGATCCACCGAACTGTCTCGAATCACTTCGGCAGTTAGCAGGTCGGTAGAGGCCGCCAGGCTCTCAAGTAGAGGAACCGCCTTCAGATTTTTCAGGACGATTTCCGCGAAGGCGCGGTTCAGCTCCTCCTCGGACACCTCTTTGTGCCCGTACTTCGCCTTATCGAGGTCTGGAATGTCCTCGGCGACAGCATCCACGGTCTTGGCGACACTTCGGGCTATCATCAACTCCTCCACGTCGCCGAACAAACCCGAGAATAACTCGGATAGGAAGAGCCTCTCAGTATAGGCTCGTAGAATTGGCCCTTGGCGAGCCATAGCATTGGCCTCGGCCATCTCCAATTTAGCCTTCAGTGAGGCTATCTCTTTCTGAGCCGCCTCAGCTGCGGCAACAGCTTCACTCTTCTTCTTTTTGGCCTCCTAGCCTCCAACGTAACAGCAGCAAGCTCGCCAGTTAAGCTGGCCTTCTCTTCTTCCAGCTGACGATGAATCCGATTTGTCTCATTGAACTTTGAGACCCCGTCGTTTATGAAGCTGGTAAGGGTGGACGCACTCTTCACCAACCCGTCCACCCAATTTTGGAAGCTCGCTGAGACCAGATCGGCATCCTGACGAATTCCAAACAAGATCAGCACCGGGGTAACATAAATCTAAACATAGAGATGAACTTCTTACCTCAAGATAGACCCGGCGCTGCTCTTCCAGCTCCACCACCAGGGCAAGCCGCACTAACCGAGGACTGGCCTACGGTTAGAGTCCTATCACCAGTTGCTATAGCTTGCTTTTTCAGTTTCGGCACCTTCACCCGACGAACTAAGGATACGGGAGAGGGCGACCTCAGTGGAGAGGATCCCGGTACACTCGCGGTTCGTTCTGAGGACGCCTCGGAACCCCCCTTTTCCAACACTACAAGATCCTCGGACCTAGCCCTCTTCCTATCTTTCACTAGCTTCACTGCAAAAGAAACAAGGCTAGTCAAATGATATTCATATTAAGAACACAATAAAAAGAGAAGTGTAGCCTCACCCGTTCACCGGCTCGTCCATTGAAGCGGGATTATAAGGGCTCAGCCCCGCAAGAGCCAGATCGGTCTCGGAAAACACTTCCCCAATGTGGCCATGGAGTTTCCCTTCCAGCTTACTAAAACATAACTCCGTCTTTTGTTTCCCTAACTTCCCCACCTTCCATATGAACTCAGGGACTTCACCGAACCGACAGAAGAAAAATTTTAATTGCCAGTTCGTCACCTTCGACTTCATCTCAACTTTGAAGCTAAGACGAGGTGAAAGATAAAACCAACCACCGGACGCCCTAAGCTGAAAAAACCTAAGAATCATATCTACACTAAGATCGTACCCGTGTCGCTTGACCATCACACCGAGAGCGCACAACTGACAAAAAGAGTTCGGAAACAATTGACTCAAAGGAAGCTGGCACTTTCTTAAAAGTCCGGCAAATACAGAAGGCAAGGGAAGACGAAGACCGTGGTGCAAATAGTCCTCATAAACAGTAAAAAAGCCATGAGGGGGCTCCGAAGCCCTATCCTCAGCCCGAGGAACCATCCATTCCACATAATCGGGAAATAAATAGTTTTGGGCTAACTAAAAATCTCTGGGCCCTTAAGGACCGACGGAAAACTAAAAGCCCTATCCTTCAACTTCAATGGCGGTGGAAAAACTACCCTATGCCTAACCGGACAAGGAGACTTCACGGAAAAAATATCTACTTCCGCCTCCCCACCCCGATTGGAAGTCGCCGGCGGCGATTCGGAAAACCCTAAGGACCTATCTTCACTCGAACTAGGAGAAGAATTCGCAGACATGGTCGAATAACTTACTTGTCGATATCGAATGATGGTGGCAGATGGAGGAACGTCCGGTTGAAAACTGTGCGAAATCGAACGGCAGAATGACGATAATGCAGACGAGCGGCGGCAAGTTTCTATCACTCTCAATTTTAGAAAATTAGGGTAAAGTGAGGGAGAGTGGCGTACAGTGGAAGTTTTTTTCAAAAAACTTCCGCCCTTTTCAACTCCCACCACCGCAACGTGACACGTGTCCCACTAACTCGGGACTCCAACTGTCGTTCCGTTCTCGGCTTCGCTTAATTATCCACCTCGTCTTAATGAGGTGGCAAACATTCCGACTTCGTCGAAATCAAATTTCCGAGGGGGCAATGCCAAATTCTTACCCACCTCGTCTTCACGAGGTGGCAAGCATTCCGCCTTCGTCGAAATCAAATTTCCGAGGGGGCAATGCCAAATTCTTACCCACCTTATCTTCACGAGGTGGCAAGCATTCCGACTTCGTCGAAATCAAATTTCCGAGGGGGCAATGCCAAATTCTTACCCACCTCGTCTTCACGAAGTGGCAAGCATTCTGACTTCGTCGAAATCAAATTTCCGAGGGGGCAATGCCAATTTCTTACCCACCTCATCTTCACGAGGTGGCAAGCATTCCGACTTCGTCGAAATCCAATTTCCAAAGGGGCAATGCAAATTTTATACCCACCTCGTCTTCACGAGGTGGCAAGCATTCCGACTTCGTCGAAATCAAATTTCCGAAGGGGCACTGCAAATTTCTTACCGACTTTGTCTTAACGAGGCGGTATTCGCTTTTTCCTTGTTCTTAATCATGGCATTATACCTTTGACTTTGTCAAAATCAAGTTTTGACGGGATAATGCACTTTAACAAACTTCTTCTTTAACCTATCTACCCCAAATCACACCCTCACTTCTACATCTTTTTTTGGGGGGGGGGGATGTGATAGGATATGGCCCACCTGCTAGGCCCAAGCATCGGACCCAATATAGTTGGGCCCCGACAGTTAAGCTCGGCCAACGCAGCTCGGCCTCTAACCTACTTCAAAGAGACTTCTATACCAAGGCGACTCCTACGTCGACTACAATTCAAGCTCCAAGAGATATAAAAGCTCGGTGTTTATCCAATGAAGGAGGAGATCAAGCCAAAGAGTCCTAATAGGAAAAGACATGTAATCCTAGTCGAATTCTACATGTAAATACCTATAAATAGGAGTTTAGAATAAATTGAAAGGGGAGAACAATCTTGTAAGCAACATACACATACTAGCAATAAAGATCCATACTCTTGCTCCGTGGACGTAAATCTATTCTAATAGATCGAACCACGTAAATCCCTTGTACTCCTTTTACTTTTGTGCTCGATTTGTTCCTTGTCTACGTGCATAAATTACCTTACGAAAATAAGATCGATCATCGTGTTTGCTTTATTGATTTTGATGGAAATTGACATATATATGAGATAGTTTCAGTTGATTTATGGGTATGAACATTTAATAATGGGTCGAGCATACAAATGATTTATTACGTAACACTTTTCTTTTTTTTTAATTGAAGTACTGTATTATTTCTTCCTCGTTTTGGTGAATATGTTTGGAAACTAATTATCTTCAATTAAATATGAACCATCAACTATGATATATATGTATCATAGCCCTTCTACACTTTTTCTAAGTAAAGTTCGAATAGTTCAATAGTGATTATAGGTTTCGTTAATATCTTTAGTACATATAGAATAAATTAAAGAGTCTCGTTTTTGTTTTTTTTCTGGATTTACCCAAATCCAATCAATTTTTTTTGGAGATAGCAAATTATTTTTAAATAATTGTTATAGATGAGAAGTGCTTAATTGTTCCTAATTGGCCATAAATTATATTATATGTATATATTTTTCCTTCGACGCGGAAGGAGAGGATTTTATTTCTTTTTCGTCTTTTCGTCGCCGTTACTATTTATCAACTCGCGAACACACAAATATGGCAATTGATACTTAATTACTTTAATGAGGAATATTAATTTACTCTAAATTCGAAAGTTAATTTATATATAAAAATCTTTACTTCTCGTATAATAAACTACTATAATTTAGCTCGTATTCTAAAACAATATACTATCAATTTTCTTTAATTTAATATGGTCTCTATATCCTTATTCTTTAGAAGAGTGAAAAAATAGTAGTGAATGTATAATTATAACTTTATCTCTCAAAGTAAACTTTTAATAGACAGAAATATTATCACCCTAGGCCCTTGAAAAGAAAAATACGCTAGTTGAGTGATAAATTATTATTTGCATTTTTTATTGTCGTAAATATTCCTCCATTAAGGTAAAGAACTTGAAATGTGGGTCGATTTGCTTTTTAAAAATTGAGAGTCTATACACAAAATTTTCATGAGGGCTCCATTTTTACTAATATGAAATCGTTCCCCACTACATATGGGCCGAAAATTTATTTATGGACTTGATAACATAAAAATTATATTTTGGGTAATTCTATACACAACCCCATATTACTCCTTACAGCCCCCTATTTTATTAATAATAAAAAATTTAAATAAGTGTATGAAAATACCCTCACAACCCCCAAATTTGATTATTAATATTCCTAAAATCTAAAATATGTACAGCCCCCAAATCAATAATACAGGAGCGGAACAAATTGAATAGCAGCCGGAATATTGAAGATAATTAGCTTTTTAATTTATAGATACAATCTCCCAAATTATTCGTCGATGAAAATTCGATTATCGGCAACGTATTTGCATTTATCCCAACTTTCTTAAAGATCTTAATTGCACTTTGAAGAATTAGCATTCATCATCCTATGTTAACATAAAAAAGGAGTGCATATATAGATATGTTGGTTTATAATTATAAATTCCTTACAATTAGAACTTGATTAGAGAATAAATTTATTAGAATCCATAAAGATCTGGATTTCTAACAGTTCAAATGATTTCTAAAGTAACAAGCATGTTTCAATTTCTTTATTTCCCAATAAAAAATTACCGGAGGTGCCGTCAACTTCTTCATGTGCTCGGCCATCTTCATTCTTTTTCTGTGTTCTTAAGACGTTTGTGTTTTCTGCGTTGGTGGTTATACTGCGGTATCAGTTTTGTGGGGGCTATCATTAAATATTATTTAAGGATTAACTTTGATAAGTTATGGGGTATTGTTGTACATCATTAAATAGTTTTATTATTTAATTAAATAGGGGATGTGGGGAGTAATATGGGGGTTGTGTATAGAATTACCTTATATTTTTTTTTCTCTGCCAAACAAACTCAAATCATGAGCCCAAATCGGTTTCTCTAATAGTGGATAAGTACAATCTTTCTCTTTATCGTTAAAGATACTCAAATTTCTTTTAATCCATGCATTTATTTAGTATATAGACCAAAACTTAAATAAAATTAAAGGCACTCCTCGTCCATAAACAATTATATAAAAATCGCCATCTTCCAAAAATAATTATCTCCAAACACACACACACACACACACACAAAGAACACGAAAAAAATGAAAAACTCTTTGATTGTATTCTATATGTACTAATTAATTATGGAAAACCTATAATGACTATCGAACTCGTTCGAAGATTGCATATAAAAAGTATAACCCAAACATATACAAATAAATTTAGAAACTCAACTCAAGACATCCTAATTTTGTAGATTTTGTGTACATATATAACTTCAATTCACAAACGATGCACATTCATCTTAAGTTCTCTTGCAAACTCTACATATGGATACGCAACCGTTTCTTCCCCTTCTTCTACGTCCCATCTGCAAATATATATGTACTTCTGATTATAAGAAATTTGTAAGGAAAAATAAAAGATAAAAAAAGAAAAAGCAGAAGAAATACCTATAATTTAGAACGAGATGGTGTAGGAAAAAAGCGACCTCAACTTTAGCTAGTTCGAAACCTGGGCAGCACCTTGAACCTCCTCCAAATGGAGTAAATTTCTTGCATGTTTGATCTTCTTTATTCTGCATATTATATTATATTTATATTAAATCACTCCTTTTTTTTCTAATATTTAATTAGCATAATAAAATGCAAGCTTCTATAGATATAATAATTATACGTACATGCATCCAATTATTGTGGAATTTGCAAAACTTGATATGACTTGACTTCATAATTAGGTCAATTTTGTGGCCATATCTTTCATATGATATGTTATATATATATATATATATATATATTCAAATTTGATTTCTTTTTTCTTATATATATATAGTTAATATAATAAAAGAGTACCTGCCATCTGGAAGGATCAAAGTGAAGAGCATCTGCATGGAGAGAGGGGTCGAGATGAACTGCAGAGAAAACAGGTAGGACCTTCCATCCTGCTGGAATTATATAATCTGGGCCAAATTTATAAATATACCATGCATCAACTTAATTCATTCATTCATTTCATATATCTATTACTTAATTGTACAGATAGGAAAAAGTATGTATGTATGTATGTGACCACTACTTGAAATCACATATATATGCATGAATATTTAATAATTGCATAAGAAAGAAACCCACTTCTTTAATTCTTTTTAGTTTTGGTATAGCTAGATATAGCTAGCTTAGTTTATGGACCATCAAAAGTATAAATTAATAAATACATAATTTAATTTAAAGGCATACCTCTAAATTTGACATCTTTGATTGCCTTTCGGTGGACAAATTTAACAATGTTTCCAAATCTCAGAGCTTCACTTATGACCTGCCTTACAAAGGTCCACACCAATTTAATATCAGTGACACCAATATATTTTTATTAGTATTATTATTATCATCATTATTATTATTATTAATTGCACTAGTACCATAGTCAAAAAGTATCATTCTACAATATATTTATTGATGTGAATTAAAGTAAACATATTATCATATATGTATTCCAAATTTTGAAAACCCTACTAGCTTGTATGTGGATTAATGTGTTTCGGTTGTCGCCATATGTATATGTAGATTGATGGTGTCATTTTACCTATGCAAATTAATTTAAGATAGTATAGAAAGTCTATAAAGAAATTAATTGAGGTCATAAATGTCAGAAGTAATGAGAGTAGTGTAAAAGAATAAAGAATATACTAGTATATAAATAGTACTTGAGCTTGTTGTTCATGAAGAAAAAATAAATTAATAGGAATTTTGGAAAAAAAGAAGAAAAAAACTTACATTTTGTGTGAATTCCATCAATCTGTAATCATCCCAGTTCAGAAATTCATTCTTCCTCTTCATGCTTCTTATTTTCTGATGTTCTAGCTACAACAGCAAGCACAAATGTAACTCTCAATAAGAATAATAATAACAGTACACATTGGCATTCATTGACACCCACATAAGTGAAGATGTTTCGCTGTAGATAAAATCAAAGTTTAGAAATTTTGACTATTTTGAATCCATTTTGTTTTTATCCAAAGTACACTAATTAATGTACTGTCACTACCAATTATTATCATGATCATAATTCTATCTTCAAACACAAACATAAAAAAAATAAATAAATAATAAATAAATAAATAAGTGTTGACTTCATATTTGACCAAGAATAAAGTACTCCACTATAATAATATCGTACCAACGCATGCGATCCGCTATCTTAAAAAATAAATAAAAAATAATAAAATACGAAACTGAAATTCAATTCGAGAGGGAATATATATATATTAAAAAAATAAATTACCTTTAATTGGTGGACGGCGGAGGGGGATCGATGAAGAAAGAAGACGGCCATAGACATGAGAAGGGAGGTGGTTTCATAGCCACCAAGTAAAGAATCTAAAACAAAACTAACTTTTTCATCTTCGGATAAGGTATCTACACATAGCAAAATCTCAAGAAAATCACTCTTTTCTCTTTCTTCATCACCATTTCTTCTTCTTCTTCTTTCCTCTATGATTGTTTTCACAGTTGAGGATATTCTAATTCTAGCCTGTAAAGAACATGTCATGGCAAAAAGCCTACCTCAGCACATGCAATTCTTTTTCTATATTAATTTCAGTTCTACTTTTTTATTAATTGGTATATAAATGAAATTCAATTTCCATGGGGTGGGTCAATTATTTGATCTATCAAATCTAAATCTAGATACATATATAGGATTTTTATATTTTAATTTCTGAATTATGAAAAAAAGAAAGAAGATGTGGGGAACCTGAACAGCTCTTGCATATGGAGTCCCAGGAATGTAGATAGGCAAAGAAATTAGTCCTTTCATAAATGTAAGAAAATCTTGAAGAATCTCCTCTGTCTGTGGCTCATCTTCTCTTAAACCTAGCACTTGCTTCACTATCACATTGAATGTGTACTGCCCAAAATTATATTTTTTTAAAAAAAAACACATAATCAAGAAAATCACATACTATATAATAAAAAATATTAATCAATTATGATTAGACAAGTGTATATAATATGAGTACCATTCTAGCTTCCTCACAAAAGAGGACTTGGTTCTTGTTCTTCCAAGAATCAAGAATGCGAGTGGCAGTAGTCTCAATGTCGTTCAAGAAATCGGGCTTGGACTTCATGGTGGTGACGAGGGAAACGGCGACGTTTCGGAGGCGCTTGTGGGTGTCACCGACAACGACGAGCATGGAATTCTTACCAAGAATGCCATGGATGGGCTTTGGGTAGCTGCACTGGAACAGCTTGTCCTCATTCTGCAGTATGTAATAATTAAGGTCTTGATCGCACGACACAATCGTTGGAGAGAAGAAGAGATGGGATTTGAACACTTTCCCATACCTGCACCATTTAAATTCTTCAATTTCATTTCTCACTCCACTCCACTCCACACATACTGCAGGTGCATGAACACACACACACACACAATGAATGGATGGCAGCTTTATGAAAACACACACACACATAATGATGTGAGAGCATGTTATACTAGTACTCTATATGAGTAAAATAAATAAATAAATAAAAGAAAAGTTTAAAATTACCTAGAGCAATGGAGTTGCAAAAAGGAGCCAATAGAGGAAGAGGAATGGGGCTTTAAAAAAGAGAGGGTTTCTCCAAGAAACGGCCATCCAAAAGAACCTTGAGGGAGAGGGAGAGGGACTGAGCCATTTCTCACTACAAACAAAGGCCAGAAATGGTTGAAAATCAGCCACACACAACAAACTACTATTACACCTACAACGTTTATTATCGAAACCCCCTCTCCCCCTCCACCTATTATGCCGATCAACACCATCTTTGCAAGTACAGCTTCTCTCAAGGTGCCAACAATTCTTGGAAGCCACCTATATTGTATATATATATATATAGAGAGAGAGAGAGAGATGGAAAATGCAAGAAAGCAGAAAAAAAGTTATTAACAAAAAAAAAAAAAGGAAATTGAAAAGAGAAAGTTCTTTTTACTCTTTATTATTCTAGCTACTTGTATATCTTTCAAAAAATAAATATTTATATATGTGACATAAAAATAAAATACTCCGTATCATATATTATGAGATTTTAGAAGGAAATGGCTCTTCAGCTGTTCACAAGACAAATCGAATATGTAATGATTCAACTAAGATTGCGTATTAATTAACACTAATTAATTAAATCAGCAAAAAATATATATTTATTTTATATATTAAAAAAAAATGGGAGGTTTCTAATTAATGAATGAAAATGAAGCAATGCAAAATTGAGGAGAGGAAGCAGTACAATACAAGTACTAGAATGTAATCCACAAAATTCATGTTTTAAATGTTACTAAGACAGAGCATGCATTTGAGGTCATCTTCATTCTTCAGCTTCAAGATTTATCGTATCATACAAAAAAACTAGTAATTAATTTGTGTTGTCGAATAAAGCCATTTTGCATTAATGGTGTGAGGCTGAGCTACTTTTTTCCAAATTAGTACAATTATCATATCAATTGATTTGGTAGTTGAGCAGTAATTAAATGATATGTTTTCCCGTGATAAGTCTCTTACCATTAATGCCGATTTCGGAGCTGCACTTTTGCCTTCATTTACTGTTATTTTATTTATTTCTTCCCCTTAAGGATGCGACATTACATTATTCTCAAATCTCACACTCCTACTATAAGAAAATAAAAGGCCCATAGGTTTCAAACTCATTCTTCATAACATTATTATTAATAATTCTCTCTCTCTCTCTCTCTCTCTCTCTCTCTCTCTCTCTTGTTTTTTTTGTTCTAATTAATTATATTAATATAATATAAGTATGGAGGCACTTTAGGTGGTCAAATTTAGCCACTATGTAATGAGTATGATTTCATGATTTAATTTCCACTTATCCTACGCACCATTGCCTCCCAATTTCTAATTAATTACCGGTCAAATCAATAAATTAATTTAATGGGTATAATTACTGGACCTTACGCTTCCTAATTGCGGCTAATCAATTATCCCTACTTTCCTCGTTAACTTGTGCCCCCAACTATATCTATAACCCCATTCTTTATTATGCATATCTATCTTTACAAAGAAGTTTTTTTTAGAGCACAATCAGTGTGTTTCGTTCTCTGTTTTGAAGATCTTGTAGTAAATAATGAATATATTTTGAAATTATTCCCTTTTTTTTATTGAAAAACTTTCGAAAACAGAATGTGACACATGAGAATTTTGAATTATTATGGCCTTTTCCGCTATTCTATCGTGTCAATCAATAAAACACTTCGATCTCGTGGCATATATCAAAGTCAAACTGCAAAAAATTCAATTTATTAATTTGAATCTTTATAAGTTTTTTAAAAATTCAATTTATGAATGGTATTTATAAAATTGAAAGATGTATGAAAGTGCGAGATCCGTTAAATAAATTTGTACATGACTAAGTTTAAATGAAAACCAGTCATTTTAAAAATTGAAAATCATATTTTTTATGTATACAATATATTTTTTTATGTTACAATCTGTTTTTGTTGAGACAATATTTTTCATGCACATAATCATGCTTTTCTTGTTGTAAGTTGTAACGTATAAAAATGAGTCTGCAATATTAATTTTTATTATAATACATATATATACATGACATATGACCACAAAATACCATTATTGTGTATATAAAAAATATCTTCATGAAAGAAACATTATTTGTACATATGAAGAATAATTTCTGTATTAAAGAAGCATGGTTTTCAATTTTATCATCAAAATACTTTAAATTGAGTTATCAAAGTGGCATTGGATTAATGCTTAAGTTCAAATAAAATTAATGCGTTTCACTTTCATTACAAAAACTAACGATAAATGCAAACGTGTGTAGGTAATTACTGAAACTTTGTAATTAAGAAATACGGAAAAATTACTAAAAAAGTGTTAATTTCTTCTAGAAATGAATTATGATTAAAAGTCAAAACTGAAATGTATGTTGCTTTACGTGTAGCCAAGCATGAAAATGCATTTGGTTTTGTCTTCCAAATGCTTCTTTACTTTTATGTACGTTCTTACGGAAACCACATCATGTTAATAAATTAATTTAATAATTAAATTCAATGATCGTGCATGTAACTTTTTTTTTTTCTTTTTTTTATTATTTATAAATGAATGCATGTAACTTTTTATGTGACGTTCGTAATCTAGTGATGACCTTTTGACAAAGTTTCTTACGCACAATCTCATGTCACCCAAAACATGCCTTAGTTTTGACTCCTTTCATGTTCATTTTTGTCGTCTAATATCTGGTTTAATTTTATAAAAATTCTCTCAATAATCAATAACTAGCAAATTATTCTAGGGGATAATTAAAAGATGTATTTATGTGTGTAATTTCTTGAGCTATATATAAAAAGTTGTAATCCGAGCTCTTATTCTAATGCGTGTAAAAATATATCTTGCACATATTTCACGTCTTATATAACGTTTTGATAATCATTTATTTGTTCTAATATACTCTATATTTATACATCCTGCAAAAAAAAAAAAAAAAATCATAATTTTTTTATTTAATCCAAGTATATAAAACTCAATCGGTCTCAAGTGATCGATCGTGGCCAAACTGCAGCTTTCTTTGACTGAATAGTGTGGGACACCTTTTTCATTCCAAGAGATGAAAGTTGTGCATGCTTATAATCCTTTCCAACCCAAAAACAATAATAAAATACAAATAAAAATAAAAATAAAGTCTCTCAATAGTCACAATCATGCAAACGCGGAACGAAGAGGTGAACATGACAAATTAATTAAATTTCAACACTTAAGATAGTATGCAAAATCAGAAACACAAGTTTCAACATTTATGAAAGAAAATCTCAAATAAGTGGATAATAAACTTCCAATATTCATTAATTATGAGCGAGACAAATACAATAAAAACAAAATAAAAAAAAAATCCTAAAGATATGCTGGTTGGATTGGAGAGATTGAAGTTTCATTTAACAACTCCTAGTAGGTGCGTGTGAAATCTTTTTTGCACAACCACCGTAGAATTAATAATTCGATTAAGTTTTTAGAGAAACTCTTACACTTTTAAAAATCAAAGCATACTATTTAATTAAGGGATTTGTACAACGGGGCAGACTCACGTTTGGTCAGGGGTGTCAATTGACATTCCTTAAATTTTATTTTGAATTATCTATTTTTATTTTATTATTATTTTATAAATATTATTATTTCAATAAGACTATCATGTTATCTATGTACATTGGTTCAACTTGCTGAATTCTATCCAAATAATTTTCAAAACATTGAGCTTTTGGCATTATCGGACAAATTCGAGAATTTTGCATTCGATGTGTGTTAAATAATAGATACTTCTAATTTAAAAAGGCTTGGGAATCTATCAAAAAAATTAGTTGAAATTGGAAATAATTTGGTGTATACATTAGTTAACAAGCTTATAACTTTATCATTAGTACTACCAGTTACACTTTTGTAGAAAGACTGAAGATTGTGAAGAATTGGCTTTGCAACTAAATGAGTGATGAACGGATGAATGATTATTTTGTGGTTTATATTGAAAAATATTTAATTGTGTATCTAATGAGGCTATTATTAAGAAGTTCTAGACTATGACCGATCGCTACTGATAATTTTGACACCCCTTACGTAAAATCATGCGTACGCCACTGAGTCAATAGTTGCATTCAGTAGTTAATTAATGTTTTCATATACATTTTTTTACAATCTAGTGTAATCCGTCAACGTATATTTGGCCTAATTAAAGTGATGGAATTAGTGAAAATAGGGCAACAGGTGTTTTAAAAGAAGATTAATTTTACAGATATATTGACAATCTGCATTCAACTGGCAGAGAGATTTCAATTAGTTCAAATAATACTTTTATATTTTGGTTAACTAGTTGTGTTAGATATGATATGATTCTGCTAAAAATTATCTCCGAAAATAATATGATTTTTTTTTTCTTGGAAATACATTGTAGCACCGGAAATTGTGTCATAAGGCGTTTTAATTACAATATCAATAGTTCGTGTTTTTAATTAACATTTTAATGGGGGAATGGTAAATGGGGGTATTTCCTCTTTTAATGATATATTTGAAGGGATACTTAATTTGATATTACCACTTTTATCAAAATAAAGTAGTACCGTACATTATTAAAATATTTTGATTTGAAAATGGATGTAGTACGTAAGCTAGAATTTCGGTTGTTTCTAAATGAAAAAGAAGTAGATATGGACTCTTTTTAGGCACACATGCATAAATATTTTGAATATATGTCATACAAGTCGAGGCCTTTTTTTTTTTTTTTTTTTTTTTTTTTACTAGCAGGGATTACGTGCGTTGCACGTATAACCTTTTATTTTACCTAAAAAAATTATTTTGAATAGTAATATCATTAAACTTAAAAAGAATCTTCAAAGTTTAAAATAATATTGATTGTGATTTCAACATAATATTAGCTAGCTGATGTAAATAATAGACAAAAGATGAACCAAACCATATTTTCTAAACTTATCTTATTTCGTAAGAGAAAATTATATTTTGTTAAAAACTTAAAAAAAATCATTTGACAATGATAATCATCATAATTATGATAAATCAATCAGATTAAACAACCTAAAATAAAGAAACATAAAAACACATATTATATTATTCAAGTGGATAGATGCATGATTGTAAATAGTAATCACCAATGAATTATGAAATTACCTTGAATTCAAACAATTTCGAGTTTCATGACGACAAAGTCGTACCAATAAAAATAGAATTCTATAAATATTACTCATATTTTGGAAGTTTGGCGAAAGTAATATGGAAAGACCTATTTACATTCATTTGTCTCTCTTCCTAATTACCACATATATAGTGGTTCGTGTAGTTAAATACATTTACCATTAATAGAATTAATTATTGAATAATAAGAAGTTAAGAACATGACAAATTCAAATTGATTTACTCTTACTACTTAAAGATACTTTATATTCCTCATATTTTTTATATTTGTAGATGTAATTCTCATTAAAGATAATATAAATGTATATTCAAGATTTTGAGGATCATGCTGGGCCATGATGGATTTTAATGTGTAATAAAAATAGTTTACTTACAAGAAAAAAAATAGAATTTAATTTTATAAAATTTAATCTTCTTCTCCTTGTAGATGAATACCAATTTGTGTGGATGATAATTCTAATAAAAGTATAATATTATTGATATTATCCTAAAAATAATTTAATATTAAAATTTCTGAAATTTTTATGATTATATATAATTGCGTCGTGCCCATAAATAAAAGACATAAAATAGGCAAGAAAAAAGAAAGATTATATATTAAAATCTATATAGAGAAAAGTATGAATTTATATTCCATTTTTTACGACATAGTGATAAGATTATGCTTCATGGTGTCTTAGAATAGTTGATTCATATTTATATCACAATAATGTCAAAATAAAAGTTTAATATTTCATGTCGAGTCTCGTGTGTGTGTGTGAGTGTATTGTGTTTGCTTGATAAAAAAAATAAAATAAAATAAAAGTTTTGTGTTCAAATGTTTATGCAAAATATTGCATGCTTTTTTTTTCTTTTTTTTTATAGTCGGATAGTAATAAAAAAAAGTAAAATAGCTATAAAATTGTGTTCCAAACGTAAGGATAATGTGTATTTAAGGCATATATAACATTATATGTCTAGCTTTTTGCCAAATCAATACAAGAAATTCTTTTGCACAAGAATTTACACTGAACACTTTTGTAGTATTGAATTTACTGTAAATTTAAAAATTAATTTCTATAAGACTTCTAATACAAGTGCACTAATAATATAATTACAATTTAAAAGTAAATAACATTAATTAAGTTTATTTTAAATTACTAAGTTATCCTTAAAATAAATTTATAATAGAGACATAATAGGCAAATCAAATTTTGTAAAATAAGGATGTTTTATAATAGGGTATAGATATAAGTTGCCATAATACTACTATAAAGGGGCACACTTGGGTCAGCCATGGCTCACCATAAGTCCGGCTAAAAGATTGACACTTTTATTCGTGTAAATTAACACTTTTTTGTATAATGATTGACACTTTTTAAAATTGACACTTTTATTCATAAAATAGTTATGTTAAAGATTGATACTTTTATTCATATAGATTAACACTTTTATGCATAAATATTGACACTTTGACCCGACCACACTATATAGCCGGCCTCACACAAGTTTTTGCCTAATATAAAATACATACATACGTGTATTAAATGAATTACCAATAATAATATTATGAAAAACAATAGTGGAAATAGTTTGGATCGGAATCATCCATATATATGAAGCCAAAAAAATGCATGCAAAGTGCAATATTTATTCGCAAGTTTCAAGACTACACGAGCTTGTGTCAGTTGACCAATATTCTTTCCCACGTTTGACTCAATTTTTTTTTTTTTTTTTTTTTTTTAATTTTTAAATTTCTTTATTTTCTTATTTCGATTCCCACCTGCGCCATGACTCATTTGTTTTCAAATTATGCCTACATCTCATTACATTAATATTTATTTAATTTGTATAGAAATAGATAAATAGAAGGATATGTGACTATAATCAATTTTAAGGAGGCAAAGTTAATTATAACTAAATATTTTTTATCATTTTAGGAAAAAACTCTAATATAATGAGACGGACCAAAATAGAAATAAACTCTAATATAATGGGATGGAGGTAATAATAAACTCATCTCATCTCAAATTCGGTTCCTAATTAACGACATCTCTCGATAGTTTTCCTATCCATTTTTATTTGGATTTGGGCTCTTATTTTCATCCGGCCATTTGTATTTATTTTTAAAAAAAAAATTTAACAATTATTTTTTATCTTTAAATTTCAATCATACGTCATACTGTGAATGTTTTGTAATTCGTCCGTCTTAATGTTGTTGTCTCAAAATAAAATAATAAAATGTGACATCAACAATGAGACTCCAAGGAGGAAGTAGTATTTTTACGTAATTGAATAATGTTACTAAAGTATGATCACGGCATGCGACATGCAACCTCACTGCCAAATATTACAGTAGCGACATTATGAATTTTCTAAAAGAATTTTCTTAATTTTTTTGCTAGAAAAAGTGATTAAACAAAAGTACATATATACATGTAATTTATGTTTTGCCACATCAAAGGATATAATGAATTTTGCCATATCTCTTTTAATATGTCATTAAAATCATGTCCCCACGAGACAATTTTATTGTATAAATCTTATAGGAGGAAATCGGTGCCCCATACCGCAAATACTCATTTCATATTGTCTTACGTGAAAGACAACCCCAATGTTAATTAACACAAAGAACCATTATTAATACAACTGGAGAAAAAAGGGGGAAAAATAATAAACTTATGTCAAAAGAAATCAATCATGTAGCTCTCTCTTTATCACGAAAGATTTATTAAAAAAATAAAATAATAATGAAAGTATATATATAAAGGAAATTAATGAATAGTAAGTAGATTGCACATGTGTAGAGCAGCTTTACAGTTGAGGAACAAATCAAAATAAATTTAAGTGTGCAGAAGTGTGTGGGACTATATGTTGACCCTGCTCTGTTGCTACTACTATTTGCCTCTGCTGCTGCTGCTGATGGTGCGCTCTTCAAGATTCTCAATGTTTTTTTTTATAATTTTCTTTTTTTGCAATATTCCGTACTACTACCTCCAACCCACGTAAGTATTTCAATTTATTATTTGGCACGTTTTTCCATCATAATATAGTATAAGTTTTAAAATATAATTTTGAAGTATTTGTTTTACGAGATATTATGACACTCATAGTATCCGGTAAAAAAAAAAACACTTCAAAATTATATTTTATAATTCGTATTAGGTTTTAATGGAAATACATTCATAAAGTAAATTAGACTACTTAAATGAGTTGGAAATAGTAGTATACTATAGTAGTTCATAAATAAATTTTGTAAAAGAGAAAAGTTGCATTCATATAATCATATATAATACTCGCTCCGTTATTTTCGACTTGACTCATTTTT
This sequence comes from Mentha longifolia, assembly GCA_001642375.2. Lineage (NCBI taxonomy): Eukaryota > Viridiplantae > Streptophyta > Magnoliopsida > Lamiales > Lamiaceae > Mentha > Mentha longifolia. The sequence continues at coordinate 24,558,220 of CM038110.1, read as the reverse complement.
CATTTTAGGTTATTTTTTTTACTTATCTCATTTTTTTTTAGCCCAACAAATACTACATTTATCCCTAATATTACTTTATCTCTAATTCACCCACAATCATTATAATATGTGGGCACCACATATTAAATTTTTTTATTATATTTCCTAATTTATGTACTCAAAAAAAATAAGTCAAGTCCAAAAATAACGAATGGAGCACTCGTTATTACTATAATGGACGCTGACTAAGAAGATATTGATAACGTTATCTTACCTAAAAGTCTAAAACTCATCATTATATTGCTGAGCCATGCACCTTTATGAGGTTTAATTAATCGGTTGATTTATTCAAAAGTAGTTCAAGTGAATATATTTTTTTTTAATATATAAGAAGGAAAAAAAAAAAAAAAACGGAGTACAAAATTAATTACCAATATCACATAAAACTCACCTGCTATCACCTCCACGGCCTCTACAAAAAAAATTCTTCCGAATTGAGATCGATGTGGGTACATAAATTTCTTGATTTTTAAAATATAATACTTCCATCTCATTGACTTAGTCTCATTTGGCATTTCGATCTGTCTCACTTATTAGCCTCATTTTCTAAAATGGAAAAAAATACTTGTCTACAATTAACTCTCTCTCCTAAGAATTAATTTTATCCACGTATCCCTATTTTCCTTAGTTCTTGTGCTATTTAAAAATGAGACTAAGTGGGTGAGATGAATGTAGTATTTATGCAAGTGAAAGTATATGTAGACACACAAAAGTGCATCAGATTTTTGGAGAATATACTACCTCCAACCTATATAAGTAGTCTTATTTGTCATTTTAGTCCATCTCACTTATTAGTTTCATTTCCTAAAAAATCAAAAAAATTGTGACTACAATTAACTATTTTTCCTTAAAATTGATTATAACCACATATTCTTCATTAATTCCTTGATTTGTGTTGATAAATACATGTAGGCCCCGATAAGTAGTCATTGGTGTAGGAAGGGGGGGGGGATACACCAATTAGCCAACAGTTTTGATTTTTTTTTTTAAAACAATTTGATCTTACTGAGTCGTCACTTTAGTTTATCAGAGCAGCTTAGTTTTTCCAGCTCAATCAGTAAACTGCTGAGCTTGCAAAACTAACCTGCTTGCGGAAGTTTGGTGGAAAGGTTGGCTAACCGTTTTCAACACAGTTTTCAAAAGATTTCAGTTCAGACAACTGCTCATGCAAGACAGGTTACAGTAGTGCAGGTTGTGAACATGCAAACTGTATAAATAAAGATGTAAAAGTAAATAGCAAGAGAGAGAAACACGAGGAGTTTTTATCGTGGTTCGGAGTAAACAGCTCCTACATCCACGCCAGATCCCGTCGAATCTGTAATCCCTTAACTTGAGATATTCGCTCCTTTTAACACTGGTGGAGGTCCAGTCCAAATTCAAGTCTTTCTTTAGACTGAATTTAGCATGATTCTTGAGTCGTGTCTCTTCTTACTTTACATACAATTTTTCATACAATCTTATCAACACTAAACAACTAGCGCTAATATCTAAACTAGAAACCTGTGAATAGCTATCGTCGTTAGAATACAACTCAATCAACTACACTAAATATCAACTGTGATGGTAGTGAGAGTGTGTGTTATGTGTTCTAGTAACACAGTTTCCAGAGAGATCAGAAATCTACAAAGATCAACACTTGGGAAAGCTCTAGTGATTTCGAGTGTTGATTGAATGATTTTTAGCTTGAGATTTCTGCAGCGTTTCGACTTGTGTATTGAGTTTCCCGTAAATTCTTTCTGGAATGAGTTGAGGTATTTATAGTGAAGCATTTGAAATAGAGCCGTTGGAAGTGTGTCAGGATTTACAGTACCGTACACTGACATAATTCTTGTCGTTGGGTGAGAACAGGTTTCTCAACCACAGCTCAGGTTGGTCTTCACAGGTCGACCTTCCTATACCTCGAACTGTCTTCGGTCTTTTATAACCTTCGTGTGAAATCTTCGAGTATGGTATGAGCATGTTACATAGACAAATTACCTAATGGAACAGTATGACAGATTGAGTAGATTAGGTACAAGGTTGCACTAACAACCTTGACCTTTACATGAGCAACCTGTCCGAGTTAAGCTTGACTGATCCAAACACGGAGACCAGCCTGTTCCACTTAAAACCTATATCTAAGTGTGGTTTCTAATAGCATTATCAAAACTCAGTTTCAAAGGGTTCCCAACAATTTCCCCCTTTTTGATAATGCCGAAACCCACACTTTACATTTTGGCTTAGATTTTTTTTTTTTTTTTTTTTTTTTTTTGAACTTAAAAAAAATCAAAGGTTTGATGCCCAGCCAACTGCATGAGAATAAATGTTAGAAAATTTAAAGCATAACATGCAAATGCCTGGACAAAGAGAGATTGTCATCAGGAACATAAGATGATCATATTTCATTTATAGTATCAACTGAATTAATATGCACAGATTACAGAGGGTTGATACATGAAATAAATGAAAGCGATCAGGTTACTTCCTTAATGTCTTGAACCTTTCTTCAGCAATCTTGTCTAAGCTTACAGTTCCCATCGCTGCATATATGCTGTCGCGAATCGACCTGTACTCATCACAGTTTGTGATCTTGCAGCCATACAGAGCTGCGACACTCCTAATGAATGTATTGATTTTGTTGATGTCTGGAGTATTAGTGCCACAAACAGTGGGACGTCGGAAAGTCTCTTTCTTGGGCGGATTGAGCGTGATCTTATCTTTTGCAGCTTTCGCCCTGACTCTTTTGATGAATTCAGTGATCTGGAAAAGTGTGCAGCCAGTTGTGAAAGGCTGTTTTGGTATTACCAGTATAACGAGCATCGATTTGCAACCAGTAGTGGTGCAAGATGAATTGGTTGATGAACTCGTCCCATATAAGCTGATCTTCCACTGGTAACCAATTTGACAATTCTGTTTTATCAACCTGTTCCTTGTAGCTTTCAAGTCCTTTGAAGCTTGCCACGCGAGCTTTGTCCCTTGCCCTCTGTTTCTTCAAATCTTCCAGAAACAGCTTCTGCTTGCCTTCACTTGCGCAATCTTCTGCGGTATATCCAGCTTCTGCCATAAGTCGGATGAGGTTTGATTCACCCTGTGCTTTTTCTTGAGCAGACAGCTTGGAAGTAGCAGGTTGAGGGGCGATTGACACAGACGGAGCAGCTTCTGTTTGCATCACAGGTTGGTAAGTGCGACCTTTGCCTCTGCCTTGAGGCGGTTGAGTAACCTGTTTCTCCTTGCCTTTCCCTGATTTCGAAGCACCACATTTTTCCTTGCCTTTCCCTTCCCCCTTTTCGGTATTATCATCAATCAAATTTTGAATAAGGGTGTCGAGGGAGGCCTGTTCATCAGAGATCAAGGACAGGTCTGAGCTGATCTTTTCCTTGAACTGCAGTAGAGAGTTGGTGTTCCCTTGCATCTCCTCCTCTTTCTTCAGTGAGCTGGATGTAGTTTGAGTAAGCTTTGTAGAAAAGTCGTTTACAAGCTTGTTGAGTTGTTCAAACTCGTATTGCAAGTCCTCAATTGAAGATTTGTAGGCGACTTTCAATTCAGACAGCTGGTTGGGAAGCAGCTTGTCCGTTTCTGCTTTGAGTTGTGTGGAGATGAAGGTTGCGAACTGGCTTGCCACTACTTCCTTAATAACTTGTGGCATTTCATCCTTTATGTTGGTCAGCATGGCGGATGCAGCTTTATCCATAGCTTCAATCTTGTCAGGAATCTTCTTGTGTTCTTCAACCTCTGTTGCCTTCACCTTGGAAACCTCCTCAATGATGAAGTTCTTCAAATTTTCTTGCACCGCAGTGAGAGGAGTTCCAGCGGTTGCAACAAAATATATAGGTGCACGATCATGATCGGACTCTGTGTTTTCACTGTTCCGGGTGGGAGAGGGAATAGGACTGAAGTCATCATCCTCCGGAAACCTAAAATTGTAGGAACTTCGATCATGAGTGTAAAAAGGTTTCAAATCAATATTGAGAGCCCTGGCCTCTCTCTTCATCCTAGAGAGAACAAAATTCTTGAAGTAATCGCGAGCTTCAGGAATTGAAGCATAGCCAAAATACTTCCCCAGGGTGTGCTCTTCAATCTCAAGCTGTTCGATGGGGTGAATCAGGAATATAGACTTTAAATCACTGTATGCTTTGTCCAACCCATCGAGCAAAGTACGCAGCTTGTACGCCATCTGCCTAGTCTCTGGTGTGAGATCGATTCCGGGAAAAGACTCCAAGACTGTCTTTTCAGCATTGATCTCGATTGAGTTGACCAACATGGCAGCTGCAGTTTTCGCGGGATCTTCTTGAACATCATCATCGTCTGATGAGAGGATAAGATTGATGTCAATCTCTGGTGGAGAGCTGAGATGATGAGAGGCTTCACCGGACTGCTGGTGGACAACAAATGAAGTGTCGAGATTTTCTTCCTCGAAATCTGTCTCGTCCTCCGGTTGAGATTCAGTATGACTCTGGCCAGCTATATCCAAAACTGGAGCCTTGAAGATATCACGAACAGAGGGAATAGGAATTGAAACATGTGCGTTGGGATCTGCAAGAGCCGTGGAATCTGTCTCTTCAGTGATGTCTTCGTGTAGAGCGAAGGTTGGGCGAGCAGGTCGGTGCTGCACTTCAATCTCAGCAAACTCCGTATGCAACCTGCGCGAGATGGGAGTTGGAGATTTGATTCTCACAGACTTGGGTGGTCTGTCAAGCTGTTTGCTGGGGGCATGCTGTCTCTTCCTTCTATTGTCTCGCTGTTCTGGGGGTACCCAGGCTGGGTTGGACCTACCCATTTCATACAGAAATGGTTTGACCATGTCGTCATTCTTGGCAAAAATGGTCATGTCGACTCCAATAATTAATTCAAGCTGTTTCTGGTCCTTGGGGACCTTTTCCTTGTTGAAAGGCGTCATTCCACTCCAATTGAGGTCGGGGTAGAGACATTGAATTAGAGAGCAGATCTTGGTGCCTAGGCGCAGGTTCCTGGTAACACGGAATTCGGTCAACTCTTCACCTTCAAAAGTGATCGAGAGCTGCTTGATTTCTTCGTTGATGAGTTCGAGAAGAAATCGGGCCCAGTTCACGTCTAGACCCTGCACAATTGCAGTCATTACTCTGAACTTCGCTGGAGTGACAACGTCGTGGTTACCTGAGTAACCAAGGAAGACCTTGTGGACAAAGTCGAAGAGGACTCTGTATGCAGGTCGCAGCAGAGGTCGCGTGAACTTTTTTCCATCATATTTTACTGCAGGCTGCATCAAAGCTTTCTGATACACAGTTTCCAGATCTGCATCAGGAACATCCAAAATAAGACCCATGGGCTTGTGATACAAGATTTCCACGGTTCCCGAATCTGTGATGCCGTAGGTCCGAGTGATGAGCGGTAGAATGGGAATGGGCGCGTCGGGCTCATCGGGTATCGGAAGATAGAATTGGGCAGAGTCTACATCTTCTTGGCAAAAATAAGAGAGAATGAACATAGTGACTTGTTGAGGAAGGCAGAATTTTGGCTCATGAGAGATGATTTTGTAAAAACCATCCGCTGCTTTAATGGTGAAGTACATCTCGTTCAGGCCGGCGTAGTCGTATGTAGAGAGATTTGCCGTGGGCTCCATGAGAATAAACTCCTGCATGTACTGGATCTTCTGTTCTGCAGTCGTTGGAAGATCTGGCTGTTTGCTTGTACCGGTTGTATGCTTGACGTTGTGAGAGGTGGATTCTCCTACCATTTCGAGAAAGTATAAGTGAACTTAGAATGTCGAATTTTGAAAAAGAGGAGTTGCAGAGAAGAATGGCGGAAGAATGCAGAAAATTGAATGATAACGACGATGCACAGCTGGTGAGCACATATATAAGAGAAAATAAGCGGTTGTGATTGAGGTATTTCAACCGTTCAACGGATAGGATTAAATCCCTAGAAGTCCGTGAGGTATTGGGCGCGTGGGGTGGTTGTGAAGCCACTCGTACAACCCTTACACTAAACCATCGCCTCGCATTTAATGCGGATTTGACACTGTGCATACACTTTTTGACATACATGGAAAGTGAAGTGCGAATGTTATGTAATGTGTCAGAATATCCTTAACAATGATTTCAATAAATAACTAAACACATGCTTCAATAAATGAAAATGATTGATAAGGCATAAATTTATCAAGTGAAGCAGGAAATATTTCATTGAAATTTGAACATTAGAGAATATTAGGGCATATTATTGACATATTTAAAACATAATTCAAAAACATGGAGACTGATACTGGTCGTCCATGACACTTCCCTATGCAAACTGTGACTTATCCACAGTTTCTGATCCTTAATAGTAAAAGGATTTGAAAAAGATTTTTGAAAGGATAAATAAAGAGTGGAAATAATAAATTCTGCTAAGAATTAAATGGTGATTGATACGATATCTCCAGTTCCCCCTTAAAGGTTGGTCATTAATTTTGACTTTCAACGCAGTTTGTGGCCTCAAGCTGCGTGTCACCGAACTGCTTCTTTTGAGCTACAGTTTCCAAGTCAGTCTTCTCTTGGCTGACCTGCTCTAGCGAACTGCTTTTATTTTCTGACTTAGGCTGCATATCCATTCTGAGCATTCCAAGTTTTCCACACAGCATTTTGAATCTCTCTTCCATGAGAGGTTTCGTTAGAATATCAGCTCTTTGGATGTCAGTATGAATTTTCTCAACTGTTATATCTTGTTTTTCCACATGATCTCTAATGAAGTGATGCCTTATATCAATATGCTTGCATCTGGTGTGGTAGACAGGATTCACAGTGAGTGCTATAGCGCTTGTGCTGTCTCAAAAGATAGGAACTTTTCGAACTGTGACTCCATAATCTTTGAGTTGTTGTTTCAACAAAAGAATCTGTGCACAACAGCTTCCTGTCGCCATGTACTCAGCTTCTGTTGTTGAAGTAGCAACTGAAGTTTGCTTCTTTGAAAACCAAGAGATCAACTTGCTTCCAAGAAACTGACAAGTCCCTGATGTGGACTTTCTATCCAGTTTGCATCCTCCATAATCTGCATCTGCATAGCCAGTTAGTTCAAAATTATCATCACAAGGGTACCATAAACCGAAGTTTGCAATTCCCTTGACATATCTAAGAATTTTCTTGGCTGCTTCTAGATGAGATTCCTTTGGATTAGCTTGATACCGAGCACATATTCCAACTGCAAAAGAAATATCAGATCGACTTGCAGTAAGATAAAGTAAAGAACCAATAATTCCCCTGTACAAAGTTATGCTGGCAGGTTTCCCTTCAGAATCTGGATTCATCTTTCCAATTGCAATCATTGGAATCTTCAGTGGTCTGCTATCTTGGACACCGAATTTGGTTGCCAGCTCGTTAGCATATTTGGATTGACAAATGAAGATACCATCCGCAGATTGCTTGACCTGCAGGCCAAGGAAGAAGTTCATCTCCCCCATCATGGACATTTTGTACTCATACTTCATGAGTTCTCCAAACCTGTCACATAGAAACTTTGACCTAGATCCAAAGATAATGTCATCAACATAAATTTGCACAAGAAGAATATCATCCTTGTACTTAAAAGTAAATAAAGTTCTATCGACTGATCCTCTTTTAAAACCAGAATGTAGTAGGAATGTAGACAACGTTTCATACCAAGCTCTGTGAGCTTGTTTCAAACCATATACTGCCTTGTGCAGTTTGTAAACTTTCTCTGGACCTGCTTCCTCGAAACCTGGTGGTTGTTCAACGTAAACTTCTTCTCGAAGGATTCCATTGAGGAAAGGACTCTTCACGTCCATTTGGTAGACTTTGAACCTCTGATGAGCTGCATATGCTAGAAACAACCTAATTGCTTCTAGTCTTGCCACTGGTGCGTAGGTCTCATCATAGTCTATCCCTTCTTGTTGACAGTAACCTTTGACAACTAATCTTGCCTTGTTTCTGATTACTTCAGCATTTTCGTCTTTCTTATTCCTAAACACCCATTTTACATCAATCACTCCTTGATGTGTAGGACGATCAACTAGTGACCATACTTCGTTTCTTTTAAACTCATTGAGTTCCTCTTGCATGGTTGTAACCCAGTCATGGTCGGTAAGAGCTTCCTCAACGGTTTTGGGTTCAGAGTAGGAGAGATAACAGCTTAGTAGACAACTTTCACCTATCTGTCTTCTTGTCTTCACACCCTCCTTTGGGTTCCCAACAATGAGATCTTCAGGATGAGCATCGACCCATCTCCTTCGACGAGAGATTTCTTCTTTTGTAAGAATTGGTTCAGGGTCTGGTAAGGGATCTTCAAACTCAGGTAGAGGTTGGGGAGTGAAGGGGTCAAGCTGTTCAAATTATTTAGCAAGCTGATCCACCGACAGTTCTGCATTGACTGCAGGTTCTTTTGGAGTTTCTGGATCAGTTGAAGAGGAGCTGGTTGGAGGAGCTTCGGTTCCCCCTTGGTTTGTTCCCCCTTGCTGAATGGGTGGATTTTGTGGATTGGAATCTTGTACAGGCTGACTTTCTTCTTCTTCTAAGTCGGTTGGACTCCATATTAGTATGTCATCTCGAAACTGCGTGTTGGAGCCTGCTTGATCTTGATTTGCACCTGTACTTTCTTCAGGTTGAGTCTCCCTGTACTCACAGATAGATTCATCAAAAACAACATGTGGTGTTACTTCCACAATCTGAGTCTTCTTGTTAAAAACTTTGAAGGCTTTGCTGATCTCTGAATATCCTACAAATATTCCTGGATCTGCTTTGCTATCAAATATTTTTAACTGTGATTTCCCATTATTATGAATGTAACACACGCAACCAAAAGATTTAAAATATTTGAATCGAGGTTTCTTATCTTTCCACAGCTCGTATGGAGTCTTTCCATGTCGTTTATGAATGACTGATCTGTTCTGAGTGTAGCAAGCTGTGTTGATTGCTTCCGCCCAGAACTTCTTGGGAAGATTGGTTTCATTCAGCATTGTGCGAGCTGCTTCCTTTAGAGACCTGTTGCGTCGTTTAACAACACCATTCTGTTGAGGTGTGCGAGCTGCTGAAGTTTGATGTGTAATTCCATTTCTAGTACAGTAGGACTCAATCATATGATTAAGAAATTCTGTTCCACGATCAGATCTAATTGAGATCACACTTTTGTTTTTCATGTTTGACAGTCTAGTGAGCAGCGCAGGTAGCTCTACTAGTGTCTCCTTCTTTTTATGTAAGAAAATAACCCAAGTATATCGTGAGTAATCATCAATAATAACGAGAGTATACTTTTTACCATTAATGCTTCTAGGAGTTACTGGACCAAATAAATCCAGGTAGAGTAATTCCAAGATTCTACTTATGTTGTGAGCTGCAATGCTTGGGAATGACGATTTGGTCTGCTTTCCAGCTTGACAGGCTTCACAAACATGATCTTTGTAGTAGACTTGATCTGGAAGGTCATCTGCGAGCTTCTTGCGAGCAAGCTTGTTGATGGCTTTGAAGTTTAAGTGACACAGTCTCTTATGCCATAGCCAGCTAACTTCAGGTGCAGATTTGGTGACCAGACAAGTTTCTTTCTCATCTGACCATTGTACTATGTATAAGTTATCCTGCAAAATACCGTAAGAAGAATTTCTTCTCCTTCCTTGTCTTTATAGCACATATGTTAGCAGAAAATTCTACTCTTTTTCCAGTAGAGCAGAACTGGCTTACTGAAAAGAGATTATGATTTAAACCTTCAACATATGTGACGTTAGATATTGTTGTTTTACCAACAACTAGATTACCGTAACCTCTTGTTTTCCCTTTAGAGTCTCCTCCAAAAGTGACTAGAGGTCCATCACATTCAATGAAGTTTGTAAGCATGCTTTTGTCGCAGGTCATGTGCGTTGTGCATCCACTGTCAATGATCCAGACCGTGCCGCGAGCTGCTCGCTTTCTCCTTTGAGTTTTCCCATCCTGCAATTAGACAGTTTTAGCAACCCATATGAATTTGGGTGCTTTGTTAGCAGGTTGAGTTTTAGCAGCTTGGTTTCCAAGCTTCTTCTATTGGAAACTCCTTCTGTTGACTCGTGGCTTGGTCCGTTGCTTATTTATTGAGTAGAAGGTTTCATTAGAGTATGCAGACTGCTGTTGGTAATGAGCAGGTTGATAATGATCATTTATGATAATACTGCTCCATATATCCACATCTGCAGCGATCATTTCCAAATCCACTTCATGTGGAAATTGATAGTGCCTACTTGACAGCTCAGGATATTGGTACCAATGATGGTCGTACCAATGATCTTCATTGTCAAGTGTTTGTTGATTTGGCCGCTGCTCATAGTAATTATTTCGTTGTGGTTGAGCAGTTTGAATGGTTCTTGGTTGAGAGACTGCTTTTCTTTTGCTAGCAGTTTGCACCATTCTTGGAGCAGGTTGGCTTCCCTTTTGATAAGCTGTTTGACCATATAGTTTCCTAGGTCGCTCAACCTTTTGTTGTTCAACTGACGGCCTTAGCTGCTGTTTCTAGATAGCAGACTTTTCATGCTCTTTCACCAGGATTGCTTGTGGTTGCCGGGCTGGATTTTTCAGTTTGAGCTGCTTGTCTGGTAGAGTGTGATGAGCTTTGCTTTCAGCCAATCCTTTTTCTTTCTCGAACAAGACCTTCTCCTTTTCTTTGGCTCCGCTGGTTTGACCATGGAATCCAATGCCAAACTTTATCTGAGTAGGTCTCTGGGCAGCTTGCAGGCTCAAGCTTTTCACCATTTTTGTTCATTTTCATCAGGACTTGTTGAAGCTTGAGCTCTTTCTGCAATAGCTTCTCATGCTCCTTTGAGAGATCTACCAGTTTGCCATTCAAGTTGTTGATCTCACTATCCTTTTCAGTGAGCATTTCTTTAAGGTTTTCTTCCCTTAAAGCTGATTGACCCATGTGGACTTTTAGGGTCTCTATCTCCTTTTCTTTTGCTTCATCATAGAGAATGAAGTCTTCATTCATGGCAGCTTTGAGTTTTATTTTTTCATCCTCCAGCTTGGATCCTTCTATGACTACTTGTTTAAACATTTCGAGAGCTTCTTGTAGTCATCAAGCTGTTGTTGAAACTCTTCATACGTTGGCATTTCAGGTATTTTAATACCTGCATGTTCGGAGTTAGTTGAATATGAAAATGAGGTTTCAGTATCAACCTTGTATTGAACAAGATCGAGATCTTTTCCCATGTAGCATTCCTCATATTCAAGTTCCTCGTCAGCTAAGCGACATTCCTCCTCATCCAATTCATCATCATCATCTTCGTCGGAGGAGGTTGAGTCTGATAATGTGGCAATTGCTTTGGCCTCTTCCTCAGCTGCGATCATGGCGTTGCGCTGCTCCTTAAGCTTTCGATCTCTTTTTACGCGGAGCTCTTCGCGTTCAGCCTTTGATAAGTCTGGGCAGTCTGACTTATAGTGACCTAGTCTGCCACATTCAAAACAGCCACCCTCGGGAGTGTTAGAAGAATTGAATTTAGAGGGTTTTGATATACCTTCACCTTTCTTGTCGGAAGAAGAGGTGGTTTGATTTCTCTTGAAATCCTTGTGATATTTACGGAATTTGTTGAAACGTTTTTCAAGCTTTTCATTTCTCCTAGCCATGAGTGCATAGTCTTTCAACAGTTTCTCCATTTTGGAGCATAAATCCTTTGGGATTGCTCTTTCTTCTATAATTAATGCAGCTTTGAATGCAACATCCTTTTCTTTCTTTTCGGGCTCGGTCTTCTTGCTTGAAGATGCTTGTTCTGACCCGTGAAGTCTGATCATTTCAAACTTATTCCCGATGAGTAGATCAAACAGTTGCTCGGTTGACAGGTTGCTGATATCCGACCTGCCACGGTGCATGGCACTGTACACATGCCAGCTTGCTGGGAGAGATTGGATAACTTTGAGGTTGAGTTCGCGCTGTGTGTATTTATCTTTCTTGAGAGCTGCGATCTCCAAAGTGATCATTGTGAATCTATTCTTGAGCTGATCAATGGTCTCCATTGGCTGCATTTTGAATTCTTCAAATTTACTGCATGTCACTGACAGCTTGTTTTCCAGCATTTCTGTTGATCCAAGGCTTATGGCTTTTAAGGTGTCCTACATTTCCTTTGCAGTTCTAAGATTTCTTATCTTGGCCAGGTGGACTCCCTTAACTGTGCTAGAGATCAACCCTTTTGCGAAGCTGTCAAGTCCAGCTTCCTTTCTTTCTTCGGTTGTGTATTTTCTGGGATCTTTGATCTTTGGAACATACGTTGCTTTGTAAACTTTTTCTCCAGAAACATCAGTATCGTAGGGTTCGTAGATTGGTGTTGGACCATTGTCGATGACATCCCACATCAGCACATGATGAGCTTGGAGGCACATCTTTATTCGAAAGCTCCAGTCTTCATATCCCTGCACAGAGAAATCTTCGCAGACGCGGAGAAGTGAAGCTTCCATAGTGACAGTTTATGTATGTATGCACAAGCACAATTCTAGAGATCTAGTTCAATTTGACACGAAAACACAAAAAGCTTCTAGTATGCAGAAGCAGTGGTCAAAAGAACCACCGCTCTGATACCACTTGTAGGCCCCGATAAGTAGTCATTGGTGTAGGGAGGGGGATACACCAATTAGCCAACAGTTTTGATTATTTTTTTTTAAAGCAATTTGATCTTACTGAGTCGTCACTTTAGTTTATCAGAGCAGCTTAGTTTTTCCAGCTCAATCAGTAAACTGCTGAGCTTGCGAAACTAACCTGCGTGCGGAAGTTTGGTGGAAAGGTTGGCTAACCGTTTTCAACGTAGTTTTCAAAAGATTTCAGTTCAGACAACTGCTCATGCAAGACAGGTTACAGTAGTGCAGGTTGTGAACATGCAAACTGTATAAATAAAGATGTAAAAGTAAATAGCAAGAGAGAGAAACACGAGGAGTTTTTATCGTGGTTCGGAGTAAACAGCTCCTACATCCACGCCAGATCCCGTCGAATCTGTAATCCCTTAACTTGAGATATTCGCTCCTTTTAACACTGGTGGAGGTCCAGTCCAAATTCAAGTCTTTCTTTAGACTGAATCTAACATGATTCTTGAGTCGTGTCTCTTCTTACTTTACATACAATTTTTCATACAATCTTATCAGCGCTAAACAACTAGCGCTAATATCTAAACTAGAAAGCTGTGAATAGCTATCGTCGTTAGGAATACAACTCAATCAACTACACTAAATATCAACTGTGATGGTAGTGAGAGTGTGTGTTATGTGTTCTAGTAAGACAATTTCCAGAGAGATCAGAAATCTACAAAGATCAACACTTGGGAAAGCTCTAGTGATTTCGAGTGTTGATTGAATGATTTTTAGCTTGAGATTTCTACAGCGTTTCGGCTTGTGTATTGAGTTTCTCGTAAATTCTTTCTGGAATGAGTTGAGGTATTTATAGTGAAGCATTTGAAATAGAGCCGTTGGAAGTGTGTCAAGATTTGCAGTACCGTACACTGACACAATTCTTGTCGTTGGGTGAGAACAGGTTTCTCAACCACAACTCAGGTTGGTCTTCACAGGTCGACCTTCCTATACCTCGAACTGTCTTCGGTCTTTTATAACCTTCGTGTGAAATCTTCGAGTATGGTATGAGCATGTTACATAGACAAATTACCTAATGGAATAGTATGACAAATTGAGTAGATTAGGTACAAGGTTGCACTAACAACCTTGACCTTTACATGAGCAACCTGTCCGAGTTAAGCTTGACTGATCCAAACACGGAGACCAGCCTGTTCCACTTAAAACCTATATCTAAGTGTGGTTTCTAATAGCATTATCAAAACTCAGTTTCAAAGGGTTCCCAACAATACAAATGAGACTACTTATATGGGTCGGAGGTAATATTTGACAAGTATGCAAATTATAGCACACACGTGTTGATGTGAGTGTGTGAAGTGATGCAACGTAAAGTATAAATATATGTTGCTTATTTTATTTTATTATATTATGTATAGAATATAAGGCAGGTGTCATGTTCAATAAACACCACCTAACCTATCGTAAAATGCGTGTTTACAATTTGATGATAAGCTTAATTAATTTAATCCCAAAGTTAGAATTTAAACAGCTGTAATTATGTTGTTTAAACAGCTGTACGAAAGAAATTGGAGCCACTCGGGATGCCATTAATTGATGTTATGGGAACAATATAATTAACAATTAATCAATAACTAACAACCTTTTTTTATATAGTAGGAGTAATAGATAGCATAAATTAATATAGATCGATGGTCCAAAATTATGAATGAATGAATTGTACGTTTGGGAGTGGACTAGACTGCCAAGATTAATTGAACTACTTTGAATTATTAGAGAATGGAACATGAACCCCATTAGCGCTGCAAATCCCATCATTAATCTCAATAATCCCACCGTGCATATATATGTTAAATAATCCAAGTCAAACTATTCATAGCTTTACATAATCTAGTGCACAATGACGTCATAATTACGCCATCGGTTTTGGGACGATGGTGTTATTAGTTTATTAAATTAACGTATATTGGAGTATAATATTATTGACTATTGATATGAATATAAGATAAGTAAATAAGCAACGATAAAAACATATAGGCCAGAAAAAATTTCACTTTGGAACAACTAAGATCGATCACTTCTAAGACATTTCTCATTCAACGAAAAGATTGGATGTTCGAGTTGCCACATCGAGAAAATGAGAAATTGTTATTAATAATTCTCTAAAAATAATCACCGTTAATCAAAAAATAAGGTGCGATTGATAAAATTCTGGACAAAAAAAATACCTTCTACCTTACCTTACCTTCTCAATCTCTCAAGTCTTAATAAAGTTGCAAACGATTTATCATACGGCGTTAAAATAAAAATAAGAAAAATAAAATTGACGAATTTGGATTCGAACGGTGACTTGTGAGTCAAAGAACTTTTGCGGATAATATATACAATTAATACTAACTCCATCTCATTATATTGAGGCTCATTTGAATTTTAACTTTTCGGCACGTTTTTCTGCTGAAACCTAATATGAGTTTTAAAATATAATTTTTTAATATTTTTTCATTTACGGGATACTACGATATTTATAGTATTCCGTAAATAAAAAAATATTACAAAATTATATTTTAAAATCCCTTATTAGATTTTGGTAGAAAAGCGTGCTGAAAGTCAAAAGTCAAATGAGCCTCAATATAATGGGATGAAGTTAGTAATTGCTTTAAGTTTTGAACTTTAGTTGTAGTACGTTGTACTCCCTCCGGTTTTTTGAAGTTGCAACATTTTTTTTCGGCACGGGATTTAACGCGATAGTGTTTAGTATTTTAAGTATTGTTTATGTATTTAGGTATATTTTAAAATTAGAGCATCACATATGCATAAAAATATATTCATGTCTGATCTTAAATGAAAGATCATATCAAGACTTTTAATTTGATATAAAAATCATAAAAAATGAAGAACAAACGAGCAAGTTATGATAATTTAATCTTTTAGAATTTAAATTATATTGGAATACGTGTAGAGAGTTGGGTGGATGATGATATTTAATTAAAGATAGTTAATTGTAATAAGTATGTGCTTTATTGGATAATTATTGTCAAATAAGGAAATATTGCAACTTGAAAAGACCGACAAAAAAAAAGTATTGCAACTTGAAAAAATCGGAGGAAATATAAAATTAATTAAGAGATATGTATATATATATATATATATTTTATAAAGATAGTGAAAAATATATTGAGCAGAAAGGTGAGATTGGAAAAGTAGTAGGGTTGATAAGCGGCCCAAAGCCAGAGAAATGGAAGAGGAAAACGCTCATGAGAGATGGTTGAGTGGACCGGTGCACGTGCAATCATGTACCAGATAATTATTAGCAGTGTGGGACATTAACATCATAAATACTCACATCCATCCATTGTTAATTTTATTTCTTTTAATCCACATGTCCCATTTAAATTGGTATGTTTTTTAAATATTTATAAAATAATAAAATAAGACAGTTTAAATGAGACGGAGGGAGTAAAAGAAAATGATAGACATCTACGTTGCAATGTAAGGGTGTCTGGTTGATAAGATTAGATTCAATTTATAATTAGTTCAAGATTGAATCATTCAAAATTAAATTAGTAGTAATATGGGTGATGTCATGACTAAAAAAATGTGAACAAATCATAACTAATCCTATATAGGAATATCATGAGATTGAATCTTGGATCTTATCCATCAAATCAATATCAATGCATGAGATTAAAATTGTCTAGTTTCACTAACCAGACACCCACTTAAGTTTCGACTCAAATAAAGCGAATATCATCTACAGTATATTTCAAAATTGTACTCCTTTTGTCTTTGTATTAGCTAGATGCCTCATTTGCATTCGGTTACATAAGGGTCTATTGGTATTACTCCATTAGATTAGAAAGATGAATAGTGGTTGATAAATAATAAAAATTACAACTATAGTGTGCTTGCATAAAAGCTGGACATGGTGTCTTTGAAGTTCAAATTGTTATCTTAATGATAGTAATTGATTTTGGTTTTATTAGAATAGCTGTTTCCATATCCATTCCTTCTTGTTATTGTTAACTTCTTTTATAGCTCAAGAAAATATTTACACTGGTCGACATTTGTTAGGATATAATGAATGCAAAACAATAACATAAATGTGTCATTAGATCAGATGAGATCCTTTATTCCGAAATTATATCTTATCTTTCGTGTTCATTACAAATTTCACTATTTTGATAATGTTTATTTGAAAAATAGAAAATATCATAACATGATAGAATCATAAATGAGTCTTTTTAACTATCATCAATTTTTTTAAGAAATAAATTATATAGCATAGTTATGGATTTTATCAACTTTAATAAACATGTTTGACCGACAAAAATCAAAATTAAATGCTAAAAAAAATAAAAATTCTTAATTGGATTAATGAGGCTTAGTAAATGATTGCATAATGAACCAAATCATAATATATTAAAATTGAGAAAGTAAAACCAAAACCTGTCCTTAACAATATGTACTTTCATATAGGTGTTGCATGGCTGTCGTCAGCTCGTGTCGTGAAATGTTTGGTCAAGTCCTTTAACGAGCAAAACCCTCATTTCGTGTTGCTGAGACATGAAAAAACACACACTAGAAGAAATTGATCAATATTTCACTTAAAGGACGTAAAATGTTGTTCTTGACCAAACAACTATGGCGCTTATAGATTATGTAAATAAAGTCTTATTCCGTAATAAAATAAGAAGTGATTTGGACTATTGATCACTTTATAATCTACGATATAGATTAATTGATACATTATGATTGTATTATACATGAATATTGATAAAACATGCATTATAATAGTAAGAATGTAATATGATGACCATACATTACTATTGTATATAAAATATATTATAATTATACATAAATACTAAATACTACGTACTACCTCCATCTCACCTAATTGTCCCATTTGCCATTTTAGTCCGTCCCATATAATTGTCCCATTTTCTTATATGGCAAAAAAATTGTGGCTACAATTAATTCTCTCTCCTCAGAATTAATTATAGCCACATATATTTTCTTTCTTTGATTATTGTGTCCGGTCAAAGTGAGACAATTACATGGATGAAGGTAGTATATATATGTAGTTGCATGCGTGCGAGAGAGACTAGCAGAAAAAGGAAAGAATAGTAAGAAAAGAAAAGGAGAAAGGGGTTTGGAGCTTTCCATTAATGGGCCTTTGCACGTGGGGGAGGGGGAATGGAGGGCCTTCTTTTTCTCTACAGTTCAATACATTACTATTTTTTACTTTTTGTTAGGGTTCAGTCAAACTACTTTTCTCTACAATAATACTAGTACTATCCAAATATATCTCCCCATATCCTAAAAAATAAATAAATATATATAATATATATATCTCCCCATAATTAAATTTTTATATAATCATTTTATAAGGGCAGAATCTACGAGGAGGAGGGTTTCTATTATTTATAATTATTTTACTTAAATATGTTAATTATAATTTGCTTACTGATATACTACCTCCGTCCCACCTAAGACGACACTTTTTTTTTTTTTTTTTGGTGCAAGATTTAAGACGAGAGTATTTAGGGCTCGTTTGGTACGTGGGTTATGGCCGGTTAGTTAAATTTAATAGGTATAAGTCCTGTGTTTGGTAGCAATTTAATTCTACCATGAGGCCTGTCTCAAATCGTCATGCCCGTTTAAAATTCACTATTCCAACCCTTATATCCAACCTACGAAATTGGGCGGATGAAAATTTAACTCATTGAATAGTGATTTTCTCGTGCTTTTCTCTCCCGAAATTACCCTTTCCATAGTTCTCATTTCGTACACGACGCACCAATCCACCACTTTCAAAATCCTTCAAAACCCTAGATTGATAATCATCCTCAACGACAAATCTCCATCCAAATATGCAATCGTCCTCGCACGAAGAATTGTTACCCTACTACATTTTCGTTTTTTCATACCCAAACGAATTTGCAAATGATAATTTGTAGCTGCAAATTTTTATTGCTGTGAAATCGCTCAACCAAACACTCGCTAATGTATTTCCATTTTCCAGATTCACTGTTTGAGGAAAAGAATCAGAAGCCCAAACTGTAATAGCTAGAGACTGAGATCTTGAGAAGCTAAAAAAATCACGCTGATGAAAAAAGTTGAACAAAGGTATGTGACACTTCGTTTGAATTTCAGTCTTAGAGAATTTGTTCAAATTATTGTTATCTGTTTGTGGCTTATTTTGATATTCAAAAGTAAATTCAGTTCAAGAGTTTGTGTTGTTGTATTGTTAAATGTAGAATTTTTCTGTTTCTCTTTTGAATGTCAGAGTCAGAGCCACATATATAAATAGTGTAGATTGAATACTTATCTTTGAAAGTAATTTAATTTAGTTTATACTACCTCCTTCCCACTTATTTAGACCACTTTGGGAATGGAACAAAAACTAAGAAAATTGGATAAGGGATGGATTAGCAAAAAGTAAACACGGAAATTACTATTTCAATTTACTGTACATCGGAGCACTGTAGCGGAGTGCACTGTTCACTCATTAAACTGTAGCAATTAAAAAAAATTCTAAAAGATTTCAAAGTACAAATCTGGAGCCAAATTTTCAAAGAAATGCCCCTAAAATTCAAATACTAGTATTTCCCCCCAAATGTACTAAATCTACTCTAAAAAGGAAAACGAACACTCATTTACATCATTCACAACTTCATCTATTCTAAAAAACGCCTCAGTCTTCAGCTATAATGGGAAAGAAACCATGGCTTTCAGACCAAGACAGAAATTTGATTGTGCAATTTCTGCTCAGCAACTTCAAAAAAGGGAAGCTGCAACATGGTAAGCAACTGGAAGCTGCTGCAAGATTCAATGTTGGCATCCAATCTGTGCGAAGAATCTGGAAAACAGCCAAAGATCAAAGAGCAGAAGGCAATGTTGTTAATGTATTGAAAAGCAGAAGCAGAATCAGAAAGGTAAAACATGAGATAGATTTTGCAAAAATAGAAGAAATAGAAGTGGAAAAACGAGGTACAATTGAATCTATGTCTGATGCTCTTGGAATATCCAAGAGCACTGTGGGAAGATGGGCTAAGGAGCTGCTCAGACATCATTCAAATGCCATCAAACCTCTTTTGAAGGCTCCCAATATGCTTTCCAGGTTACAATTCTGTCTACAAGCCTTACAATATGATGCTTGCCCTAAATACTGTGAAGTTCAAGCCTATGGAGAACACCATTCACATAGATGAAAAATAGTTTTATTTAACAAGGAAGAATTGTAGTTATTACTTTACCCCAACAGAAGCAGATCCACTGAGAGTATGTCAGTCAAAGAAGTTTATCCCTAAGGTTATGTTTATGTGTGCAGTCTCTAGACTGTGTTTGATGAAGATGGGAGTGTTTTGTTTGATGGAAAGATAGGCATTTGGCCATTTGTTGAAGAGGTTGAAACTAAAAGGAATAGCATAAGAAGACCTAAAGGCACTAAAGAGATTAAACCCATTCAGTCAATCACAAGGAAGGTCATTAAAGATTGCATAATCAATGAGGTAAAATGTTTCAATTAATGCATTCAGTTTTTCAGATTCAAAGATTCAATTAATGCAAGCACTTTGTTGTTTATATGCTTTCAGATTGTTCCAGCAATTAAGCAAAAGTGGCCAGCATTTTTAAGCAAAAATATTACCATTCAGCAAGATAATGCCAGGACTCATATCATGAACACAGATGCAGAGTTTGAAGAAGTAGGAAATGCTGATGGGTTTCACATCAAGCTGGCTAGACAACCAGCTAACTCACCTCAATGCAATATGAATGACCTAGGATTTTTCTGTGCAATTCAAGCCCTACAACAGAGGCAGAAATGCAAGACTGCAGCTGAACTTATAGATGCAGTGAAGAACAGTTTCAACCAGCTGGACCCTATGACTCTCAATAAAGTATTCTTATCACTGCAATGTGTCATGATTGAAATCATGAAAGCCAAGGGACACAACAATTTCAAGCAACCTCATATGAACAAGAATGCTTTAATCAGGCAGGGTACACTACCAACTGATTTGGAAGTGCCTGAATACTTGGTTAGAGAGAGCATATACTACTTAATTGGTGAAGAAAGTACAGTAGGAGTTGAAGATCTGATGGAAGCTATGGGAATAAGTGTGCCACAGATTGGAGGAGGGTTCCCAGATTTGAATTTCTAGGGACATTGAGAACAAGTTTTTTGTGCAGTGTCAGTGAAGAATGTGAAGAACATAATCAATTTTTTATGCAGTTTAAGTGAACAAAGTGAAGAACAGAATCAATTTTTTGTGCAGATGCCATGCAAAGCAGTTTTTTGAAGCTAACAGGGTATGTTCAGCAGTTTTATTTGGTTAAATGAATTTTAGACTAGTAGTTTAATCAGTTTCTATTGTAATTCAGCTATATATGCAATGCAGTTTTACCCTCTAGAATCAGAGAAGAGCACATATTCATTCAATTGTAGGCACAGACAAGAACTAACACAACAAAGCATATTGAAATCATTTCAGAAGAGGCATCAGCTTCTAATCCATAAACACTGTCATCATCGCAGATAATTTAACCCTATTTCCCACAGTAATCAGAGCATAGTTACAGATTCATTCACTTGTAGGCACAAACAACAAATAAAACAAGAAAGTAAATTCAGACCAATTCAAAAGAGGCATCAGCTTGTATTCCATCAATTAGTCATCATCGCAGAAAATTTCAGCCACTTTCCCACATTAGTCAGAGCAACAAACACAACAAAAGACAAATTCAGGATTCATTCATCCAACTAGTCAACATAATCCCCAAAAAATAAAATTAAAATCTATAAGCTGTAGTAGAAGTAACCGGATTGAAGGCTTCAAAGCCTCTCAGATTTGTCCTCCGACAGCGCCGCCTCTGACTTCCCTGTGGCAACATCTCCGTCCACCATCCACTTTGGGAGAGTTCTGTAGCGGAAGAAGTAACGCGGGAGGCGGCGGAACATCTTCGGGTCGGATTTGTCTGGAGCGTCGCCTGCAGGGACGGGCAACGCCGGCGGGGAGGCAGCTTCTGCCAGAGGTAGGGCTTTCGAGGTGGGGGAAGACGGCAGAGAGGCAGATTCACGCCTCGGTGGGCTCAAATCTTCTGCCTCCTCCAGCTTCACCCCCATCGGGCGATGATGTACATGGGTACGGCGGATAGAGATAAATCTACGTTGGAGAAGGAAAAATCTACCCATAATCCGGCAAATTCTACCCACTTGGGTGGGAGGAGGCGGCAGCGTGGAAACCCTTGGCTTTTCTCCACTGAGGTCCTCCTCCTCCTCCTCCAGCTTGGCCCCCATCCGCCCTTGATAGATAGGGTTCTTGATTTTCATGTTTGAAAGAGAGAATCGACGGTGAGAGTCGACGGAAAGGGTGAATCTGAGAGAGGGCTCAGCTGTGTGTAGAGAGAGAGAGAGCTGCAGAGATAGAGGGATGGGCGAATGAATTAGGGTTTCATCCCCTTCCCTTTTTTACTTTAGTTAATTTGAGCCAGATTAAATTAGGGGCCGATTTGGGCTAATAAAGGGAGATGGGATGGGCTTGAAGTGATGTTAATTATTTCCTAAATAGGAAAGTGGTCTAAATTTTGGGATAGACAAAAGAGGAAATAAGGTCTAAATAAGTGGGAATGAGGTAGTATTTCAATATAGCTCTGAAATGTTACAGCTAAATTCAACTATAATATGGATAAGTTAAGTCCAAACAAACACTCACTTTGGATTATGCACACATGCAGTAATAGATCCGGGTTGTGGATCATCAACAAAATAAAGGAATAGTTGTAATTGAAAATTTGGAGAAGAGTTGAACTCGTCGGGTTCTCAATCGTCTACCTTGATTTCGTATTCTTTTCAGCTAGGAGGCCGAAAATCCTGCAAAAAAGAACCGGAGGAGTGAGAGGGGGTCTTCCGGGAAGAACCTCCGACGCCCAAGTCAGTATTGGATACCATAAAATTCAAGGTTTTCGGTAGAGAAACCTCTGAGTATGGTGTGTGAGCTCGTGCCAAATGCATGTAGCTGTTTTAGTATATGGAACTGAGTGTCTCAAAACATACCTTATAACAAAGAAGAAATCGCCTATTTATAGGGAATGAATACCTAGTAATGAAGGTAGTTTCCAATTATTAGTAGGGCAATATAGTCTTTTTGAGGGAGACAAGATCTTTTTTAGGCGGAAGATTCGGTTATAGACTGATGAATGTGTGATCCTTGTCAGGGATTTGGAAATCACGACACCCATGCGGTGAGGGATCTGTCTTGGTGACAGAACCGTGAGAGTTTTGAGGAACGCTCGACCACGTGTTATGGGATCTATTTTCTTAAATAACAGAACCCTCTTCAAATCAGGTCCTCCCTACCCGGAGAGAGAAAGGCATTTGTCCTAAGATACAGGAGCTATATGTATTTTAAATGACTAGATGATATGTGGATGTGTAGTTGATATTTATCCCTATCAACTACCCCCCCAGGTTCAGAAACTAATTTCAAGCTTTTGGATGGCGGATTGTTCTGAGGGATATGATGTTACGCCTAGTCAATGGCTTTTTTTGGCTTTTTGGCCGGTATAATGATGCATTTATGCTGTCCGAGGTGGGAAAGATACAGAGTCGCTAATCCTAAACCCTTGATTAGAAAAAGATGTATGTTGATTTCAGCCGTTAATTCTCCCCCTGTAGATGTCCATTTTCCACTATATATAGGTAGAAATTTTCTTCATTTCTTCCTCACATTTATCTTCTCCAAGGTAGTTGATCGGGCCGGTGATCCCTTTGATTTTTGCAAAGGAGAGAGTGTCATCATTTTGAGTGCTATATGTGGCAGCGCAATGATGTAAAAACTAAGTATAGTTCGAGGTCCGGATATCGATGATGATCTTAGAGAAATTCTTCTTTCGTTAATGAAAGAATTATTCTTTGATCTGACATGAGTATTTGAATGTTTCCATGAGTATTTTATACGCGTACATTTTGAATTGGTTATATATATTCATACACCATGGTGGCACTTGGTGTACGTCACTTATATAGAGGAGATGTGTTGTAGTGACATATAATACCTCTTCTTCTTGAAATTAACCTATTTTGATGTGTTCGTGTATGTGAGTACAAGTATATATATATATATATATACTTGTACTCAATACACGAACACATTGATAGTATGTATATTTGTATACATTGATAGTATGTATATTTTGTCATAATCAAGTCCTCTTTTTTAATTTTTATCACCCATGCCTGTAATAAAACCTGGATCTGATAAGATGCCTTTTGCAAGGCGGGATCTGATATGGTCAGATCTGGATTTTTATTATGATGCCTTTTGTAAGGCGGCATATGATACAGACAGATCCAGAATTTTATTACAGATGCCTTTTATAAGGCAGGATCTGATACGATCAGATCCAGTTTTTATCTACATTTCTCTTTTGGAGGACTTTTTATTGTTATTTTATTAGGGCGGTAAGTACCGTTCCCCCTCTTTATTGAGATATGAACCGCCACCGTTACCTCTTCCATCATTACTTCTATATCTCTTCCCGAGAGTGGAGACTTTTCATTTCGAAGGTAATTGAATTTTGAAGGGGAGAATTTTTGCCGGAGTACCATTTATTAGAGAAACCCTTCGAGTTTCTACCTTCTTGCCTTCCATCTTCGACCAATTTCCTAGCCTTAACAGGTATTTGCTTCTCTTCCTCGGTTTCAATTTTTGTTCAATTATGGTAGAAACTTTCCGATGAGGCCTCTTTCCTCTTCTAGACCTCTCCCCTCTTCAAAAAATTCACGACGGACTAGGAAAACTCCGGGCAGGAGGACTAGGCGAACTCTGGCCGAGGGGACTAGGGGGCTTTGGAACCCCCTACTCCTCTTAGGCGTTATGGCCCGTCAACTATCGACGCTAGGACTTTCGACCGTTTTAGGAGGAATTTAGGGAATACCCAAGGTTATTCCATAGAAATCCTTAGGGAAGAGGAGCGGCCTATAAACCCTAGGCTTGGTGGAATTTTTTTGGTTTTTTGAATTGAAGGCGGGCCTTCGTTTTCCTATCCCCCCTTTCTTCATAAGGCTATCCCAACTGTATAGGATCCCTTTGAATCAATTAAATCCTGTTTCCTTTCGTAAAGCTGCCTTTTTCATATGATTTGTACTTTAGAAGGGGTAGAGGATACGACTCTCCTTTTTCACAGAACTCACGAATTAAAGCATAGGGATTACCATTTGTATTTTTCCCCCATAGTATGGTTTGCTGATTTTTATGGGTATTATGATTCATTAGATAGCGGGTGGCATTCCCAGTACTTAGTAGTAACTCCTCCTCCCAATGAATCCTGGGAAATAAATGACATTCTTTATATAGTATCCCGGGTACATATAAACCTTCCCATTCTCTCCCCGAGTTAGAGCAGTGGGAAGAAGTTTTATTACATGACCTTCGCTCAAAATATCCCAATGATCACACCATTCTGAAGTCTCTGATAGGGAGTAAAGAGGCTCTGTCCTTTTTTGGATTGAAACCCGGGACCCCTGCAATGGGTAATTTTCCCTTTTTAGGGCATATAAAAAATATTATTTTTATTATCATTATGTTTGTTGTTTGTTTTTTTTTTATTTTTTAGCTTCTCATATGTTGGGGCACTTTTGCAGCCAGTGATAGCCAAGTAAAACCTGGGGGACAGAGCTTGTGCCAAGCTTCTGCAACGGATGGCAGATGCTGCTGCCAGAGCCTAGCAAGGACAGATCCTTACAGGACAGGTCCCTCAGGATCCAGTTGCCTCTCAAGTTCAACCATCCACTTCAGTGGAGAGCTTTTCATCCCTTGGCTAAGGGCGTAGACCGCAGTTTGGAGGCTCCTCTAAAGGAGCATTATCCTAGCCACATTCACGATCTGACTTTGTTAGAGGCTTCTTTAGCATTTGCCTCGGATCTGGCGAATGTCAGTGAAATGCCTGCAGCTTCTGCTCCTCCCAAGGACTCTACGTCCTAGAAGAGGGGTAACCCTCATTTGTCTTCGCGGGAGAACAAGAGGTTCAAAGTCCGTTCTGTCACTGCTGCAGAACCTGAAAGCAGGGAGCTAAGCTTGCCCCCTTCTGGAGGATTTGTACCGGCAGGTCCTGTCGTCGGATCCTCTTCTGTCCCGCCGAGGGTTATTCCCGGGTCTCTTACTTTTTCCAGTAGCCTTGCTACTTACACAGTCGCCAATCCCTATCGTCCCATCGTGGCTTCTAGGCCTCCCGCCATGGAGGGATCAGCCTCGAATGCCACCTTGGCCATGCTTCATTCTCTCCATGTTAAGGGTCTGGAGGTTCTCACGGCTTCATACTCTAGTGAAGATGTGAGTGTGAATTTTTCTGGGATAATAGCCGGCGTGGATGGGGCTTTGTCTGCTAAGATTTTGGACAACATCCCTCGAGCGGAAGATTGGAGGCTTCTGAATCAGTTCTCTTCTGAGGAGCTATCCAAGAGAGCTGCCACTTATGAACTTCAAGTAAAATTTCATACACTTTCTAATAATTTTCTTTGGTTATGCTTCTCCATTTGTTAAGATAAATTATCATTTTTTATATAGGCATCAGCTTGTCGTTATATGCAGGGTCTGCGCTCATTGGCGTATGACCCTTTAAAGCAACAAGTGTCAGAGCTGCGAAATATCAACGCACATCTATAAACAGATGTTCTCCAACTTCGTCAGACCATGAAAGAGCAGAATGCTTCCGACTTGAAAGTTCTGCAAGAAAAACTGGCAGCCATGGAGAATGCCATGGTTGAGCTCCAGAAGAAAGATCGTGCACGAGAGAAGTTCCTCAAGTAAAGGGAGAATCATGTGGATGGGCTAGAGAGAGATCTATCTCGCTGCAAGGCTGAGGCAAATGATCTGCACAAGGCTTTTGAAGACACTCTAGCTAGGTTAGCGCGTTTCGATGAAGAGCGTAAATGAGAGGTGGATAGGGTAACTGCAGCCTCACTCCAGATTGGCAAGGATGAAAGCTTCAAGGATGGTTTGACACTGGGCTCCATGGTGGGGGCCCATCGGTGCAGATCTTATGTGCTCATGACTCCTCATAGGCAGGCATTTTTAGATGCCTTAGTGAAAGGTCTTCCTGAAGCCTATCTCCATTCCCCCGATTTTTGGACTCGGATAGATGAGCCTTTGTCGGATTAGATTGCAGCCATAGTGCACAATTGCTATGTGCAATTAAAGCTAGAGAGCTGAACTACCGAGGTGAAGTTAAAGCTTATCTTGGACATTCTGAAGGAGGAAACTCCCACCCTTGAGCTGGATCTCCGTGTGGATGACCAAAATCCTTGGTTTGTGGAATGCTTGAGGCAAGCAGCCAAATTTTATACAAGCCCGAAGGTTTTGAAGGGGGTCTGTTGGAATGGGAGGAGTTTTCCTATGGGATCTTGTCAGCAGAGGTCGGCATGTACGAGCTTCTACGCAAAGCCTTTACTGCGGTATGTTTGTTATTTGCAGATCCTTTTTAAGTGATGTTTCATTATCCCTTTCTTATAATTAATACTCTCATGGCAGGCGGCGGGTAAATATTTTACCTTTTACCTTGCCTCCACTTTTTGTGTCTTTTAAGGTACTTTTGGATTTTGATAGGCCGTCGTCTTTGTTTTTCAGACCGGTGATTCCTTTCAAAGGATCAAAGATACCTTGAAGCAGGAGGAGATGCCTGCAGAAGAGCATGTGTGATGGGCTCAAGAAGAGCAACGAAGATGGAGGCTTCAAACAGCCCTCACGAATGCCCCCAACAGATCCCTCCCAGGACCCCACGCCAGTGCAGGTCCCAGAGTCGGAGCAGGTCCCTCCGTCGAGCACATCGGCAGATCCATCAATTCCTCCAGCTTCCAGCCAAGGGGAGGTAGTTTCACTTCAAGGGGAGGCCCCCGAAGTCGAGGGAGATCACGTAGTCGAGGACGCCACTACCAATCCTCCCAACGAAGAAATTCCTTCGACCTTCGGTCCGAATGGTACTTCGGGTGCTGGCGAGGGCGAGGTTCCCGAAATTGAAGATGCTAGTGTAGTAGCTTTAAGTGCTAGTCTAGCCGTGTACGGGTTCGGCTCCATTTGACAATTTATATTTTTCCAAGTGATTTGTATTTTCACCGTGCTGTCTTTATAGTTTATATTAATTATCACCTTATCATGGTTAACCGCTTTCTCCTTTCGTTAAGAATAAATCGATTTTTCAATGATTTTGGAATGAATCAATTTTCCTAAATAGATATTTATCTGAGGTATTAAGGATATGGGGGAGGGAATTATAACTCAGAAAAATACTCTTTATTGAAAATAAGCATGACAATCATTATTGTCTATTGCTTGACATAAACAAGTAAATACTTGAAATTTCAAATATAGTATTTCTTCAGGTTGTTTATATTCCATGGCCTTGGCAGAATCCTTCCTTCCATATCCTTCTGCTGATAGGCTCTGCCTTTAAGCACTTCCTCCACAATGTAAGGCCCTCCCAATTCTGGTCAAGTTTCCCTGTGGGTTTGAGGGCATCTGCTCTCTTAAGTACCAAGTCTCCTTTAAGGAATCTGCGTGTCTGTATCCTTTTGTTATATACATCACGCATCTGTTGTTTGTATCGGTCAGCTTTGCTTCTTGCTTCTACTCTCACTTCTTCTATTAAATCCAGATTTTCTCTTAGCAAGCCCAAATTTTGATTTTCAT
Organism: Mentha longifolia; assembly: GCA_001642375.2. Lineage (NCBI taxonomy): Eukaryota > Viridiplantae > Streptophyta > Magnoliopsida > Lamiales > Lamiaceae > Mentha > Mentha longifolia. The sequence continues at coordinate 24,530,025 of CM038110.1, read as the reverse complement.
CATAAGCTATGATGCGATGTGATTCGATCTTGAGTTCTGCCGGTACTACCGCAATGGAACCGTAAACCAGGTTGAAAGGTGCTTCACCTATAGCAGTTCTGGGACTGGTTCTGTAAGACCACAGAACCGAATTGAGCTCTTCCGCCCAATTTCCTTTAGCTTTATTTAATCTTGTTTTGATGCCCGCCACTATGGTTCTGTTCGTGACTTCCACCTGCCCATTTGCTTGAGGATGGGCAACCGATACAAACCTTTGTTTGATTTTCATTTCTTTACACCATGCACGGATAAGGGTTCCCGTGAACTAAGTTCCGTTGTCGGATACTAGAATTCGGGGTACGCCAAATCGGCAACATATATTTTTCCATAGGAATTTCCTTATCACTTGCTCGGTGATTTTCGTGACGGCTTCAGCTTCCACCCATTTTGTTAAGTAGTCCACAGCTACTATAAGGAAAACCCTGCCTCCAGGTAATGTTGGGAACTTTCCAACAATGTTGATGTCCCACTTGTCGAAAGGGCAAGTGGAGAACATAACTCCTAACTCCTCAGCTGGCCTGTGAATCAAATGCCCATGCTTTTGGCAATGATCGCATTTTTTGACCAATATTTTAGCATCTTTTTTCATAGTCAGCCAGAAGAATCCGGTTCTCAAGACCTTGCGGGTGAGGTCTTTATATCCAGTGTGGGCACCTGCGCACCCTTCGTGTATTTTCCTCAGTATGTATTCTACTTCCTGTTCGGATAGGCATCTGAGGTAAGGATGCGTAAAGGATCTCTTGTACAGGAAATTTCCCATGAGGAAGAATTTTGCCAAAGTATTCTTAGTCATGAGGACTGCACTGGGATCTGATGCATTGTCAGATGCTTTATCAGATCTTAGCGCACGCACAATTGGCATTCTCCAATCTTCAGGCAGATCTACAGAATAAACTGCATGAGAGCAGGCTTTAGTGTCTCCATTGAGTACTACCAGATCCCCAGTCCAAGCATCTTCTAGAGCACTGGCTATGCGAGCCAACTTGTCAGCTTATGTATTCTCCTTTCTAGAGATCTGTACGATCAGAGCTTTCGCAAACTTTTTCGATATCTGAGTATCACGCTTCTGGGCCCTGTAGCATCTTGCTTGTATAATAAATGGGCTCATTCTTTTTTCTTTTTTCTCACACCTCCCTAGCACCTGGTGGGTTACTAGTTGGGAATCCGAGTGAACCATGATGTTATAGGCTTCGAAACCTTGTAGGACGTAGAGGCATCTGATCAAAGCCTCATATTCCGCTTCGTTGTTGGAAACTAGGAAGTTGAACTTGATAGCAAATCTATGCTCTTGGTCATCATGGGCTTGTACGTAGATTCCTGCTCCAAATCCCTCTTTGGTAACTGAACCGTCTACATAAGCCTTTCATATTTTTATGTTGTCATACTCTAGTCGAGTAATCTCCTGCAGGAAGTCTGCCAGGGCCTGTGCTTTGATAGGTGTTCTTGCTTCAAAGTCCACGTCGTACTCATTGAGCTCTATGGTCATTTTCACCATCCTACCCAACAGATCAAGTTTTCCCAGAGTTATCTTCAGTGGTACATTGGTCCTTACAATCACTTTATGGGAGATGAAGTATGGCCTTAACTTTCTCGCAGTTACCATAATAGCTAAAGCTATTTTTTCAATACCTGAGTATCACGCTTCTGGGCCCTGTAGCATCTTGCTTGTATAATAAATGGGCTTCTGTACAGATCCCTCCTCTCGGATGAGGACTGAGCTAATGGATTCATTTCCTACCGCAAAGTATAAGTAGAGCACCTCTTTAGGTAATGGTTTAGTTAAGAGTGGCAAAGAGGCCGGATGCTTCTTTAAGTCTTCAAATGCCTTTTGACATTCTTCTATTCATTCAAATTTTCTCCCATTCCTTAGTATTCTAAAGAAGGGGAGACTTTTGTATGCAGATATGGCTATGAACCGGTTGAGTGCCGTGATTCTGCCATTTAGTCTTTGAATTTCCCTGATATTTCTTATGGGGGCCATGTCGAGTACAACCTAGACTTTTGCTTAATTTACTTTAATTCCCCTCGGGGTAACCATGTACCCCAAGAATTTTCCAGATTGCACACCAAATGAACATTTGGCTAGGTTGAGTATAAGGTGATATAATCTTGCTACCCTGAAGACTTCTTCCAGATTCCCAACATGGTTCGAAGCCTTCGAGCTTTTTGCAAGGATATCATCCACGTAGACCTCCATATTTTTCCCGATTTGATTTTTAAATATCTTGTCCATCATTCTTTGGTAGGTGGCCCCTGCATTTTTTAATCCAAATGGCATACTCTGGAAACCAAAGGTTCATGCACAGACACCGAAAGCGGCCTTTGGAACATCTATAGGATTCATCTTTACTTGATGGTACCCTTGATAGGCATCCATCATTGACAGGAGCTCACACCCAGAAGTAGAATCCACTAGTTGATCAATTCTGGGAAGGGGGTAGTGGTCCTTAGGGCAGGCTTTGTTCAGGTCACGGAAGTCTATGCATATACGCCAGGTGCAGGTGTTTCCTTTGGCTACCATGACAGCATTTGAGAGCCATTTCGGAAATTGCACCTCTCTAATGTGTCCTGCCTCCAACAGCTTTGCTACTTCTTCCTATATAACTTTATCCTTTTCTGGACCGAATTGCCTCAAATTTTGCTTTACAGGCTTGGCCTTAGGATCTACATTTAAATAATATAGTGTCACCTCAGGTTCTACGCCCACCAGATCTGCTGACGAAAATGCAAAGACATCTGCATTTCGTCTTAAGTAGTCTATGATTTATTTGGCGATGGGATTGGTCATCTGAGTGCCAATTCGGGTAGTAAAACCCTTCTTGTTCGGGAAGAGCTCTATGGATAGTAATTATTCAACAGGTTACATCTGTCGAGTGATGTCATCTTTCGGGATATGATCGAGCTTAGTTCTTTTCTCTTTGGGTTGTGATCGAACGTTGAGATTTTCAAGTTCTGGCCAGATCCTTTTCCTAGCCTCTCCTGCTTTCACTGATTATATATAGCATTTCCGATTGAGAACTTGATCCCCAGATGCAGAACCAACTTTATTCCTTATAGGGAATTTCATCATTAGATGATAAGTGGATACTACATCCTGAAAGAGGTTTAGGGCCGTTCTTCCCAAGATAATGTTGTATGAAGACTTCTGTCTCACAACTAGAAAGTTGACCGGTTTGGAGACTCTCAGATCCCCCTCTTAGGGTTAACATGAGGTCTACAGATCCCAAGGACATCACGAACTCTCCTGCGAATCCATGTAGTGCCGTGATAACCCCATCCAGTGGTTTTTGAATGGCCATTTGATTGAAACAGTCTTCAAATATAATGTTAACAGCAGCACCAGTGTCCACAAACACTTGCTTGATATCATACCTCTCGAGTTCTACTGATATGACCAAGGCATCTTCATAAGGATGCACAAGGGATCTGTCATCTTGTATCCCAAAGGATATCTCAGGTGGAGGTAGTTCCCTTTCAATCCTGAGCACTTCATGTTTTTCCAGCATCTATGCTTCCCTGGCATATGCCTTTCGGCTTCTGTTGGAGTCACCCCCAGCCGGTCCGCCATAGATCATGGAGATCACACCTCTCTTTCCAGATGCCTCATTAACAGGTACTTTTTCAGCACCTTTCATTTCTTTTTCTTCCTTTCGCCTTTTGGCTTGACCAGATAATTGGCGAACATATTCCAACAACTCTCCTTGTTGTATAAACTTTTCTATAACTATTTTTAGGTTATGGCAATCGTTGATGGTGTGTCCATAATCGTTATGGAACTTATAGAATTTGTCGGATGGTGGCCTTCTGGGTGGTTGATCCCGTCCCGCAGGGATCTGTACCCCCGGCTTCTTCATTACTATATCTAGTAGTTCTATTGGTTGTTTATTGAGGGGCGTAAAGGTGCGCTGAAATCAATCGTTTATGTCAGGCTTTTTACTCTCCCCCTGTGGCCGCTTTCTGTCTTTCGGCTTTCTCTCTCGCTTGTTGGAGAGTTCTGACTTTTTGGCATTCATAGCCTCCTCCATATGTATATACTTTTGCACCCTGGCTAAAAGTTCATCAAAAGTTCTGGCTGGCTTCTTCATTAGGGAAGCGAAGAAGTGTCCAGGCTTCAATCCTTCTACGAAAGAATGAGTCTTCAACCCTGCCTCCAGGCCGGGTATTTCCAAGACTGCTTCATTAAAACGGGTCATATAGCCCCTTAAGCTTTCATTGCTCCCTTGCTTAATGGTTGTTAAATATAACGAGTTTTTGGTTGATTTCTTAGAGCTGACAAATTGATGCAAGAAGATTTCCCACAGGTCTTCATAAGAGTGAATGGAAGATCTAGGTAGCTGCTTGAACCATTGTTGAGCAGGTCCCGATAGGGTTGTCAGGAATACCTGGCATTTGACTACTTTAGAGTATTGGTGCAGGAGGCAGAGACTTTCGAACTTCATCAAGTGTTCTTCCGAGTCTCCTTGCCCTTTGTACTCGTAGGAGATCGACTTGAAGTTTTTAGGAACTAGATCAGTTTGTATGTCAACCGAGAAAGGGTTGTTTTCGTCAATATAGATATGAGCCTGTTCATATCTCATTTCCGGGGCTGTTTTGGTGATGGAATCTCCCATCATTCTATCCACTTGGGGAACAGACTCGCCCATGTTTTTTCTTTCAGATGCCACTTGGGCTTTTCTTAGATCTTCAAGTTCTGCGGTCATGATCCGCATCTGCTTTTGTTGGGGAAATATCTATTTTTTAAGAAACTCATGGAGATCTTTCTCTTGATTTGGAATCTCGTGGGGAACTCCTCATCTTCAAATGACTCATCATCAGTAAATTTTCCATCTTCTTGAATTTTAGGCAAGTTCGTGGCCAGTTCCTGTATAACTTTCTTGCCTTTGGCTCTGGGATCGGGATCAGCTGTGCGCCCCTGCCCTTTCTCATTGCTACCTTTTTCTCCCTCGAAATGACGGGGATTTACACTTTTAAGTGTGGGAGGGCTCACTTCCAAGGCGACTAGCCTTCTATCAATAGCACCCTCTAGTGCGCTATCTATCATATTTTTCATCTGCTTTAGCATAAACGGAGATAATGACAACTCCATGTTACTGCCTCCTGGCACGCTTCTGGAACTAGATTTTCAAAACCGGGGGGGAGGGAGGGATAGTCCGTCCCTTGCATCTGCACCTCTTCAGAATCTTGATTCATTCTCAGGTTCTGAAAGAGGCACAAGGGGTATTAGTTTATTACTAATTATTATTTTTATTTTGGTCCTCTGCTATATATTGCAGGTTTTTAATTTTGACAGAGGCCTAGTTTAGTGAGGCTGGGATAGGTATATATCTATCCTGGAATCTGACACCTTCTGGCTTGGAGCCCATGCTTTTAGATGGGGCTTATCCAATAACTCTTTAGGCTGTTCAGTTCCTAGTTTTTTATATGGGATCTGGTGAGACATATGATAGTTCTTGAGCCTGAATCCTTTACCAGGGCTTACCAATTACTTAACATATGTTCTCTCAGATTTTATCCCTTTTATATTTTGAAAATTCATCCGGAGAGTTTTTGATATTATACTCACTAGGTATTTGAATCAGTTTGTTTTTCCTTGGGTTTTCTTTCTTCCTCAGAAAAGCAATTGTTCTTTAGTTCTTCTCGTCCGTTTCCATGGATCTAAATATTGAAAAGAAGACAAATAACAATTATAATAAGAGCTTTTATAAAGAAAAATCAGTGTAATTACGAACTGATTCCTCACTTTAAGTGGATATTTCTATTAGAGGATTATGAATGCTTACATTCACAGTTTTTCCTCAATAAAAGATATGAGCTATTCCTTATACTTCCCCTTCCGTTGCTTCCGAAACTTGATTCAAGAAGATAAGGGACACTTTAGAAAACATAATTGAAACATAATTTAAGAAGAAAAATCGACGTCTATGCTCAAGATTTTTCCCACAGATGGCGCCAGTTGATAAATCCGGGTTGGGGATCATCAACAAAATAAAGGAATAGTTGTAATTGGAAATTTGAAGAAGAGTTGAACTCGTCGGGTTCTCAATCGTCTACCTTGATTCCGTATTCTTTTCAACTAGGAGGCCGGAAATCCTACAAAAAAGAATCGGAGGAGCGAGAGGGGGTCCTCCGGAAAAACCTCTGATGCCCAAGTCAGTATTAGATACCGTAAAATTCGAGGTTTTTGGTAGAGAAACCTCTGAGTGTGGTGTGTGAGCTCGTGCCAAAAGCATGTAGCTGTTTTAGTATGTGGAACTGAGTGTCTCAAAACGTACCTTATAACAAAGAAGAAATCGTCTATTTATAGGGAATGAATACCTAGTAATGAAGGTAGTTTCCAATTATTAGTAGGGGCAATATAGTCTTTTCAAGGGAGATAAGATCTTTTTTAGGCGGAAGATTCGGTTATAAACTGATGAATACATGATCCTTGTCAGGGATCTGGAAATCACGACACCCACGCGGTTAGGGATCTGTCTTGGTGACAGAACCGTGAGAGTTCTAAGGAACGCTTGACCACGTGTTATGGGATCTGTTTTCTTAAATAACAGAACCCTCTTCGCTCCCTACCTGGAGAGAGAAAGGCATTTGTCCTAAAATACATGAGCTATATGTATTTTAAACGACTAGATGATATGTGGATGTGTAGTTAATATTTATCTCTATCATGCAGTTACACAATACATGAGTTGATAGCTACTTAGGTAGTGAAAATTAATGTAGAAAGACAAGGTCATTACCAGCTTCCATTTTCTATAATGCAGGTTCTAATAGAGTCACAAAATGGTGGATGGTGATCATATTATCTGCCATTAATTGAAATAGAAAATTTCCTAATTAAAGTGTAATTTCTAAAGTCATTAATTTCATATGTGCAGAATCATCATATCCGCTCAGAAAGTTAAATGAGTTATAAAATGACATCAAGAAGTGTTGAATATGCACATATAAGTTTAATGGTTGAAGAAATAATGAAGGCATATATGCTCCATCTATGTTTGAGCATTCACATGGTAGTCAAAGTATTGTCTAGAAAGCAAAAAAATCCTTCAACTATACGTGCATACAGTATGATCGATAGGATTCCAACTCAAATGCATCACTTGAATTGGATGGTATATTTAAATAATGTAAACTGTATTTCTAACATACGAATGGATCGCAATACGTTCGAGAGACTTTGTATATTATTGAGGCAACTAGGTGGATTGAAATATGGAAGGTATGTGTGTGTAGAGGAACAAGTCACCTTGTTCTTAGGAATTTTGGCCCATCACAAAAAAAACAAAGTCGTTGGATTTATCTTTCAAAGATCAGGCCAAACCATATCTGCTTGTGTCCATGTAGTTCTAAAGGCAATTTTAAAACTGCATAGTCTATTTCTAGTGAAACCCACGCCTGTTCAGGAAGGTGAAAATGACCCTAGATGGAAGTGGTTTAAGGTATAATGCTTTTCGAGTTTCAGTTCTTCCTCATTTTGAACAAATAATGCACTATCATGTTACACTTATTTCCTCATATCTTGTTTCAGGGATGCCTAGGAGCCCTAGATGACACATATATCAATGTTATAGTTAGGATCCATGATAAGCCACGATATAGAACTAGAAAGGGCCAAATTTGTACAAATACACTAGCTGTTTGCAATCGAAACTTGAGGTTTGTGTATGTTTTACCTGGATGGGAAGGTTCAGTGGCAGACACGGGTTTTGAGGGATACAGTTAACTAGATACATGGATTAAAAGTTCCACAAGGTAATGATCTAATTTAAAACTGTATTTGCATTCTTATTTCATCACACTTTTTTTTGATAGTGTTTGAAGGTGCTGTAATGTTTTTTTTTAACTTTTCATATTTTTAGGTTCCTACTACCTTTGTGACAATGGGTACGCCAATAGTGAGGGATTTTTGACACCCTACAAAGGAGTTAGGTACTATCTTAAGGAATGGGGTCCCGAAGCTCAATCACCTCAAAATGCAATGAAGTTGTTCAATATGAGACACACTAAAGCCCGCAACGTAATTGAGTGAGCTTTCAGAATCATAAAAATGCGGTGGGGAATACTTAGGAGTACCTCGTACTATCCCATTAAAGTGTAAATTAGGCTACTTATGGCTTGTTTCATCCTCCATAACTTTATCCGAACTGAGATGACTGTTGATCCCATAGAACAAATAATTGACGAAAGTGAGGGTGCTGGTGAAGATGATGAGGATCATGATGATGAAGGCTTTGTGGATTTTATTGAGACAACAAACTTGTGGAACCAAAAAAGAGACTTTGGCTGGAGATATGTGGGAAAACTATGAGAATTAGTGTATGTTTCTACTTATCATCCTTTAATTTAAAATAAACTTTGATGGCTTCATTATTTGTAGCCATCTAACTGTGTTGTTAAGTATTTGTACGCATGAATATTTCCTTAGGATTTCGAAAAACAATTCGCTTGTTTAGTGTGATGCATATGGGATTGATTTAATTCGGTCTACAAAACTATCTTATGTTATGTTTTTCTTTTTGAATTATGCTGCTGTTTCAACTATGTAGAACTCTTTTAAGATACTTTGCATGATTTCAGGTTGTTGTAACCATAATTTGTCGCCTTCTAATATTGTGTTGCTTTCGTGATTCGTTTTCTGTTTTATTTTGCTTGGGACAGCCTTGCCAAGTGCTATAAAGAAACCAACTGACTATTATTGGTAGGTTCATGTAATTTCCTCTAGCTACTATTTTGACATGTTATTAAAATGAATGAATGTGACCTTGCTACACTTTTTGTTTAAAAAAATTTAAACTTTAATAGGGCTGGTTAGGATATGCCCGTGAACTTTAAAAAATTGATTTGATTTGATTTGGTAGTGCTACATGTTTCAAACATATTCAATAATATTATAAAATAAAATGTTAAGAATGGTGAAAGGCTGGTGATTAACTATGAATCATGGTAGGAAATAATGCAATATTGAATTTTAAATATTGGTGGCTCGAGTAGACGCTAGAAACTAGTATCAAGTTGTACTGAAAATCTGATATATTCAAAAACTTGTTTTTACTCCACCCATATTAATCTTGGAAAGTGAAAAGTAAAAGTAGTAAAAGTTAGTTATGGCAAGTGAAATGAAACAAAATAGGCAAATACTTGATGGCAAAGAAACTGAAAGCTCGTGTTTAATTTTACAGTTGTGTGTTGACAATGTCAAGAAACTTGCCTCTTTATCAAACGAGCAGCCCCATTCATTTAAACATTACATAATTTCTGGTGAAACCACATTGAAGAAAATATAAAATGGTAAAGGTGAGCAGGAGTGATTAAGCATATATAGAATAATCCATGGATATTATGTCTCTGGACCCTGCCCAATATAAAGCATAAAACATAACATTCGATTCAAGCATTTGGGATCCAAGTACTCCCATTTTAATTACATAAACTAGTCTTAGCAAATAGGAATTTACAGAAACTACAGCCACCCGGCCAAATCATAGGCTAATGTTCAAGTTTAACGTTTCGAAGCTTAGTGTAAAATAAACTAAAATCCACAAAGCATGATTATATGAGCGAGATAGCACAAAAAAGAGAATCATTCACACATGCCCACAACCATGCTTCTTAGGAACACTTAGCTGGATGAAGTGCTCAGGCCCTTGTTACGCAGCAGGCGCTCAACGAAGAGTGGTATTACAGAATCAGGTAACCCCATGAATATCTCAAGCTTGTCACGCTCCTTCCCGAGAATCTCACAGACATCAAAACGATCATCGATAGACAAAGTTCTAATGCAACCTAGCTGTTCGAAGGCTCCCTTCCTAGCTTTTCCTAACTGGGCTTCGTAGCCAATGCCCTCAGCCAATGTAGCAAGACGCTCATCAGTTTCTTGACCAATTTGTCCTAGAACCTCCTTAATCCCTTCCATTTCAGCTGCTATCTTGCTTTTCTTTGGCTTCGGGATTGGCCCGGGCCTACGATTCAAGCTGTGAGAGATGCCATCTGATGCTCCTTCATTCTCAGCCATGTCCTCGAGGATTACATTGCAGTCGACACCCATTCCATCGCCTGTCGTGTTATCATCATCGTTTAATGCATCATAAGCATCAAAGATATCTTCAGCATTATCACCGTTGGCCCTATCCTTTCCAAAAAGTACTTTCCAGTCGTCATAGTAGGGCCAACTCTTATAGCGCATTTTGCGGGCGTTTGGATCAGCGTAAACATGAAGCAACACAAAATAAAATCAATGGAGGTGGACATGTTATTATTATAATTCAATATACGCAACTTATACTAGAAAGGGTTTTCATTCAAAATACATGCCCATAACATTGCAACTCAACAACCTGTTATTAATTCTCATTTCTGTACAAGTATTATATGAAAGTTTCAAAATTAAAAAATCTCCTCTACAGTTTTCAAGAATGGAAGACATAGCTCAAAGCTGTGAATCAAAGCACTCCATCATGTGCATAAAAATTAAATAAAAGATAATGAGTAGTATTTCTTGCTTGCAAAATATTTGAAGCAACTTAACTTGGATTTATGAAGTGAGAAGCACAATAATAAAATCATCATAATGAAGAAAAAGTACAGAAACAACTATGCTAGATTCATGTCTAAGAAAATCCAAATGCAAAGGACACTTAACTTTCTTGGAAAAAAAATAGAGGTGCAAGGATTTAAATTACCTTAATCACTTGCTCCCATTTCTCGTCCTCGCAGTCAATCATAAAGTTTCCTTTCATGTTGAATCCAATGCCAGATCGATTGAGGATTCCCGTCAGAGAGTAGTAACTCTTTTTCCACACATTAAGCTTTGAATTGATTTGTGTCACCTTCAAATCAGTGTTCGGGGTTTGGCGATGGCATCCTCAACCCTACTCATGTATCCAGCCCGGAACCTATTGTCAGATTTGTAACCTTGTGAAATAACAAATTTCATAGCTTCTATGAGAACGGCCTCTTCAGGTTTTGTCCAAGATCGCCTACTAGCTTCCATCTTCCTTGCCTGATGGCTGACTCCGCTACTCCCTGTATATTTCACACAATATATGGATGAGAAAGTGAGGTTTGTGTACAATCATATACTCGCATAATGGAACAAAACATAATTTTGAATTGAAACCTCAGTCAACTCTAGTACATAAGCCACATATCACACGAAAATTACTCCTCATTCTACTAAATTCCAGCAACTAAATTGTATATGAGTTTACTTGAAAAAATCAAGAATATATCATCATAATCAAGCGAAAGAAATTAACTTCAGAACAATCAAAAGAAATTAACTTCAGAACTTCTGCCTTATTTTAACATGTGGATTAACTAAAATATTGCAAGATAGATTGAATCGAATCTAATTGATGAAGAATCTGAACCCTAAATTTACATGTGAGAGACGCCAGTTCCTCCAGATTGTTAGGGCTCGGACGGCCGCAGAAGATCGTGTTTTGTGAATTGCCATTCTAGGGTTTTTTTTTTTTTTTTTTCTCTTTTATAAGGTAATATGAAGGATAGTTTAGTCATTTCTCACTTTTTCCTGCCACTAATACTCTCCTACCAAACATTTGCATATTATTAACTGAAGCTCAAATACTTTTCTACCAAACACTTTTTTAAACCCTTGTTTGTTTTTATGTTAACACTTTGTATTATTTTTATCCTATCCTCACATACCCTAACTTGTCTATCAAATGAGCCCTTAGTGTATAAAGTGTATTGTGTTTAGAGATGTAATATGATTTATGTATTTATACATGTTTTTAAACTAAAGGATCATAGATGCATAAATACATTGATGTTTGATCTCAAATGAAAGATCGTATCAAGACCTTTAATTTGATATAAAAAAATCATAAAAATCGAAGAATAAACGGCAAGTTATGATAATTTAAACTTTTAAAATTTAAATTATATTGGGATACATGCCGAGAGGTGAGTGGATGGTGAGATTTAATTAGAGAATGTTAAGTGTAATAAGGGGTTTACTAATTATACCATTTAAACCCTAATTATTTTCTAAAAGGAAGACGTGTCGTCTTGAGTGGGATGGCCCAAAGAGGAATACCCATCGTCTTGGGTGGGACGGAGGTATTATAAAAAATATTGATGGAACTAATGTGAAATGCTCTCTTAACTGCCGTTGACATACTTTAATATACCTTATAAAATTAAACTCTATCAAAAAATTAAACCCTGCTAAAAAAATTAAGCCCTAAAATAAAATCATTGACGTTGTACTAACACGTCAGCCGCAGGTACTTTAATGTGCATACGGTGGATAGGGGAGTACTATGGAACACCAATATAAGCAATCATAATTTTTATTTTGTTAAGATCAGATATTTTCAATTAGAGGGGTTATATTTGTTTTTTTTAATCAAAACACCCCTAAGGGTGAGTAGAGGGGTTATTTTTGTTTTTTTATTTTTGGCACAATTGCTTTTGAATAAAGAAATTTTCATCACTTCCCCTTGAAGAAAAATGGGTATAAAACAAGAAATAATTGAACACTTAGGCCATGTTTGGTAGGCAAGATATCTGTTGTTATCTCCTTGTTTGGTATGCAATATGTCTTATCACGAGAGCCTTATATAAAGGTCCGGCCCGGGACGCAAGTTACCGTTTTGCTTGGAAAACATATCAGTACCCCCACCAGTTAATTAATAACACGAGTGAATAGTATCGAACCAAAATCAGTGTCCTATTTTGCCCTTTTTTCAAAATTTATTTCTTCTAAAAAAATCTTCGACCACTGCGACCTACGTGAGGACGGCAAAGGCGACCAATTAGGGCAGAATCCTCCAAGAAAATAGAAACCCATCGAAGAAGGTTGGTGTCACACCTTCTATTGAAATCTTTTTGAATTTTGGGTAAAGTCTCCAATTCCTGATGCGTTGATATCATTTTTTTTTTTCTTACAGAAATTGTGGACAAATCTTGGTTCACCTTACTAGCTGCAGCTTGAGAGGCAAGATTCTCCGACATCACCTCAAAACAGGCCCTTGAATCCTTGCGTATTTCACCTACAAGGTCAACCAGAGCATGGATGCTATCTTCCACTTTTCTTTTCTTAAGGTTCTTCGAAGCCTTCGCATCAGCATTTGCAGATTGTTGGCTAACACTGTCTTCTGCAGCAGGAGTTAGGATTTCATCTTCAAGATTAACATAGGAATCTTCCTTTTGCTGTTGCCTGGCACTGCGATTTTCGTTCTCATGAATAAGCTCATTAACAGGCTCCATCACATCCTCAGCCCTACCTCCACCAGCTCTATCTTTTCCGAACACTTCTTTCCAACCTTCCAAAAAAAGGCCACGACTTAGTATGCCAATTCTTAGCAGTAGGTTCAACCTGAAAACAAGAATACAATATAGTACTATGATTAGCATGACCATAGGCTCAAGATTAAAACCAAAAAAAAAAAAGAAAAAGAAAAAAAGTATATTATGAAAATAATGTTATTATACCCTAGTTGCTTCCTCCCATTGCGCAGCATCATAATATATCTTGAGGTCACCCTTTAAATTGAAGCCTATGCCGCTACAGTTGAGGATACTCATTACAGTACCGTATGTTTTTTTTTTCTAGCAGTTATCTTGGAGTTGATATGTGGTTGCCCCTTGATGTCGGTTCCAGGAAAATATTTTCTCAAAGCTTCTTCAAGTTTATTCAGGTATCCGCCTCTGAATCCATTATCGGACTTCCATCCCTGCTGATTAACACGTATTTTTATGTATATGTTGAATTTAATTAGAGTAAAACTCATGTTTAAATATGTGGAATTTCAAGTGAGATGATTAGGGTTTCACTAGTTTGATTGCATTCATGTTTTTCTCATTTTCTCGAGTTTTTTATGCTTCTTGTAGGAATAATGAAGAACTTATTTGTCCAATTAAACTACTCTATGTCGAAGAGGAGTTTGTAAGGAAGCCATAGCAAAAAGCGAATCGAGAATCGGAGTTCAGATGAGAGAGAACGAGCAAAAATTGCAAAGTTGCGCAGGGAGAAGGAAGACCGGCGGCCTATTACTCTGGACTGCCACCGGGGACAACAACTTCAGCAACCCAGTCCGGTGACCCACTAGGCCACCGGCGGTCCACCGGGCCTCCCGTATGCCGAAATTCTTTACTTAAACTCGCCTAGACTCGCCCCGACTCGTCCGAAACTCGATTTTTGATGTATATAACCCCTAAATTCACCCCCATTTAGGTATCTTTTCATACTTGAACATTCTAAGAACCCTAATTACATTTCCCTCTTTCTACTTTTGTATTTTTGAAGATTTGTAGAGCATTACCTGGTGGATTTGAAATTCAAGACCATATTCTTCTTCCTTATTAAATTCTCTATCTTTTAAGCATGATTTCATTTACTTTCTATGGTTTATTTTCCTTCATCATGTCTAGCTAGTTCTCTTTGTGATTCCAATTATATGTAGATTAAGGATAATTGATGAGATTAGGCTTGATCTATGAATTTACCTTCTAATTTCCTGTTCATTTCTCTTGGGCCTATGTTTTATTATGTAATTATGCTTGATCACCATAGTTGCATATCAAGTGTTTGATCTAATGCTTAGGAGGCTTGGATTAGATGCTAGGATCAAGAAATTTGCATGCTAGAGATAGTAGGGCTAAAGAACTCCATAAGCTATTGGGAGTTAATGAATTGCTTGATATCTTAGTTGGAATTAGGTCTTTCATTAATCTACTCGATTTCATTGCAATGAAAGTTGAGTGAATCATACTTAGGAGGTTTCCCACATGAAATTGGATTAGGATAAGGGATTTAAATTACGTTACTCTTTTGTTTTCAAGATTCTATTTGATGTGGTATCATTGTGATTTCATTGATTATATGCTTAGGCTTGCTTGATGATTGTGGTTGATTGGGGTTGAATGGATGATTCTTGCTTGTTTAAGTTGGTTTGGTGATGATTTTGGGTTGATGAGCTTAATTGATGAAATTCCCTTCTTTGGTTTGTTGGGTTATTGATGTGAGTTTACTTGGAGAATCTTTGGTGTGGATGATTTTGTTGTTGATTGGAGCTTAAATGCGAAATTTTTGGAAAATTAAAAAGTTTTTGAGTTGAATAACGAATGATTGCTTGCATGCTTGAGTGCGAAAGCACGTGTTTGTCATTCCATTATGCATAAGAGGGAGATGCCTATGATGAAATATGGAAAATGTGAAAGTGTTTTGAATTTGAAAAGCATTTTTGAGCGTATCTCTTTATCAAATTGCATGAGTTGTTAGTGAAGAATGAAACTTGATTGTTAAGCATTGAACATTAACTAGTGAGGACTTGAGCTATGACTATGCATTGCATATAGTTAAATGTTCCTTGTTGAGAGTTATCATGCATGCTTCTTCATTTCTAGAACTTGCCTCGGTTTTTATTCGAGATTGCTCTATTTGTGCATAGAATTAGGAGATGATCTTAGGCCATCTTTTCATAAACCTTTTTTCCCAAACTAGCCTCTTCCATTTACCCTTGAGGTCCCCGTTTGAGCCTTATTAAGCCTTTCATTCAAAAACCGGAGGGTAACGGGGTAAAGGATGGTTAAGGGAATCTTAGGAAAGTTGAGAATCTTGTTGAAGGTGATGGGTGAAATGAAAAGTTGTTGGGATCGATTTGTCTTGAAAAGGAACACTCCTATAAGCTCGTTTTAGAAATGAAAAGTTAAGAACAAAGTTCTTATATATATAAAAAAATAAGTCGATGAACAAAGAGCATAAAGGAGTAGTTCATATCTTATGATGAATGTTAGTAAAAGCTTGAGGTCTTATTGGAAAAATAGGGTTGGATAAGGTAGAAGATGAAAGAATTCATGCTTAGAGAAGAGAAGATATAAGGTGAAAGTACTTAGATGAGAATTTGAGTCACTTAACCTAAAAATTCCCTACCTTAACCAATGTCCCGACATTACAAGCTTAATAAAGTCCTTTTTTTTATCTTAGTTCTATGCACATGCTTAAGCGGTGGAGATGGTAGATAAGAGGCAAGCTTATGGTAAATGAGTTGCATTGCATTGATTTGTTGAGTGATAGCCCTTATATACTCGAGTGTTGAGCGATACACTTCCTGTGAGGTTCATTTGCGTGATAATTGAGGGAAATTCTTTACTAATGATTCATGTGAGGAGGTAGAGAGTGTGTTTGATATGCTTTGAAATCGAAAAATGTTTTTGGTAAGAAATTATGAGGCATCGTTGATCTCAAATGCACATCCCATAAATGTTAAGTGTTTTAATTGTTCATTTCATTGTTCGGTTGGGGGAGTGATTAACACGTATTTTATGTGCATGTTTAATTAGAGTGAAACTCATGATTAAATATGTGGAATTTCAAGTGATATGATTAGGGTTTCACTAGTTTGATTGCATTCATGTTTTCCTTGTTTTCTCGAGTCTTTTTATGCTTTTTGCAGGAATAATGAAGAAATTATTTAGCCAATTAAACTACTCTATGTCGAAGAGGAGTTTGTTAGGAAGCCATAGCAATAAGCGGATCGATAATCGGAGTTCGGACGAGAGAGAACGAGCGAAAATGACAAAGTTGCGCAAGGAGAAGGAAGACCGGCGGCCCAACAGGCCCCCGTGAACCACCTCTGGACCGCTACCGGGGACAACAACTTTGGTGACCCAGCTTGGCGACCCACTAGGCCGCCGGCAGTCCACCGAGCCGCCCGTTTGCCAAAATTCTTAACTTAAACTCGCCTAGACTCACCCCGACTCGCCCCAACTCGTCCCAAACTCGATTTTTGATGTATTTAACCCCTAAATTCACCCCCATTTGGGTATATTTTCATACTTGAACATTCTAAGAACCCTAATTATATTTTTCTCTTTCTACTTTTGTATTTTTGAAGATTTGTAGAGCATTCCATATTCTTCTTTCTTATTGAATTCTCTATCTTTTAAGCATGATTTCATTTACTTTCTATGGTTTATTTTCCTTCATCATGTCTAGCTAGTTCTCTTTGTGATTCCAATTATATGTAGATTAGGGATAAGTGATGGGATTAGGCTTGATCTATGAATTTACCTTCTAATTTCATATTTATTTATCTTGGGGCTATGTTTTATTATGTAATTATGCTTGATCACCATAGTTGCATATCAAGTGTTTGATCTAATGCTTAGGAGGCTTGGATTAGATGCTAGGATCAAGAGATTTGTATGGTATAGTAGGTAGGGCTAAAGAACTCCATAAGCTATTGGGAGTTAATGAATTGCTTGATATCTTAGTAGGAATTAAGCCTTTCATTAATCTACTTGATTTCATTGCAATGAGAGTTGAGTGAACTTAAGAGGTTTCCCACATGAAATTGGATTAAAATGGCTAATTCTAGTTATAGTCCTAAATCCCTATCACCTAAACCTAATTGAAGTATAATTGGAGTCACTCTTATTTCCTTATTGAATTCTAGTTATTTGCATACTTATTGATTGTGTTAAGTTTTAAGTTTGTTACTTACTTTTATTTTCATTAATCAATTAAAAACACAAAAACATGTTAGATGGTAGCTTGGATAGTAATTAGGTAACTAGGTTACTAGTTGAAATTCAAACGTCCTAACATTCCTTGTGGATTCGACTTGATTGTAATACATCGATTATTATTGTATCATCTACCCTAAAAAGTAGGGTGATCACCTGCACAACCAATTCCTTCATGCAAGCTTATAAAACCCAATCTTTGTCTCCGGACCGACAACGTCGGGGCTGTTCTTTCTTACTAGCCTTCCGCTTGCTGCATAGCAGTATTAAGTAGAAAGATACAAAAGATAAGCAACAAATAGATTTTTTTCGAAGTGTTGAAGCGTGAGCACATATTAGCATAGAAGATCTTCATCTACAGGGGAAAAAGGATATATTGTGCATAAATATTCTATCACCTACGAATAGATTCGGGTTCCCCTTTAAATTCGTTTGAGATCCAGTCAAACCCCAGCGAGGAGTAGGAGATGAGATAGTTCCGAGTAATTGCAATTCACATTTCAAGTTGCAATCATCAAAAAACAAAAATAAAAA
The DNA here is from genome assembly GCA_001642375.2 of Mentha longifolia. Taxonomy (NCBI): domain Eukaryota; kingdom Viridiplantae; phylum Streptophyta; class Magnoliopsida; order Lamiales; family Lamiaceae; genus Mentha; species Mentha longifolia. Next base: position 24,511,959 of record CM038110.1, on the reverse strand, counting down.
CTGGAATTGAAATCTCGATGAGCTCAAACCAAACTCCATAACATTACAAATTGAACAAATCACGGAAAATATTACAGATGTTTCTCAGTCACACCATTTAATCCATTGACATACGATGCATTTACTCTGCAAATGAACCCCTTATATATTTTGCATTACGATATTGGGAACGAACAAAGTATTCATCCATGTTTATTTCAAAACTAAAATCAAAGTGGCTCCAGATTTCAAAATAAACACCATAGATGATTTCACATTCGAAAATAATGGAGATTTAACGATATACAAAGGGTTAAGAATGCATATCACAACAAGAGCATAATAATTATTCTTGCTCGTATAATCTGGACCGTAGCGCGATTTTTGGACAAAAAAACAAGTTAAAACCAGCTTCTTCATTCCATGAAAAATACTCACCTTGTTGTGAGGAAGCCATTTCTTCTTTCGATCCTTCAGTGGGGAAGCTATCTCACGGGCGTATCAAAATGGGATAAGAGTGAATTTATGAAGAGAAATCACCCATCGTTCGCCATTGTTGAAGAAGTTGAAATGAAGATTCTAGATTGTGGTCCGCCCTCACTTTAGGGTGAGGGTAGAGAGCAATAATAATCGATTAAGTAATCGAGTCGAACCACAAGGAATGCAAGGGCGCTCAAGTCTCAAGTAGTAACCTAGCTATTAAACCTACTATTCAAGCTACCGACAAACATGTTTTTGTGTTTTTGATTAACTAATGACACCAAAAAGTAATTATCAACTTAAAACTTAACTAGAAAATCAACAAATAAGCAAAGGATATAAAATCAATAGAAAATAAACGTGATTCCAATTATACTTCGATTAGGCTCAAGTGATGGGTGATTAGAACTCTAACTAGAATTAACCAATTTAATCCAATTTCATGCGGGAAACCTCCTAACTATGGTTCACTCAATTCTCATTGCAATGAAGACAGGTAGATTAATGAAAGGCCTAATTCTGACTAAGACATCAAGCAATTCATTAACTCCCAATAGCTCATGGAGTTCCTTAACCCTACTATACTCTAGCATGCAAATCTTTTGATCCTAGCATCTAATCTAAGCCTCCTAAGCATTAGATCAAACACTTGGTATGCAACTATGGTGATCAATCACAATTACATAATAAAACATAGCCCCAAGAGAAATGAACATGAAATTAGAAGGTAAATTCACAATTAAAACCTAAACCCAATCACTTAATCCTAATCTAAATATAATTGAAATCACAAAGAGAACTAGCTAGACATGATTAAGGAGAATAAACCATAAAAAGTAATTGAAATCATGCTTAGAAGAAAGAGAATTCAATGAGGAAGAAGAAGATGGTCTCCAATTGCAAATCCAACCAATGTAGCTTCAACAATCTTAAAAATACTAAAAAGGAAAGAGGGAAATGTTTCTAGGGTTCTTGGGGAATTAAAATATGTTCTAGATACACAAAATAGGAAGATTTTGGGTTTAAATACATAATTGGTGAGTCTTGGGTCGAGTCGGAGGACGAACTCAGTCACTAATGGGAGAAAGAAGGGCCGGCGGCGCCCCAGCCGGCGGGCTGGCCGGTCGCCTCCTCGGTTGCAGCCTGGGTCGCCGCAGAAGCTGTCCCTCAGCCGCCGCGGCCTGCCGGTCCGGTCGCCGGTCGCCGTCGGTTCGGCCATTTTGCGCAGCTCCACCGTTTTCGCTCGTTCTCCCTCGTCCGAACTCTGATTCTCGATCCGCTTTTTGCTATGGACTCCTAACGAACCCCTCTTCGACATGGAATGATCAAATTGCCCAAATAAGTTCTTCATTGTTCCTGCAAAAAGCATAAAGAGACTTGAGAGAACGAGGAAAACATAATTGAATGCGACCTAGTGAAACCCTTACTCTATATATTTAAATTCCACATTTCAAACCTAGGTTTCACCCTAATCAAGCTCGATTCTTCCTCGTTCCCGGCCTTCGATCCTTAGCCACATGAATACTATTCCAATTCTTACCAAAATGGATCGAAAACCAAGAAAAACAAGAAAAGTCTAAAATGTACTAAGAGTTAAGAAACCCTAGTATTTTTATCATATAAGCACATAAATCGAGACTCAAACACATTCCAAAACACTCGACATGCATATAAAATACGTGTTAATCAGATTGCTGCGGAAATTGTAGGGCAAATGGGGAGATTTTCGTCATATAATAAAATCTACAGGGACATTTATGTAATTTCATTTTTTAATCTTGTGCTAGTCTAGGCTATCAAACATGTTCTCTAAGATATCTAAAAAGTGAATCTTATATACCAAACACAATATCAAAAAACTCAATCTTATGTTATCTCACAAACCCTAGATATCTTTTTAAAAATTATACTTGTCACCACTTATCTCATATTGCCTACCAAACATATCCTTATTGTTGGGGTACACACCATGGGAGGAGTAACCACTTCTCTCAATACAGTGCTACCCAAATTATTTTTAGATCACATGAGGAGATAAATTAATAAAAATATAAGTACTTCTTTTTGTGATATAGTCGTAAATAAAAAAGGGGGAAATATATCATTTTTAATAAAAGAGGTGATACTTTGTTAAAAGACAAGAATTTTAGTAACAGAGGTGTTATTATTTTTTTCATACAATTTTAGCCCATTATCAAATTTCATACACAATAATCCACTTAAAGCTCATATGCCCATTAAAGCTATCGCTGTTCAAATAAAGCCTAATGTTGAACCCAAAACTATTATTTGAGTGTTGCATAAAAAAAGATAAATAAATGAAGCGCAGTCACGTAAATAAAGATCACGTATTTTAATTTTAAGTTTTTAATTGAATTATTCTGATTCATAATAGTGTTTTCAGTGATATATTAAAAAAAATATTATATATATTTATCTCATAATAAAATCTAAAAGAATTTTACTAAAATAATAAAACTCTAAACAAACAAAAAAATAACAATTCAGCAATACGAGTATAACAATGTCCCAAAACTTCCTTAAGATGATGCCTCCTTGCAACGAACATTACATGATTAATTTAGAGGAAATACATAATTTTGTCCCCTTAGAGATAACAAAATTAAATTTTACCCTCTTTTTGAATGTATGGACAAATATACCCCTCCTTCATGTGTATATACTCTCCCTCTCTCTACCTTCTTAGGAATCATTCCATTTTTTTTTCTCTTTCTCTACATCTTCTCTCTTCCTCCTCCCCTACGCATCTTCTCTCTTCTCTCTTCTCTCTCTCTGCATCTTCTCTCCTTTTCATCTTCCTTCTCCTCAAGCTTCCCCATACTTCTCTCACGTCAATGGAGAAGACGACTTCGACGGTGGAGACGGCGACGGGCTAGGTTTGGAGGAGGGCTTTCGACGCCGACAAGGATGAGTGTACCAGATCTCTAGGGTTTGGAGGGAAAGGCGACAGGGCTAGGGTTCCGGGATCTCTAGGGTTTGGAGGGAAGGACGACGGGCCTAGGGTTCCGTCGAAGTCATGCTCCATTGCGTTCATGTCCGGCATCTTCTCTCTCTCTCTCTCTCTCTCTCTCTCTCTCTCTCTCTCTCTCTCTCTCTCTCTCTCCAGTTTTCCACATCAGGATTCGAGCTTATGACGGAGGACGAAGGTAAGGTGTTTGATGATATTCCCAACTAAAGTCGTAATTTTTTCTTGTTCTTTTGTTGTGATAATTGCAATTCTGTGGTAAGAAAATACAAAATTATCAGTAAGAAAATTGCAATTTCATGTTAAGAAAATTTTGTTTAGAGTTTAAAATTGATGATAATTGGTAAGAATCTAACATTTTTCTTACTTTATTTTGTCTGATTTTACTGTAACAAATTCTAGAAATTTTAGGGGTTACGAATTGACTGCTTCTTTTTTATAAGAATCGACCGAAGATTCTTACTATAATTTTAGTGATGCGAACACTATACTAAAATAATTTCTTACATTATTTTAGTAATTGATGATAATTGGTAAGAATCTGTCATTTTTCTTACTTTGTTTTGTTTGATAAATTGGTAAGAATCTGACATTTTTCTTACGTTATTTTGGTAATAAAGACTGAGTATTTAAGATTTAAAATTGATGATTATTGTTGTTATTTGACCTGTTTCGTTGCGGTAGTTGCAATTTCATGGTAAGAAAATACAAAAAATATGACTTTGGTCCGTTAAAGGGTTGGGGTTTAGGTTCTAATGCTTGTGTTTGATAATGATAGTTAGTGAAAATCTGATAATTTCTTATTGTTTTTCAAGTTATATAAGAATTGCATTATTTCTTATTGTAGGAATAATTCGGCTGACGACGGCTATGAGACGCGAAAGACGAGAAGATATCAATTTCTTACTATATCTGTAGTTTTTTTTTTTTTGATAATTTTTTGTCGGTTTTTTCTTGGTAAGAAAACTAACAATTTTCTTACCAACACGTGTAATTTATTATCATTTCTGAAACTAATAATAGTGCCTTAATAAATGATTAAGTGGTAAGAAATGTGATGTATTTTCTTACCACTGTGTGTGATTTTCTTACCATCCCTTGACAATTAAATAATTTTTTTTTTCAAGAAATTGGAGAATATGTCAAATTTGTTACCAAAAATATTCGTAAGAAATTCGTAAAATATTATAAGAAATTATAATATTTCTTACTATGTTATTTGATAAAACGTAATGAAAGATAAAATTTCTTACCAAATGCATTTTGTCAAACATTCTTACCAAGTGAATGAAAAAAAAAACTGATATGATAGAAAAAGTGAAAATTGGAAAAAAAAAATGATTTTTGGCTCCAGGGGTATTTTAGTCCCATCACATAAAATTTGGGCAAATGTTATGTGATTTTATATTTTGGGCAAATGTTGTATTTTTATCCTCTAAGGGATATAATAATTGTTGCCTCATTAATTTATTGTTATATTATTTTAATTATACAATAATTCAATTTATTTATTACGGAGTAGTATTATATACAACAATATAGTCTTCAAAGGAAGTTTCCAACCAATCGAGCAGTTTTGAGGTAACGAAATTTTTATGCAGAAGTGAATTTTGAATTGTTTCATATAGTTTGAAATATATTTGCTTAAATACAATACTTTAAGATTTATTATTATTATCATTATTATTATTATTATTATTTTGAAGACTATAGTTTGTGCTATATTTATAAGTTATAACAATGAGAAACTGAGAATATTTTAATGTTTTGCCTTAATCTCTCGACTCTCGTTTTCCTTATTTATTGATAAAGCAATAAAATTCTGTTAAACTTAGCGCAGAAGAGTTTCTCTATGTTAAGCAACATCGAAACCTCGTAAAAACATTTTTGGAATCTTCCCATGTTCAATCAAGAACCCTTCTTCCAACTACACATTGCGTAGCCCAAGAATTCCCACCTTATTTCGTTGAGCATCAATCCCAATCTATCATTATTTGATCGCCTTTCTTTCCGACAAAAGTCTTCTCTTTTTTCTTTTTGATCCGGTGATTCAATGTCGTACGCTTACCTCTTCAAGTACATTATCATCGGAGATACCGGTAATCTCATTCTCTTCCCTTTTACCCTTTTCGCCTTAATTTTCTATTTTTGTTGGAATTTCGATTAGTTATATTTGATTGATTGATGTCGGGCTGTCTTCCGATCTGTAATGTTGAAATGGGAGCTTAGTTTTTTTCTCTTCTAAAGAATGATTTTTTGTGGTTTCATCAGAAAATTTAGATGTAGTATTTCTATTGTGGAATTATATAAGTAGGATTATGAAAAATTTAGTACTCCCTCCGTCCTTGATTTACTTGATTTACTGACCCTGTTGACTTTTTAGATAATTTTAAACTTTGTGATGATGGATTTAAAATCGAATTTTTTGAGTTTAGTTTTTTTTACAAGGTACTACGAGTGTTGTGGTATCGTATAAATAAAACTAATCTCAAAAATTCAATTTAAAATCCATGATCACGAAGCTCCAAAATCATCTAAAAGTCAATAGGGTCAGTAAATCGAGGACAGAGGGAGTAGTAGTATTTTGGAATCTGAATTGTATCATGCCATTAATTTGAAATTTTGATTCTGTATTTCTGCTTTGTAGATTTCTTAAGATTATTATGCAGCCAGAAATGAAGTGTATGATGGTGAAATTTGCTGTGTTCTGTTTTGTTTGAATATATTTTGATGACTGATGAATCATTAGTGGTGTTGTGTATGAAGATGGATGCCATTGTTCTTGTCTTGTTTTGGTTAGGGATGGATGGAAGATATAATAGCTTTTTTCATGACCCTGCTGCCATATTTCTTCAGGTGTTGGTAAGTCATGTCTGCTTCTGCAGTTCACAGACAAACGCTTTCAGCCGGTGCACGATTTGACTATTGGTGTCGAGTTTGGAGCGAGGATGATCACCATCGAGAACAAACCAATCAAGCTACAAATTTGGGACACGGTTTGTGATATAATACAATATTGTCTACCTATGATGTAGTGTTTATTGAAAAAATTTATTGCATTTCTCAATAGCTAAACCTTGATTGTCTCAGCTTGTGGATTGAGGGAAGTAATGTAACAATAAACAATCTCATGGCAGATTTCTTGTTTACTTTTATCTTTGCTCTCTAGAAAATATTACGATAAAATAACTTTGATTGCATCACTTATTCATCTTTCCTTCCTCACGATCATGCCAGGCTGGTCAAGAATCGTTTAGGTCCATTACGAGGTCTTACTACAGAGGTGCTGCTGGAGCCCTCCTAGTTTATGACATCACAAGGTGCTATTTCTTTTTCAAAATATTTGGAAGTTAGATACAATGCAATTGTGTAATTCAAGTCGGCTGATGGCCGCTTCAAAATCATGATTGCTGTGACTTCGTGCTTATATATGGTCCCGTATTTCATCAATTTTGAAAACCAAATATATTGAACTTCTCAGACTTTGGTTGCTGATGCGTGCATGAATTATGACATTTGTAAATGGATATATGCACAAATTTATCTTCCCTGTATATTATACGATTGGAACATTAATCTTTTATTGTTTTCCATTTAGTCTATCTGGACTATTTGTGGTTGAATATGTACTCTTTGTTGGATGGAACCAATTCATCGACACTGTTGATAGAAATAGGAGTTTGTTTTTACATATTCTTACTCTGAGAACCACATAATACATCCCTTGTAACAATATCCTATATTTGATACTCTCAGTTGTAAACTTTTCCTATAAAACCCATTGTCATTTTTAGGGGCTTTGTAGGTCTTCGAATCTTGCAATACCAAAATACTTGTTCGTGTGAAACTTATCAAATTGTTTTTTTTTTTTTAAATTATCTTTTCTTTCAGGAGGGAAACTTTTAACCACCTTGCTAGCTGGTTGGAGGATGCGAGGCAGCACGCAAGCATGAACATGACAATAATGTTGATCGGAAATAAGTGTGATTTGTCTCACAGAAGAGCCGTGAGCACCGAGGAAGGAGAGCAGTTTGCAAAGGAGAATGGCTTAGTATTCATGGAGGCATCTGCTAAGACAGCTCAGAATGTGGAGGAGGTAACAAAATTCTAATCTAAACAAATTTCTCATAGGCCTTAATGAATAATTTTATGGTTTAAATACATATAGTCTTGAATGTTTTAAACCCGACTCTTCTTTCTCAGGCCTTCGTGCAGACTGCATCAACGATCTATAAGAAGATTCAGGATGGAGCTTTTGACGCATCTAATGAGGTACAATGCAAGTGTTTTTTTTAAATTTTCTGATATAATCGATGGTCTGAGTTTGGGATAGACTAATGTTGAAATTTCGGTGATAAAAATGTGATTTATTTATGCAGTCGAACGGCATAAAAATTGGATATGGAGGAAATCAAGGATCTTCGGCTGGAAGAGATGGTGCTGCTTCTCAAGGAGGAGTTTGCTGCAGTTGAAAGTTTGAAGATAAGTAAGAAAAAAGGAGGATGTTTTTCTTGCCTATTTTCTTCAGTTTCAAATTAAATAGGTCCACTTTTTATTTATTTATTTTATTTTTTAAATGAACTAAAATCTATTGATGAATTTCACTTACTCAGCTGCGCATATCTTATAATTTATTTCATTTCCTATTATTGGTCCAAACATCACTTTCACAAGTGTGAGCCTTGTTTACATATAACTAAAATTTAGGAATTTAATTCCAAAAATGAAAAAAAAGAGAAGTTTGTGGCATATATTGGAGCATCACTATAGACAATAAGTTGGATTCTCTATCACGATATTTTCTGTATCCCGGTATTAATTTTGTTATTTTAATAACATCCACATTAAAATTATTATAAATATAATGAGTACTAAAAACTTCAGTCGTCCACTATCTATAGAGCCAAAATTTTAGGTACCGTGTTTAATATTTTGTGATGAGTGGATGTTAAAATGGAGTTTGAGTTCCATTTATAGTGTAAAATAAAAAAAATTATGTGGGGTTAACTACTTAAAAATAAAAGGTTCTAAAGATGGCAAACATCTGAATATGAAAGAATTAATTAAGGACAAAGAGAGTCATATACGGATTATATATATATATTTTTTGAAGATTATCCAAAACTACCTAGCTAGACTAGAGCAACGTCCAAAAAATGGAATAAGAATCACTTCATGTGCTTCAATCAAAGGATTATAGAATGACAATCTTTACTTTCTAAAAAAAACAAAGTCAACTGAAAATCGAAATAAAAAACTTATAAAAAAAGAAAAAGAAAAAAGAAATGGTTAAGAAAGTGTCCACGATGAGAGGGAAAAAAATGCCATGAAACCAATCAGAAATTTCCTGTGGAAAAGCTGGCATCGTTCTGGAATTCCCCCGTGTTGACTATTACAAGACTTGAAAACGAAATAATATTCAACAAACTAAATACATGTAAAAAGTTAAGTTAGTTACGTTTATTACAAGTATACTGAGTTGAGTAATGATAAAAAGATAACTTAAAAAAATAAAGGTAAACTAGAATCCAAATAGATTCAACTATAAATCAATGGTGACTCTACTTAGTTATCCTCCTCTTCAATTCGTGGGATCGAAATGGTGAGAAAAGCAGTAGTTGGAAATGGAAATGGAAATGGAGTTTTTGAAGGTCCAGAGCTAATCTATGTTGTTGGCATGCTAGTTTTATCCGTTTCACTTATGTCTGTGCTTCTCTTTGCTTGCGCTGACCAGGACTCCGGCAGGCCTCGGAACAGGCGCGGCCGAACAGGCGGCGCCGGAGGAGGAGGTTGTGGCGGTGGTGACGGCGGCGGAGGCCCCGGTGGTTGAAGAGGCTGTTTTTTTTTTTTTTTGGCCAGGACTGATTTATTATGGAGCTTTCTAGTATATGTTAATGCAAATATATATATATATATATATTTTTTGAGATTTGATATTGGTGCTTCTGTGTAAGAATATTTCACTGTTTAGTTTCTTTATATATATATTTCTTAATTATCTTGTTTCAGTAGTAATTGAGATCGCAGCTAGATTTGAGTATAATAATCTTTTTCCCAAAAGCTCAATGCCCAAGATGTCTTTGGAATTTGAGAGGGAAAAAAATAATTTTTTTTTTTTTTTTTTGCTATGAATACTTTTACTTTTTAGGGCCAATTTATCTGCCATCCATCCAGTCTTCATCACTTTGCCAAGTGCAAATTATGGTTCAACTTGAATTTCTCTGAGACTGAGTTATGTTTTATTGTCTTTATATGCAAAAATATTTTGAAGATGAATAGATATTTCAAAGTTAAGCATGTCTTCTGTTATGCAAATATTGTTGAGAACCGACTTGCTAAATTTATTATAAAAAAAAATTAATGTTGGGATGAACCCCAACTTGTGTGGAGGGTTTCTTGGATATTTCTTGTTTTTTATTTTAATAATATTCCTCGAGTTTCAAAAAGAAAAGAAAATAAAAAACACATATACTTAATACTATCACACCGTCCGATTTTCATTTGGGATCCTCTATCATCATTAGAGTGTACCAATAGTGTACCAAAATCAATATTTTTTTGATTTATTTTTATTTTTTCTTCAATTTCTTGATATTATGATTCAATCTAACTTTACACTAATTGACTAGAGTTCATCCATTCAATTAGAGTTCATTATTTATTAATATTTAAGTTCAATATTATTAGTTAAAAAATAAAGAAAAAAAGTTACAAAAAATAATTATATACCCTAATTGAATTTATGAACAATTGTTATTAGTACTCCGTATAATATTAGACTACATCATATTACATCGAAATTGAAGAAAAAATTAATTAAAAAAAAAATTGGTACACGATTGGTACACAATAGTTGGTACGGAAGATCCCATATGGATTTCAAGAGTTTCTTTTAATCGAGAGATCCATAAAAACCGCAGATAAATCTAATCATACTACATAAACCATGTACTATCATTTAATGATATGGTATTCAAAGTTATAAAAACATTAATTTCTAATGATTTTATATACGGTTGATTCAAAAAATAAAAATAAATAATACAAGTCGGCGTTGTGAAAAAGCCTCACAAAATATTACAATGTGGTTTTTCAGTTTTGTATCTTATTTGATCTCAACTTCACATGATTCATCAATCATCATATACGGTAGAAAATCGAGACACAATATAATACAAGCATAAATATATAAAATGGTTAAAACCAAAACCAAAAGCAGCCAGCATTTATGATAAGAAGATTAATAAGGCTCAACGGCACTATACGTGAATACTCCTTCGACCAGTCCCAGCGACAAATTTATTCCTTCCGCCGCCGCCACCAACCACCTCCTCCGCCGTCATTACTCAAAGCCTCCACTACCACCACCGCCGGAGGTCGCTGCTGCAGCTCCTACTGCACCATGGCCTACGTACATTAGTCGCCCAAATTAAAGATGTGGCCATTTATTTCATGTATATAGAGACATCAGTAGGGGCCGGATTTCAGAGGATTTACCACTAATATATGGGGCATGTATTTATATTAACTTTGGCATAATGCAGTATAGCAATTGAGAAATTCATGTATGTAAATATGTAATTGTGGGCTTGTGATCGGAGGGTAAGTTGTTGTTTATTATTATTATTATTATTATTATTATTACTTCCTTCGGCTCAGAGATATTGATCCCTTTTATATTGATATGTGAGGTATAAAATAATAAAATAGGTCAATATCTCTGAGACAGAAGAAGTATTATATTGCGTTGACCGCAACAATGCTCATTATTATTTACTATAGGGACATAAATTTCTCCGCACCATGTCAGGGGAATTTCTCTGCAGGCTCACTAAATCATACTCCTACGATCTAAAGTTAGTAATTACTAGTATAAATGAATTATTCTCATTTTTTAGAAACAACGCTCAAGTGCCTACTGGCTACTGCAACATATTTGACGTGCTCATTGGTGATGTAGTCGTATTATATTTATCATATTGATAATATTCTGAGTAGGTATTTTTTTAGAGTTTAATTTCTAGCATGTATATTTTTAGGGGGGTGTTTAATAATTTGAGGGATATATATGATCCATTTATTCATTTAAAGATTAATAAAGATATAATTAAAGTAATCTCATGTGTTTTGGTGGTATTTATATCTTGTGCTTAGTCTCTAACCCGAAATGACAATAATTTGTAATCCTACAAAATATGGTAATATGTTACTCCATCTGTCCCCCTTTAATTGTCCAGTTTGACTTATTAATTTTTTGACACGTATTTCCACCGAGCCGGGAAACGAGTTATAAAATATAATTTTGAAGTATTGTTTCTTTTACGGGATACTAAAAGAAACAATACTTCAAAATTATATTTTATAACTCGTTTCCCGGCTCGGTGGAAATGCGTGCCAAAAAATTAATAAGTCAAACTAGACAATTGAAGGGGGACGGAGAGAGTACTAGTATATAAAATTAGTCAAATTATTCAATTCACCATAAAGTAAACGCCACCTTATTGTGTAGTCGTAGTCATAGGTGTCTTTCACATTCATGTCGGCCTTGCACTCATTAACAATAGACAATGAAGCATTCCCTTCTCATTTTTAGGTGATAAGTTTAAGTCTAGCTGATACTTCCTCTGTCCTCCTTCAATTGTCTAGTTTGACTTATTGATTTTTTGGCACGCATTTTCACCGAGTCGAGAAACGAGTTATAAAATATAATTTTGAAGTATTATTTCTTTTACGGGATACTATGAGTCATAGTATCCCGTAAAAGAAACAATACTTCAAAATTATATTTTATAACTCGTTTCCCGGCTCGGTAGAAATGCGTGCCAAAAAGTCAATAAGTCAAACTGGACAATTGTTATAAAATATAATTTTGAAGTATTGTTTCTTTTACGGGATACTATCAGTCATAGTATCCCGTAAAAGAAACAATACTTCAAAATTATATTTTATAACTCGTTTCCCGACTCGGTGGAAATGCGTGCCAAAAAGTCAATAAGTCAAACTGGACAATTGAAGGGGGACAGAGGGAGTAGTAAATACTAATACTTCCGTTGTCCCAATGACCTTGAAGCGAGTACTAGATAGAAAATCAAAAATTTAGAATCATCTCTGGTCATGTAGTATGTTTTAGCTTGTAACAAATTATAATTATTGTGCTATGGATTTGAAAGTCGAGCTAAGTTCACCAAGTGCATTTCTATTTTATTTACAAACTATAAATAAAAGAACTCTGATTATAACAATTTACATTAGCTTCTTTCACCCATGCATCGATATTAACGCTGGCAAAAATCACCTCTTTCCGCTCAACACTTAATCTGAACCTCGAATAATATGATCATATATAAATAAAAAGTATTTTAAATGGTTTTGACTTTGTAATTCTTGTATCCGCAAGTAGGGCCCGCACGCGGACTTACTATTTTCAACGCAAATATAAAATAAGTAAAAGTTATCCAAGAATTGGCATTTTAAATTCAAGTGACTATATAGCATTGGGTGCAACTACGAACCTTGGACGCTACTTCTAACCGGAGTTTTTGTAATTTGAATCTTGTCATCTTATGTTTTTGTCCTAACAGCCAATGTTTTTCTAGATTTAAATACCAAGATTATGGTGTGTATATACCATACTTATTCCCTTCATTCATTCGTATTTGGATAGGATTTTGCATTCTTTTTTTTTTTTTGTTTTGTTTTGGTTTTGAGTACAACACAGACACACTTACATGCACATTCATTCAATTGGTTCAAGCAGTGGTTGAGTTGGAGACACTGGCGACTCCAGTATAGAACAATGGGATACAGTTGTACCCCTAAACAAAATTATTTTACTATATATATATATGTGTATATTTATAATTATTCATTTTAAATAATTAGAATAAATTTTAAAACATTATTAATGTTGATAAATAGACATGTGACTTATCCTCTAATATTTTTGCTCATCAAGTTGGTGTTAATTCTTCCGATTGTTACTGCAAGTGTCAAGAGAGTATTTTTCGGAATGACTTATGTCAAAAACAAGTTGTGAAATAGCATGAAAAATTAATTTTTAAATGATTGTTTGGTCAATTTCACTGAGAGATATGTGTTTTCTTACGAGTTTCTGATGACGATGTTGCCAATCGCTTCCAAGTAATAAAGCATTGTCAAAAATTATATTAGGTATATTTGTAATTTTACTATTTCGTTGACATTATTATAGGATGGCGATCGATCTAGTTTTCGTAGGGTATTTAATGAGCGTAACGAGATTGTAAAAGGACACAAAGAAATAACGTGGTTCGATCTATTAGAATAGATCTACGTCCACGGAGCAAGAGTATGTATCTTTATTGAGTAATATGAGTATTGATTACAAGATTGTTCCCTCCCCCTCTCATTCTATTCTAAGCCCCTATTTATAGATACTCATATGGAGCTTGATTCTAATACAAAGTCTATTCCTATAAGGACTCTTTAGGCTTATCTCACTCTTCATAATAGATATCTGAGTCTTCTACACTCTATTGGAGTTTGAGTTGTAGTCGATCAAGAAGTCTTCCTTGCTTGGTAGTCTCTTACTTAGGCCAAACTTACATAGGCCGAGCTTAATAACGGGACCCATTTATATTGGGTCTAATGTTTGGGCCTAGTAGATGGGTCATATCATATCAGATGGTACTATTAATATTATATAATTATTTTTCACACCCCCGAATTATAAATCCTGGAGTCGCCACTGGTTGGAGAGGCTAAGCTTTTTGAAGTTCGAGTTTCAAATAATTTTCCTATTGGCATGGGCTTAAGCACACTCTTCTAGATCCACTCCTGAATTGGGGAAAAAAACATCTTACCGCAATTGACATCTGCAATCTTTAGATGTTCTTCTCCGATTCTAACACGCAGTAGAACCGTAGTAGAAACGAGCATAAGCGGAAATGCATCAAAATAATTGAAAAGACAAATACAACTATTCGAAAAATATTATCCATTACTGACAATTATTCAACAAATGTCAACTCTACTTTGACCTATTTCTTTGTTATAATGGCCTGATTAATGAGTGTTTGAGATATAAAATAAATACTCATTCCGTCCGGATAGCGTCCTGTTTCTTTTGACAATAATTTTATGCTTCATTCCTCCCATAAATTTGGACACCTGAATTAGCGGAATGTGTAATCTTTTCCCAATTATGAATAGTATAAGTATAATATTATTCATAATTGAAAAAAATTACACATTCCATTAATTTCGGTACCCAAATTTATGGGACAAATGGAGCATAAAATTATTATCAAAAGAAACATGACGCTATCTTTGAGACGGAGGAGGGAGTATAAGATTTCAACAAATATTACCTCTTATCTACCTATTTCTTAGTAGTAGTATATGTTGGGAACCCTGTTTAGTTTAGTTTTGATGATGTTATTAGAAACCACACTTAGTTATAGGACTTAGTTATAGGATTGATAGGAACAGACTGATCTCTGTGTTTGGATCAGTCAAGCTTAACTCGGACAAGTTGCTCCATGTAAAGATCAAGGTTGGTAGTGCAACCTTGTACCTAGTTAGATCAATCTGTCAACCTGTTCCTTAGTCAACCTGCTCGTGTAACCTGCATAGGCCAACCTGCATGCTGAGGCCAACCTGCATAGGCCAACCTGCATGCTAAGGAACCTGCATGTTGAGGCCAACCTCCTGAGAGCAACCTGCATGCTGAGGAACCTGCATGCTAAGGAACCTGCATGCTGAGGAACCTGCTTAGGCCAACCTGCTGAAGCCAATATGCTTAGTCAAGCTGCTATTAGTCAATAGTTTCTCAAGATGAAGATTCTAATACAAAGATCAAGCTTGAAGACCACAAAAAACAAAGACAGCTTGAGGTACAAAAGGTCGACCTTCCCAGTCCAACCTAAGCTGTGCCTTGCCAACCTTGATGGTTCAAGCTGTACAGAAAACCTCAACGGCTAGAAGTCCAGTCAGCAGTACGGTTCTGACACCTCTGCAACTCCAACGACTCTAATTCAAATTGGAGTCATATAAATACTTCAAGCCATCCCAGAATCGAAAGAAGGGAAAATAGATGGGGAAGAGAGAAAAATAGAGAGAGGAAACCAGAGTTTCAAAGCCAAATCTATCTAGAAATCTTTACGCTTCAAAGCCAAACTCAACACTCGAATCCAAGCCATTTCCCAAGTGTTGAGACCTTCAAGATTTCAGATTCTGGAACCTCACAGAATACTCTCCACAAGCTTACTACATATTTGTCCAAGTAAAGAAGAATCTGTTAGTTTAGCTGCAAGGTTGTATGTAAGAATGTATGAAAGGTTGTAAGGGTCACGACCCAGAACTCGTGCTCGGCTCAAGTCTAAAGATTGACGAAGGTTGAGGCTGGTACTCAGCCAGTATAAATAAGAGAGAAGTAAGGAATTTCAGATACGACGGTATCTGACGTGGATGTAGGGACGTTTCCCAAACCACGCTAAATCGACTGTCTCGATCTCTCTCTCTCTATCTTTTATTTACAGTCGACCTTACAATGTTCAACTAACCTTCATTACATTGCACCTCATTGATATAATCAACCTGCACAAAGATCCAGACCAAAGAAAGAATTTTCTAAGAGGTAGCCAACCTGTCCACCAAACTTCCGCACACAGTTCGGTTTAGCAAGCTCACCAGTTTACTGACTGAGCTGGATAAACCGAGCTGCACTGTTAAGCTGAGCTAACAACTCAGTAAGATCGATTTCGTTTCTAAAGTCAAAACTGTTGGCGAATTGGTGTATTCCCCCCCCCCCAATACACCAATAACTATTTATCGGGACCTACAGTATAATTTAGTTTGCATATAATACTATTTGTTTGAACAAGTTGCCTTAATATGCATTTTGAAATAAATAATTACATTATATATATATTCTCACTCAAGAATTAATATATAAATAGCTTTTTGTCGAATTTGGACGGAAGACGCCACAGTAATAATAATACAATAGTGCATATCTAGAAAATTGCCCCTTTTAAATATCTAAATGGAAAAACTACCCCTTTATATAAGATATTTGTAAAAATACCCTTTTTACTAATTACACTCCAAATATTTTGCTTTTGACAGAGCACCATTTCATTTGATTTTCTATCAATGCACAACAAAACCTTGAGATGACCCTACGCTTCTAAAATGGTATCAGAGCCCTAGGTTTATTTGGGAATTATATTTATTTATTATATAATGTTTATTACCTAACGGAGGAGACTTCAAGTTAAAATGGAACTAGACTATTGTCTGAGTTGCGAGTGTTACAGTTCATATCTCCAAATTCTGGAGGGGAACAAAATAAGTGAACTTGCTCTACTACGAGTAAGACAAGAACGCCTCGAAGCAGCGATTCGAGAAAACAGGCACCCAAGAGAGATCCGTGCCTGCGAGTGGACTATCAAGTTCTACTTAGATCGCCTCATGATAAGCGCTTATCTTGAGGGGAAGCTAAGACATCTGATGAGAACGGCCCATCAGGATCATATCTGATGACCCTCTCAGGACAGAATGTTGGCCCTAAGTTCATAGAGATCACGCCAGATCCGGCTAAAATTTCTATGGATTTACGGGAAATCCAGAAAACGGTGCAAAATTATGGCAACAACCTATATGGAGTACCTCAAAAGGTGGACGAAATATCCAGCAAACAGGATGTCATTCTTGACATTCTAAAGGATATTCAAAGACGAGTAGAAAAACTGGAGACACACCCAAGTTCCAGTCAAGTAAAGAGGGGTTTCTTTTGGGACGAACCAAAAAGATACCCGCTACCAGTCAAGGAGGGCGAGAAACGCAACCCAAGATTGGATATAGTTACTGGTACGGTTCGAGGTAAAAAAGATGAATAACCTCGAGAGGATCGGATTAGAAGACCTACAAGAGTTAGCAGAATATTTTGCTAACATGAAGGTGGTGGATCTCAAGATGGCCAAGACCGAAGGAGATACATCAGGAGGTGCTACACAACCACCCCAGAGTCATTACGATTTTGAGGCTGGTTCCTCCTATCATCGAAGAACTGGTGGTATTGCAGACGATCAATTCAAAATCAACTACAAACGAAGGACGAAATGGAAACATGATAATCCTTCGGAGAAAACAACACTAGAGCCCATCCATCCATATGGAGTCACTCTCAACATCGATGAAGTTAACTTCAAAGATCGAGAGAAATTTATCGATGACTGGGGAGTAGCAATGAGAGTTGTAGGATCAACTCTTGAGATGAGTGACGAGGGATATCTTAAATTCCTCGAAATGAGTCTTGCAGGAGTTACAAAGACCGCGTGGGAAGAAAGTATAAGCACACAAGTAAAAAATGAGTGCTTTAAAATTGAGTCCCACACTAAGAAGGTGAAACAAATAGCTGACATCCTAAAGAATCATTTCTTGGGAGTTGGTTATTTTGGAGCCTATGACGAGAAGAAGAAGAAGAAGTATGCAATGACCCTTCTTAATCTAAGACTTGCGGTCTTAGATCAAAAATCTCTCAACAAGTTTCTGCAGCTTTTCACAGTCTATCAGCATCAATCTAAGACTGATGATAGCTTTGCAAAGGAGATTTTCTTCCTGAAATTTCCTAACCCATGGACAGAAATGTTCATCCGAGACTACGTTCCCGGAGAATATGATGGAGTAGGGAAAAGAATGTCTTTTGTACACACCAAACTGACGGAGTGGTGTCAACAAGCCACAGCACAAAAGAACATCAAGAAATTAAGAAGGATCAACAAGGAAGCTCATCTTAATTGTGAAGACAATAATCTCCCAACGGTCATTGGAGAGGATCCTGGTAGTTACAAGAAAAGCAGGAAGAATAGGTATCAGCCTTATTCTAAAAAGAAAAGATCTTGGAAACCAAGAACGATGTGGTCTAGACAAAAGGCCAGATCATACAAAAATGGACAGCGAAGCGGTCCATCAAGAAACAGGTTTCAATCCAGAGGTGCAAGCTCAAGCAGACCTCAGGAGAGAACACCAGCAAGGAGAACTTTCCGAAAAGCTCACACCAGAGCTAATGAAAGTTTCAAAGACTGCAACTGTTGGACGTGTGGTGCAGCTGGGCATATCTCTACAAATTGCCCAGAAAAGATGATGAGGAGGTTCGAGTCAACCCCAGACATCGAAGACGCGATCTACTTCCAAGATCTCGTACAAGTCTACCAATTTGAGGATATTGCCTCAGATGAGAGCATTTACGAACAGGAAGAAATCCTTAGTAGTGAAGGAGATGGACCAACCGATTCAGAATCAGACTGAACCGGAGGTTCATCGTCAGGAAAGTGAAAATCGAACGGGCTATTCAAGCCGGACAATGATTTCACAAAGACAGATCGACCAGATCATGAAGAAAAGCCTTAATATACAGAAGTATCAAGGCTTTACAGCAGGGAATATCGATTATGCCTTGAGGAACTTCAGTCTCAAGACTCGGAAGCACCATATCGTATATGGTATTACGAGACGAGAGATGTCACTACCAATCGAGCTCACAGGGAATCAAGTTGAGATGCAGTTGATTCCAGCAAGCGATATCCGGGAGGATCTTGAAAAGATGAAGCCGGAAATTGCAGAGAAGATGAGTTGGATACATATTGGAGCAATTCAATTAGTACTCAAATCCGCCCTTTTCGCAGGTGTTGATTCTCCAATTGACATCGCAATTTGTGACAAACGAGTCATAAATCTCAAGGATTCCGTAATGGGAACCATTGCGGGAAACTTATGTGCTGGACAGGTGGTGGGGATTATATATCCTAAGATTGCATACAATCTTAACGACACCAACTTCAGCAGAGCCCTGACACTTTATCAGGATTTCAAGAGGAAAGAGCTGGTGGATGAAGAGAATAGATCTTATTCTATCACATATCAGGTATCATATGCGCTTTCTAACTCACATCATACTGAGTTATTCCTTGGAAAGCAGTTCATTGAGATACCAGATATCTTCAAGAAGGTGACAACAGCGATTTGTCCCGATAGAATTGAGTTTCCACGTTTGAGAAATGTGGATATGCAAATACAAGACAGAATGGTCATAACCCATGATCAAAGTCTTAGAATACAATCAGGTAGATTGTCATTCCAAGGAGATAGGATTACTTCTCAACCAATGGGAAGAACTCTTATTAAGAAGAGTGAAGAGTCTCAGAGTTTTTTACCCACTCTAATTCACAAGAAGACGGCTATTACCATCAAATGTCCGGAAGGATGGAGAGGAGTATCTGACAGATTCGATATTACAAGATGGGAAACCAATTTCCCTTGCAACGTCTTGTACTATCTTGAGCAACCAGAAGTCCATCATTACAAATAAATGATTGAAATTGGAGGACATACGGTTGAAATCAAAGGGCGAGCAGGAAGAGAGGAGAATATCCTCATCTTAGGTTTGGATTTCCTTGAGAAATTCAAACCTTGGAGACAAAGAGAAGATGGAATGGAAGTCACGATCAATGAAAGAAAAATATTGATCTAAATGACTAGTCCATTCTCAATATACATTCTATTGGAGTGTTATACGAGAAATATAAAGCAGAATACTTTGCTGCTTATATTGATTCTGGTGCAGGAATATGCACGGCAAAACGAGGGATCTTTCCAACAGAAGTCGAAGAAGATCTACCTCGGATTGCGAGAAGAGATTTTTCCAATAAAATCTTGATTCTAATAAAGGGAGTCAAGATGGTGGAAGTTCTAATTGGAGGAGCAGGCTAGACGCCTTGGTATAAGGTTAAAACTCCACCAGTTTATTTTCATGATACAGGAGCAGATATCCTGTTAGGAAACAATTTCTTGCAGATGTTTAAGAGATATATGCAGGATAATGAGAAATAAAGATTAGTGTTCACAACCCAATGTGATCACAAAATCATTGTTCAAAGGCTAAAGGGGGCATTCAACAGACAAATGCCAGTAGTCTTTCGCAGCAAGCGTGGTGATGAAGGACAACTTTGAAACCAAAAATGTAAGATCGGAGAAGGTTCAATGAAGCTATATTGAACTACAGGATAAGAGGAGAGTTGATTGACAGCAAGTTTGAAGATAACAAAGCTGAGATTCAACTCCTAAAGCTATCTTTAATTTCTAAAGATATTGAAAATGATACGCAGGTGTTAGAAGATGTAAAAAGGAAGATTGTAAGGTGTTACAATGAGAATCCTTTGGCATGGTGGGAGAAAAATCAACTCAGAGCAACCTTAAAGGCAAAGCCAGACAAGGTTAATGAGTTTGTTAGATTCAGACCAATCCTGATGAATCTCAGAGATCAACAAGACATGAAGAGATTATCAAGGAACACCTTGATATGAAGTTAATTGAACCAGGTAACTCGCCATATAGTAGCCCAGGCTTCTTGGTAAGAAACCATGGTGAGATTAAAAGAAATAAACCCAGACTCGTTATTAATTATAATGGTATTAATGACATTCTAGAGTTTGATGGTTATTTCATTCCAAGTAGAGAACACCTTATTAACTGCATTAGAAATGCTAAGGTTTTCTCCAAGTTTGATTGCAAGTCAGGGTTTTACCAGATTCGCATGGATGAAAGTAGTAAGAAGTTTACAGCCTTCTCTACTCTACAAGGGCATTATGTATGGAACGTGATGCCGGTGGGGTTAGCTAATGCACCTCAGATTTTCCAGAGAAAGATGGATAATCTTTTCAAAGATTATTTCTCTTTTATGTTTGTTTATATTGATGATATTCTTATAACATCAAAAGATATAAATGAACACGTTAAACATCTTGAGATGTTTGCAGATGTTTACTATAAGGCAGACTGGTGCTTTCAGAAAAGAAGACAGTCATTGCAACCCGGAAAATGAATTTCTGGGAATCGAGATTTCAGGGATAATTCTACAGGACCATACTGTTCAAAGGTCAAGAATTTCTCTGAGGATCTAAAAGAGAAAAAAACAACTTCAGAGTTTTCTAGGAATGGTTAATTTTGCAGGAGCATTCATCAAGAATCTTGTAAAAAATAGAAAGGTTTTCAGCCCTTTACTAAAGAAAGATGTTCCATTCATTTGGACGGAGGAACATCGTAAAGGAATGAGAGATCTAAAGGAGGTTTGTGAGAACCTCCCAAAACTCTCTATACCACAAGACGAAGACGATCTTGTTTTGTACACGGATGCAAGTGATCATTGGTGGGCAGCAGTGCTTACAAAGGTTACTCCCAATGGAGAAGAGCCATGCAGATATTGTAGTGGTTTATTCCAGGAAAATGAGGCCATTCGATGGCACATTAACGAGAAAGAATTCTTTGCAGTTCGAAAGGCCTTCAAAAAATGGCCTCTCTTCCTTTTAGCAAAGAAATTTATTTTGAAAGTTGATAACACACAAGTTAAAGCTTTCTTGAAAAACAAGATAGAATCGAAACCTGAAAAGGCTAGATTACTTAGATGGCAAGCTGAATGTCAATATTTTATTTTTGATATTGTCATTGTGAAATCTCACGAAAATGTTCTTGCAGATTTCTTAACAAGAGATGGAGCCAACTGAAGTAAGCTCCATCAACAATGCCATGAGACATCTCAGGGAAGACCTTGAGATGCTTCAGAGGGAATGGGACGAGTGTGTTTTGAAAGTTGAATAGACTGGAAAAATACAATCTGTTGACAAGACGAAAGTCTCAAACAGAATACAAGACTGTAGGCTGGCACAGACTAAGTGCTGGAATGCAATACAAGAGCCACTCCTTCAGGCTTCTAGGGTGACTCCGGTTACCCCAGAAAAAGAAGCGATCCAGTTACCGGCCCCTATAACGGTAGCAGAGGATTAAAATACCTCTAGCACGAGTCCTAAGTTGGTAGTATCAATACTATCGGCCCAAGGAAAAGATGATACTCAGGAGTCAAATCCTGAGGCATCATTTCAACCCGGTACCTCCGGGGTTAAGGAGGGAGAGATTAATCTTAGGCCATTGAAAGGCATTTCTAAGATTAATACTGACAATATTATTCAAGTTTCTCCTTTTTGGCAGGCTTATCAGGCTAGCTGGAAGAAATTGATGACAAGGCGAGGGATCAACCCAAACAAAACATTGGTTGATGTCTCTGGAAAATACCCCCGAGTGTGGATGATGCCAGGAGTTCATCCACAAGAAGTCAAGGAATGGTATGAATTTAGGGCACTTGCCTCAGTTTATACGGTTTTCCCATCGTTTACAGAGATCAAGAATCTACCCAAGTGGATTCAAGAAGTTGTATATGATTCATGGTCTAACAATGACCAGCTCAGCCGAGGCGATGTTTTGGAGCTTTACTTTATAAGTGCAGCACCAGAACCAGTTGGCAAGGGGAACCATGAAGCCTTTCATTACATAAGGCTGAGGCGAACCGACGAGAGGAGCCGCTGTAACATCCAGGTTCCAAGTGGAGAAGTACCACTGGTCTCCATGATTGCCGAGGATGAAATCTCAACATGCAGGGCTTGGGGTTTATGGGTCTTTCTCACCGAGATGGACAAAGTCAAGTATCAGTTCAAGTTCTTTCAGAACTCCGTGAACGGATCATTCCTGTTAAATATGATGACAGGAAAAACCACAAGATTTGCAGAAGAGGCTTTCGAAAGAAAGAGGAATCTGCTATGGGAAAACAAGCTTGTGACGAGCAAGGAAACTCATCGCAAGTATTGTAACATGGCCCACTATGGGAACTGGATCAACCATATCTGTCCAACGTGCCCAGGTCAGAAAGAGCTGGAGTTTGGCAAGTTCATGCCTAGAGCAAGTCGAGCTCGAGCCCAAGACCAGAAGGAACCAAGGGAGCCACCGAAAGGAAGGATGCCCAGGGCCCGCCAAAAAAGTAGTTGGCCGACACAAGAAGATAGAGTCATGTGACTCTATGAAAGATGAGCCTCACCCAAAAAGAAGACGACAAGGGTGAGGGAAAAACAAGATTCCCACCAAAATAAAACGACAAAAGTGGGAGGACCGTGCATTCATGACTTTTGAGGACCGTGCATTCACGATCCAAAACCAAGAAAATGATATTTCACCATCTTTGTTCGGTGGAATTCAATAATGGAGGACCCCATTCTCTGAAATGAGTCTCAATTATCATCCCTTTCAGTGATAATGGAGGAGGGAGGTCCCATGCAAGCTGGCGTCGGTGGAAAGCATCCGATGCAATAATTCAAGACAAAGAGGTCTCCAACCTCTATAAATAAGACGAGCGAAGGAAGCAAAGATCATTGATCATTTTCTTAGCTTTCTTCAACATTAGCTTTGTAATAGTTTCAGTTTTTCGAGTGCATGAGTGTTTTCCATTCCGCTACCATAGGTAGCTAAACAAGTTTGTCTCCTCCCTAAAGGAGATTTACTTTATGTAATAAATATTTATATAATTCCCCAATAAAAGTTCGGGCTTTTGCTCATTACCTTCGTATTTTAAATTTCTGTTTACCAACAAATTTAGCCCGCAGTGAGTCTCTTGCTCAGTGTTTTGAGCCCTTATCATGTTTCCTGGAGCGCTGCTCGGATTGATAAGTTAGACGAAGGCGAGGCGGATCAGAAGCTTAGGAAGGAATTCGACAGAGAACCATAAGGTGCTCCTGGTGGTTGGACGCAGTCTATAAAACCTCTGGCGAAGGAAATCCCGTAGCAGATTAAGGTATGAAGTTGGTATGCATTAATTTTATTTACGGAAGTGTGATGGGCCTGATTATTATTTAAAAGGGTGTTTCATTTCTAAGGTTGTTGTGAAAAAAAAATTAATTAAATGAATAGTGCCATGAATAGTGTCGACCAGGACACTGTTCACATGAATAGTGCCGACCGGGGCACTGTGCACATGAATAGTAGAGTGCAAATAGAAAATGAGGGTAGATTTATAAATAAATTATATAAAAGGGTAGATTCTCCATTTATCTCTTTAAATAGGGTAATTTTATGGATTCGCACATAATAATATGGAGTATTTTATATTTTTTTTCCTTTATCTTATTTCATCACGAGGCCTATGTATAAAATTTCCCCTTCAGGCTCCAGCATCGCCTCAAAGTTAAAGTTAGGAATGTCAATTGAGTCCGAAGCCCGTTGATTGATCCAAGTAACTCGAGTTAAAAGTAGGTTAGGGTCAAATATTTTCAACCCGAAAGAAATTTCAATCCGAACGGCCCGAACCGAATAGCTCGACAATCTGATAGGGTTAGCCCGAAAATTGGCAGGTTGGCCTGATAACCCAGAAGTTTTTCATTATTTAGTTGTTGAATTTTATTACTTTGATTCAAATATCAAAGTTTATGTCTTGATTCAAATACTTGTGAAAAATATTTCTACTAATCATAGTAAAAAATGATTATTTTAATCATTAAACGAAAAATATTTTCACATTTTCATATCTCAAGTAGTTACTTATATTATGCAAGTTAGGGTCAAACAATACGAGGTGAAGTAGTATAACATGACTCATTTGTTTTTACAAAATTAAGATTATAAAAAAAAAAGCCATATACATTTTATATTTTCATCAACTTCTTAGCCCGACGGGCTAGCCCGAGCCCCGAAAGTTAAAGGTTAGGGCCGAAAATTTCTAGCCTGAAAAAAATAGAGCTTCATTCAATTCAAACCGAATAACCCGAAATCCAATAGGGCTAATCCGAAACCGAGCAAGTTGGCTCAATTGACATCCTTAGTTAAAGTATCATTACTGGTGGAAGGTAATTAGAAATTCTTAGAGCATCTCCAGCGCCCAGCTCTCCGGCGGCTCGCGGCGACTTGCGAGTCGATGCTGCGAGTTGCTGGGGCGCTGGCGAGTCGACGGGAGCTCACGCCCAGCTCGCAATCCCGACCCCGGCGCACGCCTCTTTCCCCAATTGTGCTGACGTCATTATGACATCAGCCAGCAATATATATATATATTTTTTAAAAAAAAAAATTGATTTGCAGGCTAAAAAAATAAAATAAAAATAAAAAAAATTATATCCGTTGGTCTCCAACGGTAGCCAACGGCTACCTCCAATTTCTTCCCCTATAAATTCATACCCCCATTTACACAATTTCTACACAACTTCTATATTATTTTCACACAAATCTATCTCAAAAAATTCATATTTTCTTCAATTTCACTCCATCAATATGTCAAGCTCTTCCGAAATTTCATCCGATTCCTCATCATCCTCCGGCGAACTCGAAGCTATGTACCAACAAATCCAGAAGAATGCCGAAAAAGCTCGGAAATATAAAGAAGCGAAGAAGAAGAAGGAAAAAGCCACCGAGTCGACAAAACGCCGAAGGTATCCCGTAAGGCGAATGATCGAATGAGATCGAGTCACTGGAGCAAAGCAACTTTTCTCTGACTATTTCGCTGAGATGCCCACATATCCTGATAATTTATTCCGTCGACGTTTCCGGATGTCGAAGCATCTGTTCTTAAACATCGTGGGGGTGTTGGAGAATCGCGTCGAGTATTTCCAACAACGAGATGATGCAATAGGCAGGCCGGGTTTCACAACACTACAGAAGTGCACCGCCGCTATACGTCAACTCGCCTACGGAGGTCCCGGCGACCAATTCGACGAGTACTTGCGGATGTTGGAGACTACCGCCATAGATTCGTTGAAGCACTTTGCTAAGGCGATTCGAGAAATCTTCGGTGGTCATTACCTGAGGAAGCCAACCGGAGATGATTGTCAACGAATTTTGGCAATGCACGAGGCTCGCCACGGCTTTCCAGGGATGCTCGGTTCGATCGACTGCATGCACTGGGCATGGAAGAACTGTCCAGTGGGGTGGAGGGGCCAGTACACACGTGGGGATAAGGGCCACCCTACCATGATCCTTGAGGCCGTTGCATCTCACGATCTGTGGATATGGCATGCCTTTTTCGGGGTAGCTGGAGCGCTCAACGACATCAACGTTCTCAATCAATCGCCGGTGTTGAGCGACTGTCGTCAAAGGAATAGCACCTCCGGTTCATTTCCTCGCCAACAGAAGTCAATACAACATGGGCTACTACCTCGCCGACGGGATTTATCTAAAGTGGCCCGTTTTTATTGCATCCCCACCACACGCCACTGACGAAAAGTGGAGCGTTTCAAAGTTCTGCAAGAGGCGGCACGCAAAGATGTGGAACGCGCTTTTGGCGTTTTACATATCCGTTGGGGCATGGTCAGCGGCCCATCACGACTCTGGTATCGTGATAGTATTCAAGATATCATGTATGCTTGTATTATCTTGCATAACATGATAATCGAGGATGAAGGAGCAAACGCGACAAATTGAGATCCACCTGACGATGATGCCTCTACTTCTGCAAATGGTGGAGCGAATCGAGGACCTGTGGGTTCGTTTCAAGAGTACGTGAAGCGCAACGCGTCGCTACACGATAGTGCAAAACACAGCGATCTTTACAATGATTAAGTCGAAGAGATGTGGGAGCGTAGGGGCCCAAATTAGTTTGCATATTTTTAAAATTATTTCAAATTATGTTGTACTTTGTTTGTTTAAATTAATGTTTGTTTCAATTTAATAAAAAAAAATCCAAAAATTTTGTTTGTTTTTTTTATTAAAAATAAAATTAATGAAACAAATAAAATCGAACGAAACGAACAAAACGAATTAAAAAAACATTTCGAAAATCGTAAATAAAATAAATTAAAAATAAGAGAGAGTCAGGGGAGGGGCTTGCGGCTGAAGATGCAATTTGGGGAGAGCCCCTGCCCACCGGAATAGTGCCGCAAGCCCCTAAAATGGGCTTGCGGCTGGAGATGCTCTTACTATTCTCCGCATAAATAATCTTTTGCCCCTTATTCGGCAAAAATTTCACGTGCGATCGCCTCTAGTTATGTTTTAGTTGACGTCGACGAAACTGCTTCAATTTAAAATTCGGCAATTAATTCGGCACAGAATTAATAATCTAGTAACAATAAAAATAATAAAACTTGTTATAATAAATAAAATTAAAGAATAATAAAATAAAAGATGCATGAGAAGGAGAGGAGCATTATCATTTTATAGTAAAAAATGGCCATACGCAACTAATTGTATCTTCTCAGATTATGAAAGCGACCCACACGATTTGGTACCAAACTTTTCGCCCAGCGAAGGTTGCAGAAGTTCTGGGAAAAGCTACATTTTTGGAGCAGCCATTCAGCCATTAGCAACACAACAATGGTCCAGTTTGAAGAGAAACTTCAATTATCCGATCCTCTTCTCGAAGATGCGGCGTCTTCGTCGTCTGATTCTCATGCTTCCGTCAAAAGAACTGGTTAGTTCAATTCGATTTTTTGAATTTCCTTCAATTTCTCTGCATATTATGTCAAAAATTGATCTCGCCTATGGACTAATTGTACTAGGCAATGAGCTCTTCATGGTCTCTAATCTAGGTGCAGGCTTATTCTCTCTCTCTGTGTATAGAAGTATGTATTCGAATGTAAACGATTTTAGAATGCTAAGTAGGTTGGGGAAGATTAGTGATTGGCTTTGATTATGGTAATGTGAACTTCTTGTGATTCAATGGTGTTTTTTCTGTTACTTGATGTTCTTAGAGAAAAAACCAGATTTTATTGGAAAATTGACTGAATTAATGGGGCTTTTGTGTTTACGGTTTTGGATGTGAAGGGACTGTTTGGACAGCAATTGCACATATAATAACAGGAGTGATAGGGTCAGGGGTGCTGTCACTGGCATGGAGTGTGGCTCAGTTGGGGTGGATTGCAGGCCCTCTGAGTATGGTGGTATTTGCAGTAATCACTATAATTTCTTCCAATATTCTTTGTGATTGTTACAGATATCCCCATCCTCAAGTGGGCCATATCAGAAACAGGTCCTATGCTGATGCTGTGGGGTCTTATCTAGGTAAACTGCGATTTCGTGTTTCATTTCAAGAATTCTTATCAACATATAGCATTTAGTTGTCGAAAAAGGCAACTGAGGTTATTGAGAGATTGTAGTTCTAGAGTTTTGCGATTTTTGCGATGGATAGAACTGTGTTTGAGTTCTGTTGCTTCTTCTCATACTGAATTTGGAGCTGTTGAGCTTGTTGAACTACTTTGATAATGAGTGGCAAAGCACTGCTAATACATATTTTAATGATTGGAGAAGGTTTACATTAAGTTTTCATAGAAATCCATTTTCGTTATCAAGTTGTTTATTAATGGACACAGACCACATTCTCTGTTTTTTAGATATATACGATATACCAGTTCTGAAGAGCCCTAAGAGAAATATTCTTTGCAGGAAAGAAGTGTATGTGGGTAGTTGGAATATTTCTTCACGAAAGTTATTTTGGATTTGGAATTGCCTATACCATAACGTCTGCAATCAGTATAAGGTATTTTATAGTGCCACTAAAAGTCTAAAACTGATTTTGATTTTAATGTGTTTGATGTTCTCTAGTCTACTGGTATTGATAAGTTCGAGTAAAATGTAGGAAGTGCAAGCACTTATGATACTGGAACAATAGTTTATCTTTAATAGTGAAGAAGAAAGTGTTATCAGTTGAGTTTCGTAGGGAAATTATCTATGTTATGGCTCTTAGAAGATCTCCCTGGTCTGGTTGGTTTTCGTACCTAAAGGTTGTAGACCTCTTAGAAGATTATGCTCCTTAATCTGATAATATATAACAAGGTTGCAACTGATGACTCTGTAACATGTTTGATAACTTATTGAGATCTAGCATTCAGTGGAAGTTGTCAGAAGGTGCTTTTACCTGATGTCGTAGTTCTTTGTTAACTTTTTTTTTTTTGTCCAAAATATGCTCAACTAAGAATGCGAAAAACTGACTATAAAAATTTAGGGCTGATTTGTATCTTTATATTCTCTTTGCCTTCACTGATTTAGGGTGTAATTATCAATTCTATATGAATATTCAAAGTGCCTAATTACTTGCTAAGTCACGTATAGTTTTGAATTGGATGCCCACAGAAAATCATATTAGGTTCGAGTTTTCCTAACAAGATTAAGACTTCAATAATTTTCACTTCCTTAACAAAAATACAAATTTAACCAGTTATTTATTGGTTGTTACCTTATTGTCATGAGTTATTTATTTTCTGAGTATGTTGGTATAGGGCTATTTTGAAATCAAATTGTTACCACAAGGAGGGACATGATGCTCCATGTGAATATGGAGACAGTTTGTTCATTCTGTTGTTCGGAGCTGTTCAGTTAGTATTCTCTCAGATACCTGACTTCCACAACATGGAGGTGCTCTCAATTATTGCTGCTCTCATGTCGTTTGCTTACACCTTCATTGGGTTAGGTCTTGGTTTTGCAAAAGTAATAGGTACTTTTTTTAGGTCTCATTACATCATGTTTTTTCTTGGATCTCATGTTCATCTATGGTATCAATGGAGCCACTAATATCTATCTATATATAGATGTAGGAACTGATGCTAGATTTTGATCTTCGGTTTTATGGAAATGCAGGCAATGGACAGATTAAAGGTGATGTTTATGGAGTGCCTGCAAATACAGTAGTTCAAAAAGTATGGCTATCGTCACAAGCATTCGGAGACATAGCTTTTGCTTTTAACTACAACATAATTCTTTTGAACATTCAGGTTAGTAAAGCATGCAAGCCAGTGGCGGAGGGAGGGGGGTGCTAGAGGGAGCACTAGCACCCTCCTCCAAATATATTTACATGTAAAAAAATTATTTTTAGATTTTCTTTTTAAATTTTAGCTCCTATATTCATCAAAATTTTTGATTTTAGCACTCTCCAACTAAAATTTCTGGCTCCGCCACTGCATGCAATATAATCAGATGTCCTTCCCAGTCTCGATCTTGATGATTGTTGTAAGTGTGGCTCCGAATCTAACACTGTAACAACAAACTTGCAAATGAAGGATACTCTCAAGGCACCTCCTGAAGAAAACAAGACAATGAAAAGGGCTTCATCTATATCTATACTTATTACTACCTTCTTCTTTCTCTGTTGTGGATGCTTCGGGTATGCTGCTTTTGGCGATGAAGCTCCAGGAAATCTTTTGACAGGATTCGGATTCTACGAGCCCTACTGGCTCGTTGACATTGCTAACATATGTATTGTTCTCCACCTCGTGGGAGGATATCAGGTAGATCAAATTTCTCAATTTCTTAAAAAAGTAGTGAAAGAATGCAGATACTTCAAACATGTTATGTGACTGAGTATGCTTGGCTGCAGATATACAGTCAGCCATTATTTGCAGTAGCAGAAAGTCATTTCTCGAAGAAGCATCCTTATAGTGGGTTCGTGAACAACGAGTACAGAGTAAAGCTCCCACTTCTGCCTAATTTCAGGTTGAACCTTCTTCGGCTCTGCTTCAGAACTGCTTATGTTGCATCGACTACTGGACTGGCTCTACTCTTCCCCTACTTCAACGAAGTACTAGGAGTGCTCGGGGCATTGAATTTCTGGCCTTTGGCGATTTATTTCCCCGTAGAAATGTACCTGGTGCAGAAGAAGGTGAGAGCTTGGACAAGTTTATGGATAGTTCTTCAAGCTTTCAGGATCTTCTGCTTGCTTTGCACAATTTTAGCGTTTATTGGATCGGTACAAGGGCTTATATCCAACAAATTTGCCTAAGTCCTGCCATGATTTTTGTGAGTAATTCATTGTTACCACTAAGCTTGAGCTTTGAACTGATATTCTGTGTTTGTAGTTGCTGAAATAATGTGTTGCTTTTATGTGACATGCCGTATATAAGGATTGCTTGGTTAAAATTCAAATTCAGTATTTTTTTAACCATGCGATTGAAACACGACTTACCCAAATGCACCGACATAAATATTCTAAATGTAATTTATATTTTCTAATCTCATCGTTTAGCAACATCAATTGCTAGCATCTGCATCTGCATCGTGTAATCATTATTAATAATTATTACTCTCTCCGAAAACCCCATTGTTAATATAAAGTCGGTACTAAAAAACCTTCATCAGCAGCAAATGATGCATACTCGAGAAATAGCGAATTTTAATAACACTCAAGTAGTTGATAACACTCAGAATTACAATGAGCAATATTGTTTTAAAATCTTTTAATTGATGTGAAATTTCTTAAATTAAATTGCTATTAATTAATTCTACCCATTCTCAAAAACATGTATACACTTTATACTCATTTTGGAAAAACATCTTCAAAAAATACCCATTTACTATGAGCACACCAAAGACTTGCTAATGACAAGTATTTATTTGATTTCCATGCTTTTTGCTTTATTTTGTTTAAAAGAGGATTAAAATCCCATTTTTTGGGAATGTGATCCCGCGCTTCTAAAATGGTATCAGAGCCCTAGTTTTATTTGGGAATTATATTTATTTATTATATAATATTTATTACCTAACGGAAGAGACTTCAAGTTAAAATGGAACCAGACTATTGTCTGAGTTGCAAGTGTTATAGTTCATATCTCCAAATTCTGGAGAGGAACAAAACAAGTGAACTTGCTCTACTACGAGTAAGACAAGAACGCCTCGAAGCAGCGACTCGAGAAAACAGACACCCAAGAGAGATCCGTGTCTGCGAGTGGACTATCAAGTTCTACTTAGATCGCCTCATGATAAACGCTTATCTTGAGGGGAAGCTAAGACATCTGATGAGAACGGCCCATCAGGATCATATCTGATGGCCCTCTCAGGACAGAATGTTGGCCCTAAGTTCATAGAGATCACGCCAGATCCGGCTAAAATTTCTATGGATTTACGGGAAATCCAGAAGACAGTGCAAAATTATGGCAACAACCTATATGGAGTACCTCAAAAGGTGGACGAAATATCCAGCAAACAGGATGCCATTCTTGACATTCTAAAGGATATTCAAAGACGAGTAGAGAAACTGGAGACGCACCCAAGTTCCAGTCGAGCCGAGAGGGGTTTCTTTTGGGATGAACCAAAAAGATACCCGTTACCAGTCAAGGAAGGCAAGAAACGCGACCCTAGATTGGATCTAATTACTGGTACGGTCCGAGGTAAAAAAGATGAATAACCTCGAGAGGATCGGACTAGAAGATCTACAAGAGTTAGCAGAATCTTTTGCTAACATGTGTTAGGGTTGTTGTATATAGCTAAAGCAAAAACGAGTTTTAGTATATATGACATGTATTCCACTGGTAACAATCACCTATCTGAATAAATATATTAATAAGAATAAGCCCTATATCTCATGTTTTAGAACACGTGGACGGCTCGGGTGTCAGGGAGATCACGCAGCGTTCGACAATAATTATGAGATATAAACAGTGTCACAGTCGAGATAGCTTGGGAAAACTATCGGTTTAGACTGTAACATAACGGTAGTGGCGGATCTCAGTCACTAGTTATGTTGGTACGGTGGAACGTATTGACAGGATCGAGTGAGATAAGGTTCTTCTGATACTGACCCTAGCAATAGGTGAAGAACTAGAGATCTCGGAATTTAGAGATATGATCTTAATCTCGATATGCTATTAGAGATATATGTGTTGTTCACTGTTACTTTGACTTGTATAGCTAAGGGTCTATCGCAGCATCCCTGATGACTCGCATCTTGGGTAACATGAGGACACATAGTATGTCTAATTAGTTATATCGAGACACCGTGTCCGTATTAGGTTGAGAGATATCCCCTCAGGGAGTTCACAAGGTTTATTATACCAAGTCATGCATGCTGATTAAGTTCAGGTATAATAATAAGGGGTGAACGGGTACTACTTGAGGAGAATAAGATGTTAATTAATTATGAGCAGTCAGAGGAGCTCTAATTAATTAATGGATATCGGAGTCATTAAACACGGGGATAGCTCTAAATAAAGTATCAGCCCCAATCTACAAATTGGGACAAAGCGGTGATTCAGTTTTGATTCTTTAGTGGAATGCATCACAGCTGTAATGAAATAAATGTTCTGGGTTGATCATGGTTATTTCATTAGGTAAGGCTAAACTCTGTCTGGTACATAGATCCTTGGGTGGCCCAAGAGCTCTTCAGGAAAGGAATTCAAGGTATTATTGAGGGATATCAGTTTTGGACTGAAAAGAGGCATTATGGGCTTGAGCCCATTAATGTGGCGCCTACTGTAGTGTAAGGGATGCCAGTTTCCTCTTTTAGTGTCCATCTGATCTCAATAATTGCACTCTGATTAATTATATAATTATGGAATAAATTAATATCTAATTAATTAAGATTTATTCTTAATCAAGGAATTAGATAATTAATTTAATAATTATATATATTATTTTCCTTATAATAATTAGGATTAATTCTAATTATATTTAATTAGAATTTGTTCCAGTAATTATTAACTAAACCGGGCTTTAATTAATTAAAGCCCGTGACTTAGTGGACAAGGAAAGTGGCGCCTCCTCCTCTTATAAATAAGGAGGAGGAGATTCTCAAAACCTAAGTTTTGGAGAAGAGAATCGGCGCCCACATTAACAGAGGGAGAGTTCCTGGTTCCAAAGTTCCTAGACGCCCACACAGTCGAAGAACTTCGAGGAAAGGGATCACACCTCAGTAATCTAGACCTGTAGATTACTCCGTCGGCACAGATCTGAGGTATAACATTCTAAACTCGATTATATGATTTAGTTGCATTTAAATTATCACATCCAATTCAAAGATCCTGTGGGAAAAAGGAATGCTTTCAAGTAGCAGTTCCAACAACATGAAGGTGGTGGATCTCAAGATGGCCAAGACCGAAGGAGATACATTAGGAGGGGCTACACAACCACCCCAGAGTCATTACGATTTTGAGGCTGGTTCCGCCTATCATCGAAGAACTGGTGGTATTGCAGACGATCAGTTCAAAATCAACTTCAAACGAAGGACGAAATGGAAACATGATAATCCTTAGGAGAAAATAACATTGGAGCCCATCCATCCATATGGAGTCACTCTCAACATCGATGAAGTTAACTTCAAAGATCGAGAGAAATTCATCGATGACTGGGGAGCAGCAATGAGAGTTGCAGAATCAACTCTTGATATGAGTGACGAGGGATATGTTAGATTCCTCGAAATGAGTTTTGCAGGAGCAGCAAGGACCGCATGGATGTAAAAAATGAGTGCTTTAAAATTGAGTCCTACGCTGAGAAGGTGAAACAAATGACGGACATCCTAAAGAATCATTTCTCGGGAGTCGGTTATTTTGGAACCTATGACGGAGAGAAGAAGAAGAAGTATGCAATGGCCCTTCTTAATCTAAGACTTGCAGTCTTAGATCAAAAATCTCTCAACAAGTTTCTACAGCTCTTCACAGTCTACTAACATCAATCCAAGACTGATGATAGCTTTGCAAATGAGATTTTCTTCCTAAAATTTCCTAACCCATGGAGAGAAATGTTCATCCGAGACTAAGTTCCCGGAGAATATGATGGAGTAGGAAAAAGAATGTCTTTTGTGCACACCAAACTGACGGAGTGGTGTCAACAAGCCACAACACAAAAGAACATCAAGAAATTAAGAAGGATCAACAAGGAGGCTTCTCTTAATTGTGAGGACAATGATCTCCCAACGGTCATTGGAGAGGATCCTGCTAGTTACAAGAAAAGCAGGAAGAATAGGTATCAGCCCTATTCTAAAAAGAGAAGATCTTGGAAACTAAGAACGATGTGGTTTAGACAAAAGGCTAGATCATATAAAAATGGACAGCAAAGCGGTCCATCAAGAAACAGGTTTCAATCCAGAAGCGCAAGCTCAAGCAGACCTCAGGAGAGAACACCAGCAAGGAAAACTTTACGAAAAGCTCACACCAGAGCTAATGAAAGTTTCAAAGACTGCAACTGCTAGACGTGCGGTGCAGCTGGGCATATCTCTACAAATTGCCCAAAAAACAAGATGATGAGAAGGTTCGAGTCAACCCCAGACATCGAAGACGCGATCTACTTCCAAGATCTCGTACAAGTCTACCAATTTGAGGATATTGCCTCATATGAGAGTATTTACGAACAGGAAGAAATCCTTAGTAGTGAAGGAGATGGACCAACCGATTCAGAATCAGACTGAACCGGAGGTTCATCATCAGGAAAGTGAAAATCGAACGGGCTATTCAAGCCGGACAATGATTTCACAAAGCCAGATCGACAAGATCATGAAGAAAAGCCTTAATATACAGAAGTATCAAGGCTTTACAGCAGGGAATATCGATTATGCCTTGAGGAACTTCAGTCTCAAGACTCGGAAGCATCATATTGTCTATGGTATTACGAGACGAGAGATGTCGCTCCCAATCGAGCTAACAGGAAGTCAAGTTGAGATGCAATTGATTCCAGCAAGCGATATCCGGGAGGATCTTGAAAAAATGAAGCCGGAGATTGCGGAGAAGATGAGTTGGATACATATTGGAGCAATTCAATTAGTACTCAAATCCGCCCTTTTCGCAGGTGTTGATTCTCCAATTGACATCGCGATTTGTGACAAACGAGTCAGAAATCTCAAGGATTCCATAATGGGAACCATTGCG
The DNA here is from genome assembly GCA_001642375.2 of Mentha longifolia. Lineage (NCBI taxonomy): Eukaryota > Viridiplantae > Streptophyta > Magnoliopsida > Lamiales > Lamiaceae > Mentha > Mentha longifolia. The sequence goes on along the minus strand of CM038110.1, from coordinate 24,476,112 downwards.
GGAAACTTATGTGCTGGACAGGTGGTAGGGATTATATATCCCAAGATTGCTTACAATCTTAATGACACCAACTTCAGCAGAGCCCTGACACTTTATCATGACTTTAAGAGAAAAGAGCTGGTGGAAGACGGAAATAGACCTTATTCCATCACATATCAGGTATCATATGCGCTTTCCAACTCACATCATACTGAGTTGTTCTTAGGAAAACAATTCATTGAGATACCAGATATCTTCAAGAAGGTGACAACGGCGATTTGTCCTGATAGAATTGAGTTTCCACGTTTGAGAAACGTGGATATGCAAATTCAAGACAGAATGGTCATAACCCATGATCAAAGTCTTAGAATACAATCAGGAAGATTGTCATTCCAAGGAGATAGGATTACTTCTCAACCAATGGGAAGAAATCTCATTCAGCAGAGTCAAGAGTCTCAGAGTTTTTTACCTACTCTGAGTCACAAGAAGACGGTTATTACCATCAAATGTCCGGAAGGATGGAGAGGAGTAACTGTCAGTTTCGATACTACAAGATGGGAAACCAATTTCCCTTGCAACGTCTTGTATTATCTCGAGCAACCAGAAGTCCATCATTACAAAGGAATGATTGAAATTGGAGGACATACGGTTAAAATCAAAGGGCGAGCAAGAAGAGAGGAGAATATCCTCATCTTAGGTTTGGATTTCCTTGAGAAATTCAAACCATGGAGACGAGGAGAAGAAGGAATGGAAGTCACGATCAATGAAAGAAAAATATTGATCTAATGACTAGTCCATTCTCAATATACATTCCTATTGGAGTGTTATACGAGAAATATAAGGCAGAATACTTTGCTGCTTATATTGATTCTGGTGCAGGAATATGCACGGCAAAACGAGGGATCTTTCCAACAGAAGTGGAAGAAGATCAACCACGGATTGCAGGAAGAGATTTTTCCAAGAAAATCTTAATTCTAACAAAAGGTGTCAAGATGGTGGAAGTACTAATTGGAGGAGCAGGCCAGACGCCCTGGTATAAGGTTACAACTCCACCAATTTATTTTTATGATACAGGGGCAGCTATCCTGTTAGGAAACAACTTCTTGCAGATGTTCAAAAGATATATGCAGGATAATGAGAAACAAAGATTAGTGTTCACGACCCAGTGTGATCACAAAATCATTGTTCAAAGGCTAAAAGGGTCATTCAACAGACAAATGCCATTAGTCTTTCGCAGCAAGCGTGGTGATGAAGGACAACTTCAAAACCCAAAAATGCAAGATCGAAGAAGGTTCAATGAAGCCTTACTAAACTACAGGATTAGGGGAGAACTGATTGACAACAAGTTTGAAGATAACAAAGCTGAAATTCAACTCCTAAAGGTATCTTTAATTTCTACAGATATTGAAAATGATACACAGGTGTCATTAGAAGATGTCAAAAGGAAAATTGTAAGATGTTACAATGAGAATCCTTTGGCATGGTGGGAGAAAAACCAACTCAGAGCTACCTTAAAGGCAAAGCCAGACAAGGTAAATGAGTTTGTTAGATTCAGACCAATCCTAATGAATCTCAGAGATCAACAGGACATGAAGGAGATTATCAAGGAATACCTTGATATGAAGTTAATCGAACCAGGTAACTCGCCATATAGTAGCCCAGGCTTCTTGGTAAGAAATCATGGTGAGATTAAGAGAAATAAACCCAGACTCGTTATTAATTATAAAGGGATTAATGACGTTTTAGAGTTTGATGGTTATTTCATTCCAAGTAGAGAACACCTTATTAACTGCATTAGAAATGCTAAGGTTTTTTCCAAGTTTGATTGCAAGTCAGGGTTTTACCAGATTCGCATGGATGAAAGTAGTAAGAAGTTTACAGCCTTCTCTACTCCACAAGGGCATTATGTTTGGAACGTGATGCCGATGGGGTTAGCTAATGCACCTCAGATTTTCCAGAGAAAGATGGATAATCTTTTCAAAGATTATTTCTCTTTTATGTTTGTTTATATTGATGATATTCTTATAACATCAAAAGATATAAATGAACACATTAAACATCTCGAGATTTTTGCAGATGTTTGCTATAAGGCAGGATTGGTGCTTTTAGAAAAGAAGACAGTCATTACAACCCGGAAAATGGAATTTCTAGGAATCGAGATAGATGAATCAGGGATAATTCTACATGACCATATTGTTCAAAAGGTCAAGAATTTCTCTGAGGATCTAAAGGAGAAAAAACAACTTCAAAGTTTTCTAGGAGTTGTTAATTTTGCAGGAGCATTCATCAAGAATCTTGCAAAATATAGAAAGGTCTTCAGCCCTTTACTGAAGAAAGATGTTCCATTCATTTGGACGGAGAAATATCGTAAAGGAATGAGAGATCTAAAGGAGGTTTGTGAGAACCTCCCAAAACTCTCTATACCAGAAGACGAAGATGATCTTGTCTTGTACACGGATGCAAGTGATCATTGGTGGGCGGCAGTGCTTACAAAGATTACTCCCAATGGAGAAGAACCATGCAGATATTGTAGTGGTTTGTTCCAGGAAAATGAGGCCATTCGATGGCACATTAACGAGAAAGAATTCTTTGCAGTTCGAAAGGCCTTCAAAAAATGGCCTCTCTTTCTTTTAGCAAAGAAATTTGTTTTGAAAGTTGATAACACACAAGTTAAAGCTTTCTTAAAAAACAAGATAGAATCGAAACCTGAAAAGGCTAGATTACTTAGATGGCAAGCTGAATGTCAATATTTTATTTTTGATATTGTCATTGTAAAATCTCATGAGAATGTTCTTGCAGATTTTCTTACAAGAGATGGAGCCAACTGAAGTGAGCTTTATCAACAATGCCATGAGACATCTCAGGGAAGACCTTGAGATGCTTCAGAGGGAATGGGACGAGTGTGCTTTGAAAGCTGAACAAGCTGGAAAAATACAATCTGTTGACAAGACGAAAGTCTCAAACAGAATACAAGACTGTAGGCTGGCACAGACTAAGTGCTGGAATGCAATACAAGAGCCACTCCTTCGGGCTTCTAGGGTAACTCCGGTTACCCCAGAAAAAGAAGCGATTAGGTTGCCGGCCCCTATAACGGTAGCAGAGGATTCAAATACCTCTAGCACAAGTCCTAAGTTGGTGGTATCAATAGAGCCATCGGCCCAAGGAAAAGATGATAATCAGAAGTCAAATTCTGAGTTACCATTTCAACCCAGCACCTTCGGCGTTAAGGAGGGGGAGATTAATCTTAGGTCTTTGAAAGGTATCTCTAAGATTAATACTGATAATGTTTTACAAGTCTCTCCTTATTGGCAGGCTTATCAAGTAAGCTGGGAGAAGCTACTTACAAGGCGAGGAATCAATCCAAACAAAACCTTGATTGATGTCTCAGGAAAGTACCCACGAGTGTGGATGATGCCAGGAGTTTATCCATAAGAAGTCAAGGAATGGTATAAATTTGGGGCACTGGCCTCAGTTTATACGGTTTCTCCCTCATTCACAGAAATCAAGAGTCTACCCAGGTGGATTCAAGAAGCTGTTTATGACTCATGGTCTAATAATGATCAACTGAGTCGAGGGGATGTTCTGGAACTATACTTTATTAGTGCAGCGCCAGAACCAGTTGGAAAAGGGAAACATGAAGCCTTTCATTACATAAGGCTTAGGCGAACTGATGAGCGAAGCCGTTGCAACATCAAGGTTCCAAGTGGAGAAGTACCACTAGTCTCCACAATCACTGAGGATGAAATCTCAACCCGCATGGCTTGGGGTTTATAGGTCTGTCTTACTGAGATGGACAAAGTCAAGTATTCATTCAAGTTCTTTCAGAACTCCGTGAATGGATCTTTCCTGTTAAACACAATGACAGGAAAAACTACGAGATTTACAGAAGAGGCTTTCGAGAGAAAGAGAATCTGCTATGGGAAAACAAGCTTGTGACAAGCAAAGAAACTCATCGCAAGTATTGTAATATGGCCCACTATGGGAACTGGATCAACCATATTTGTCCAGCATGCCCGGGTCAGAAAGAGTTGGAGTTCGGCAAGAAGTTCATGCCTAGAGCAGGACGAGCTCGAGCATAAGACCAAAAGGAATCAAGGGAGCCACCGAAAGGAAGGATGCCTAGGGCCCCGCCAAAAAAGTAGTTGGCCGACACAAGAAGATAGAGTCATGTGACTCTATGATAGATGAGCCTCACCCAAAAAGAAGACGACAAGGGTGGGGGAAAAGTAAGATTCCCACTAAAATAAAACGACAAAAGTGGGAGGACTGTTCATTCACGATCCAAAACCAAGAAAAAGATATTTCACCATCTTTGTTCGGTGGAATTCAATAATGGAGGACCCCAGTCTCCGAAATGGGTCTCAATTATCATCCATTTCAGTGATAATGGAGGAGGGAGGTCCCATGCAAGCTGGCGTCGGTGGAAAGCATCCGATGCAATAATTCAAGATGAAGAGGTCTCCAACCTCTATAAATAAAGACGAGCGAAGGAAGCAAAGATCATCGATCATTTTCTTAGCTTTCTTCAATATTAGCTTTGTAATAGTTTCAGTTTTTCGAGTGCATGAGTGTTTTCCATTCCGCTACCATAGGTAGCTAAACAAGTTTGTCTCCTCCCTAAAGGAGATTTACTTTATGTAATAAATATTTATATAATTCCCCAATAAAAGTTCGGGCTTTTGCTCATTACTTTTGTATTTTAAATTTCTGTTTACCAACAAACTATAAGCCCGCAGTGAGTCTTTTGCTCAGTGTTCTGAGCCATTATCACGATTCCTGGAGCGCTGCTCGGATTGATAATTAAGACAAAGGCGAGGCGGATCAGAAGCTAAGGAAGGAATTCAACAGAGAACCATAAGGTGCTCCTGGTGGTTGGACGTAGTCTTTAAAACCTCTGTCGAAGGAGATCCCGCAGCAGTTAAGGTATGAAGTTGGTATACATCAATTTTATTTACGGAAGTGTAGTGGGCCTGATTATTATTTTATCATTTGATCTAAACAAAATAAAGAATGACTTGAAAATAGTGTTTTAAATGAAAATGAGTATTTTTTGAATGTATAGTTTAAAAGTGGGTAGATTTTGTATATGTGTCTTCAAAAAGGGTATTATTAATTTTGGCCCTAAAATTAAGTAACTGAATAGTGAAACCCAATCAAGAGTTTCAACTTGCAAGAGTGTAATTGACGACCAATCAAAAATAGGAAAAGTATTTTATGATTATTATCTAGAAAAATTGAAACAGTAAGTTGGAGTAGTAGAACTTAGAAGTTCGAAGAGAGGAATTTATTTATTTTTTCTTATCTTCAAAAAATTAAAAACCCTAAAATCCCGTTTAAACAACAGGGGCGGAGGAGTTAAAGCATGGCCCACGCACGCCATCTTCGCTCGTTCCGCACGTACTCGTCTATCTTCACTGAAATTCTTTGCCTAAAAGGCTAAAACCCAACCCACCACATTTCTCTCTCCCTCCTCTCCCTCTCCCTCTCTCTCATCTTTCCCTTTCATCCAGCCCTAATTCTGGATCATTGATTTAGAGACACTCAATTTCAATTGGCATTGGTGTATTTGGAGGAAGCTTCCGCCAGATTTTCCGGCAGTATTGTAGATTTCTCTAATTTCGTACACCATATAAAAATGGTCAGTTCTTAATTTGCTCTTTTATCTTTTCTCTTTTCCCCTTAAATTATATAAATATTGAATTTCATCTGGAAATGGTTCTTTTAATATATATTTGTTTTGAATTGGCTTATTTTAGAATTTTCTTGGCTACGAGAAGTTGATTGTATAGGAATTCTCTAATTGCCTGAATAGTTAGGAGTTCGGGATTCAGGACGTTGTTATAATCGTTAGTATTTATATTCTGTGTGCTTGAATTTGATGTTTGTTTTACTGTAATCTAGTCATAAATTTGTTCTTTATTTCCCCTGATATAGTAAGGAAGATGTGTTATATTGTGGATGTTCTTGCTTTCTATTGGAGCTTTATCTTTAGATGCTATTTTTTTATATAACTCAGTACAATGTTTTAGCCTAATGCCGTTGTGTAAAAGGATTTTCTGTTCTCTGCTGCCTCATTAATTAGTTAGTTTGTTTACCACCTTGCTTTTACTATGGACTAGCATGTACTTGCTCTATTAAAGTTAAATTGTTTAGCATATTTTGTTTTCTCTGGACGTTTGTGATTTCTTAACTGCACTGATGCTGCATCTTTTGTTGGAGTCCAATTGTTAATCCCTATCTATCTTTCACTTACTATTGTTTTCTAACAAGTATGAATTGGCCTACAAGTTGATGGTGTGTGTTCTTTTAGAAACTATGTGGATATCTTGTACGTTGATTTATCTAATCTGTTGGTTATTCTACAGAGCTTCAGAGAAGAAAGAGGCAGATCTCGTAGAGATTACCCTTCAAGATCAGAGGATAGATCCTATCATGGTCGAGGAAGTAATCCACGATCAAGGCACCTCTGGGTCGGAAATATCCCTCATAGCTTAACTGAGAGTGATGTAGCACATCACTTCTTACACTTTGGAGAACTTGAGAGCATTGCATTTCAACCCGGTCGGAGCTACGCTTTTATCAATTATAGAGATGAAGAAGATGCTTATGCTGCTTTCAAAGAGCTTCAAGGTTTTGTTATCGAAGGCAATCCGCTTAGAATTGAGTATACCAAGGGGGTTAGTTTTGTCAATCTTTGTCTAACTTTCATATGCTATCGTGTTGGTACCTTTTACTTCGTTAATTTATATTATTTGCCTTGTTCTATAAAAACTACGGTCATTCAACTTAGGGCGATTGTTATACTGCAAAATATCCAAAATAAATGCACACAGGCACCCAATCCATTGCACAATCAATTCCATCTCATTCTTTGCATGTCAATCTATTCAAAAGAACTAGTTTCACTCTCCTTTCTGGCACTCCAAGATGCACGAGAAAATAGAGAATATACGTGTATGATCTCAGTCTTTAATCGCATTTGGTTCCACATTCTGCTTTCCAATCAATTAGCACATTATTGCTTGCCTCTTAAACACCATCGTGCACGGTGCATCCAGTACAATTCCTTGAAGGTGCTGAATCAACACTGCCCTCTTTATGTATGGATCTTGCCATCAAAACATTGATGCCTCGAGCAATAAGATGGCCACATGCCTGATTCTACCTGTTACCAATCTGCTCGACATAGATTCAATAGAAAGAGCACAAAAGTTCAGCATGAGGAATAGTTGCAGAGAATTCCTCTAATCTCACCACAAATTTCTCACTTGTAGCGGAAAACGTGACAATGGACAAGAAACTCAATTACTTTTATCATGGGTAAGCAATTGATTGGACAATTGCAAACCACTTCAGCAATTCATTAGAAAACTGCAGAATTATATACTGGTATCAATAAGCTGGGACTAGGAGGGCCTTCTTAAAATGATTCTACTTTAGTGTTGGATTAAGTTAAGAGGTCGAAGAAACAATATATTGTCATATCTATTGTTATAGAGATCCCCCAAGAAGCTAAAAAGGACATCATCTGAATAGGTTATATGACTTAGCGGTGCTGCTTTTGTAATCTGCTAGAAGTCCTCAGTAGGAGATTTCTGAACCAGATGTAAGAAGTATGCCGAACAAGAATGAAGGCTCGAATATTTGAAGTTCGTATTTTGCCTGCCAAAAAGCTGATTTATTCCTCTATATGGGCATCGAGAAGCCATAAAATCAGAATTCATCGTATTCTTGTTAGTTGCTGGGGACTTGCACATGGATAGCGTTCTGTCGGATAGTGTTGAATGACTTGATTTTCAGTTTTCGTTTCTGTTTCCTGAACCAGAAAAAGTCGTCCTTGTGGTTTTTCAGGATATCAAAATTTTGCTACACAAGTAACATCTTATAAGATATGAGCAAACTACGGACTTGCTATATGAAAAGCTAAATCATATTCAGATTATCTCTATTGGCTTCTACTTTGCTTTTCGAATCAAGCAGGATAATGCTTATATCTCAACACGACTGCATTTTAATGTGTTGCACTGATTGTTCTGCACTGTTACTTAGGACCAAACACTGCAATTCCATTGCATCAAATGCCAAGCATATCATTACATGTTTCTCCTCAACTGACCAAATTTCAGTGTGGTCATGCAATTGGCATATGTTTTCCCACAGCTTGTACCCCATAAGCCTGTAAGTTCATTAGAATCACATATCTCCGTCCTCCATCGTAAGATGGAAACGATGAAGATGAGGAGAAAAAGCAGCATATTTGCAACGTAATACATTTGTTACTGTCATATCGTAGTGATGAATAACATATTTGGTCCACAATTGAGCTATCTTGGCTATCCTGTTTTGTTGGAGAATAAGATTATGTCTTTCATGCTCATGTGTGTGGACCTATGCGTGATAGAGTCTGAATATCTGGTAAAATCTTTTCATCCAAAGAAATGGGAAGGTGCAAACTGTCACCAGAGTTGCCTCAACTTGGTCTATAGCATTAGTGTTATATGTCTGATATTTAACAATAAAAGAGTTGCGATTTCAAGGAAACGCTATGCTTTGTACAATTTACTTACTCACCTTTAAGCACACAATCCCTTACTCGACACAGCTTGACTCTAAGAAAAAGAAAGAACATGACATGCAGCCAAACATTTAAGAGAAGAATATGAGCTGAAAAAATGAAAATGTAAATTGCGCATTTGAATCAAATCAAGCAGAAATCCACATGTCATACTTGCTCTGGGACAAGTAGTAAAAAGGCCACTGAGAAAATTCTCCTGCTATTTAATTGTTCCTACTGACTTACATTCTTGATTAAGTTCAATGAAATCCAGCAAAACTATTTTTTTTTGGGTGAAAAGAACACATTTATGTGGAGCTGTGATTCTCTTACTTTTGGCAATAAGCAGAAGGCTGGATGCAAATTGCCTTTTCTGATTTCTATGTGATTCTCATTTGCTAAAATTTCCAAGTTACCAGCAGACTTACATTGACAATGTTTAAAAGTATATTTTCCCATTGTGAAACTGGAGATTTAGATGGTCCATGCTGAACTGAAGCTTTCAGCTCAGTTGGTGGCCATCACTATCTTTACTTGACTAGGACCTTATACGTGATGCCAAAGATATTCATTATTCATCAAGTGAGGTTTGTCTGGAACTGGATAGCTTCATAGGGTTGTAGTATGTATTTCCTTTTCCTTTTTCTTTCAACTTTTTCTGTGAAAACTAGCAACCGGAAAAGAAAAAAAGAAACAGACCTTGCCCATTACAGAAGTAAATATCTTCTTCTTCTTCCCGTATTCGACCAATTGATATCCCTTTTCTCTCATGTTTAATGGAATATTGAGATTTTTTATATATCTGTTTAGTGTGATTTTGCTTGGCAATATAGATGAAGCCTTCTTTGAATCTTTGCTTGACTTTTTAATCTTCGGCTATGAAGATACTGGTGAAATTGATTGGTACATTGAGATGTAGATCTTGGTTTATATGATTGCTGAAGCTTGCCATTTTATTTGGATAATCTTGGTTAAGCAGATAAAAGATGATCAACCTAGCAGGAAGAAGATTGGTTATTTGGTGAGAGAACACTTGTATACCTGAGAAACACAAGTCAATAGAACACTAGCTAGTGTACTTAGGACTTTCAAAGTTTATATAGGGCCATTATCTTGTATGTAATGGGATGGTTAAGTCCGAAATCATGTATAGATGTCTAGGCTGACATCTGTACTTACTTCCATGTTATTTAATAATGGTCAAGGAACCCTAGATTTTTTGTGGCCCTTAGAAACTGCTCAGATAAGGTGCCACCTACAAGAAACTTTAAGCATGTTAGCATTGTGGTGAAGTAAAATATTTAAATTTCTAAGTTTCTAGGAACGTCTTCTGTGGGGTTAAGAAGAAGAAAATTGTAGGCTAGGTTGTGCTCTCTGACCATTGTTGAGTTTTCTGAATGCTGATGCTTAGGGGAGCAAAGCCATTGATGACCAGTAAATGATTCTTTCGTTCACTTTCGTAGATCTTCGAAAGTCGGAGTTCCTTGCGTGTTTATTGATACTCCTACATATGTTTATATTTAGAACAGATATGCTCAAACTTCACACTTGTCCAGAATGCATCTCCATGTTTAGTTTGCTGTGTGCAGAAATAATATATTACATTTTTTGTCGGTAATGATTGCACTGAGCAAATATACACGCACACGTATGTACAGAGATACTGTATCATCGCTTTTTTCCCTTTCAGGGATTTGCCCTATCTTTCAGCTTTTATACCATCAAGTGTGTGAACTTTGCAATGATGAATACACATTCAGTTTCTTTTGGTTATGAAACTCATTTGTCAAGCTACAGCTTTAAGGTTTATATGTTGATCTAGAGTGAAAATATGTGAAATTATCTGTTTGTTAGCATATGTGAAGAGACCTTTTCCTCTATTTATTGCTCCTCAACATCTTACTTTATTATCGACTTTCTATCTTTGCAAAATCTAAGGAGCCCAGCTATTACTGCTCTTCTTTTGTCAGTTTTCATGCCTTGGTGGATTTTCTCTCTCTTAGAACTTAGGTATCACTTTTATGGTGGATTTCTTTTCAGTACTTTCTCAAATTATCTTTCTCGTGCACATAATGTAAAATCTCTTTGCTAATTATTTGCGGACCAGTAAGCGCTGATATATAGAGAAGAAAAAGTGGGCATTCAGAATGTGTTGTTTACTCTTTGTGTGTCTGTCTCTCTGCGAGAGAAAGAGAACTTGGAAGGCTTCTTACAAGGCAGCATGTAATTACATAGTTGTAATGGAGTTCAAAATTTGCAGGAAAAATCTCTAGTTCCACCACGTGAAGCAGACTACTCTGATCGGAGGGATAATCCACATCCCAGGGGTCGAGGCTCTCCCTTTTCCTCAAGGGACTCAAGAATGCATCGCTCCAGTCCTGAGTTATCACGTTCGAGCAAATCCAAGATGAGTGACAAAAATGCAGAACCAAGTGAAGTCCTATGGATCGGGTTTCCTGCCCAACTCAAAGTAGATGAATTTGTTCTGAGAAAGGCTTTCTCACCATTCGGTGACATTGAGAAGATAACTGCTTTTCCCGGTCGCACTTATGCATTTGTTCGTTTCAGAGATGTGATGTCAGCCTCCAGAGCTAAAGAAAATCTTCAGGGTAAGTTATTCGGGAATCCTCGTGTACATATTTGTTTTGCGAAGAATGATATGGGAACTTCAAGCAGAGAGAGGAACTCGGTAGATGCTCCCCCTTCGCCACATTCTGGGAAATATGGACGTGCTGAATATTTTGATGACTTTCGATCTGATAGGGATTTCGGCCATATTTCTAGAGATCCCAGCGTTAGATCTCCTCCTTATATGCCAAATCTTGACCGCGGAATGAGGAATACTAATTCATGGTCTGATCATCCCTACAGTCCTCCGAGGAACATGGGAGGGCATATTCGTAAATTTTCTCCTAAAGGTTTTCCTCGCCAAGGTCCAATCTATGATGATCCGTGGGATTTACCTGAAGACATTACTCTCGTACGTGGGGCAAAGAAACTGAAGACCGAAACATTTGATACTGATAATGAGTTACCGGAATATCCATTGTCTGATCTAGAGAAATCAAAACGTGTCCCTTCTCGTGATATTCCTCAACCTCGTCTCCTTGATAACAATGACTCTAGACATTCAGGATATAGACCACGTTTGATGAATACTAGCCAGCCATTCATAGAAAGGGGTAGTCATTGGAATGATAAATTTGATGATTTTCAAGGTGCTTCAATACCAATGGCTCCCCTTGACCGAAGAAAATTGACACCTGATTCACGTGAATCTTCTTCGAAAGAAGTATGGAGATGGGAAGGAATGATAGCTAAGGGAGGAACAGCCGTTTGCCGTGCTCGTTGCTTTCCTGTTGGAAAACCACCAGACATGGTCCTGTAAGTAGTAGCCTATCATAATCCGTGACTTCTTTTTTCTCACTTTTGTCGGGAATCTGTTGACCACCTCAAAGGGGTGTCTACTCTGTGATAGATTAATTTGATGAAATAGGTGGTTGAGTATTTGAATGATCAGATGATCAAACAAACTCAATTAATAAATCCATCAAATTAAATGGTAGATTAGCCTATATTATTTCTATTTATGTATCCTACCACCAAAAGTAAACAGCTCCTTAGTTTATGAAAGCCTTCAATTTATACGACGGTGCCGTAGAAATTGCTAGAAAGATGAACATATACAGTGATTATTTTCTCATTTGGATGTGTTTTCCTTGGAAAATTTATGAAATGTAGAAGAATATGGCTATGCAGAAAATTTATTGAAAGGAAATGCAATGAGATGGGTGACATAAGAATTTTATCAATTATACTAGGATATAACTTTTTTGTGACCTATGCTACCCATACCCGATTACTCATGAATTGAATCGAATGATGCAGACCTGAAATTCTAGATTGTACAGCAAGGACCAGCTTAGACATGCTTGCTAAGCATTACTATCAGGCAGCTAGTGCTTGGGTGGTCTTTTTTGCTCCCGCAGATGATCCCGACATTTCATATTACAACGAATTCCTGAGCTATCTTGAGGAGAAGCAACGTGCAGCAGTCGTCAAATTAGATGAAAGGAACACCTTATTCCTTGTACCTCCTTCGGATTTCTCAGAAAAAGTTCTGAAAGTACCAGGTAAACTCAGCATCTCCGGTGTTGTCCTAAGGTTAGATCCTCCTGGCTCTAGCTATGGGTCCCTCCCTCAAAATGAATCATTCAACTCGTTTAAGAGTGATTCGGTTCACCATAATCCGGTCTCGCCTCCGGTGCCTTACTTGCCTCCTCCACCGCCTTTTCATGCTAATTCGTCTTCGATTAATGATGCACAAGGGCATGATTATGCTCGGAAAAATGCACCTGGGGGAAACTTTTCCCCCCATGATTATCAAAACTCAAACCCATACTATGCAGTTTCTAGACCTACGCATGAAGCAGCAGCTCATAGTAGCTATACACAGGGTGGAAACAGTGATGGCAGGTGGAAAGTTTCGGAAAGTTCTCCGGCTCCTTCATCGTTGCCCGTCACAGGTCTCCCACAGGAGCAACTCGCACAGCTGGCATCATCTCTTCTCGGACAGCAGGGGCAAATGAGTGGCGTATCGAGTTCTAATGAGTATAAACCGTCGGGAGTAAACATTAATCAACATGGACCTCAGTACAGAAATCCGCAAAATTCTGGATTATTACCTAATAATAATCATACTTCATCTGATTTCCCTCCATCACAGTATGGTCAGGCTCCGAATTTAGTTGCATCGCAACGAGAGGCCCAGGTGAACCAGCAGCAGCTTCAAGCTTCCGAGCACGATGATCCAGAGGGTGATCCGCAGAAACGTTTGGAAGCGACGCTGCAGCTTGCGGCAGCTCTTCTTCAGCAAATTCAGCAAGGGAAAGGTAACTAAAGAGTGAAATTGTATGTGTGGAATTATGTTAATTCTCATTCGAAATTGGCCTTTCTGCTTCGCCTTTTCTTGTACTTAAAATACTGTTTTGTACCTTCTTGAAGTTGAAGTGCTTACCTCTCTACTATGGCTTGTGTTCTTTTTGTCGATGTGTTAAAAGTGTTCTGTATTACGGTTCCCCTTTGATTAGGATGGCCTAGGGTTTTGATATTTTGTATGATTCTTTTTCTTCAAGAAGAAACTGATACATGTAGCACCAATTGAAATATCAGATTTGATTTTGGTTGAATTCCTCCACTTTTATATACTCACTCTGTCCCGTTCAAGTTGAGGCGTTTCTTGAATATATGTGAGGTATAAAATAATAGAACGCTCAACTTAAACAGGACGGAGAGAGTATTAATTTTGCAAGCATATCAAAAGTTGAATCAGCCCGCATATCAATCCTCATTAACTCGTGAAGTTGTAATTCTACTTAAAATCAGAAAGAAATTCACCCCACTTGTGTCTGCAGCATTTCCTATATTGCATTTCTATCCTCATTCCACTACCATGAAAACAAGTTGTAGATCATAATATGTGATATAAATTACAATCATTCAGTCTCATAGTAAAAAGCTGCACAATACAAATATTCAAACAGTAGAAAGAGAGGGAGATGACAAGATCTAATGGAATTTCAAACTGGTCAGCACATTGTTGTTGACGGGATCAGCCAGGTGATCAAGCAAGTTTTGGAACGGGCCGACACCGGTCACCAACGCTTGTATGAAGTACCCCAATATCGCCAGCATGGCAAGTCGCCCGTTCTTCACTTCTTTCAACTTCAACTCCTTCATCGACTTCTCGTCTTTCCCGAATCCCAACGGGTTGAAGAAGGGGCCACCGGGGTAGGCAGGATCGCCAGATCCTGCCAGCCCCTTCTCTAGGCCCAGGAAGTACTGCTTCCCCATGGATCCCGGGTTGTACCAGTCCTGGAGCCTCCTGTGCTCGGCAAAGCCCATCAGGGCCATCTCGAGCACGAAGAGCGTGTAGTTATCAGCCCAGTAGTTGTAGGTTCCGGCCGGGGGGATGACTCCGGTCTGGAACCATGGGAGAGCTGTTTCTGGCGGGATCAGACCCGCTTTCCCTAGGATTTCCGGTGCGATGGCTCCTGCCGCGCCTAGCATGGCGAATCGGCCGTTGATGATCTCTCCGTAGGCGAGCCATTTTGGCTCGATGAAGCCGCCGGTGCCCTCCGGGTCCGACAGCCCCAATGGGTCGAACCCGTAGTCTCCAGGGAGGCTGGCAAAAAATGAAGTTTATAGGTGTTACTATTAAACATGACTATTCAATATATTCACGATTCTTCATTTGTTTTTTTTAATTTTGATGTTAGATCCGAGCAATAATTAATTAAATAAAGGAGAATAAAAGTGAAGAAATTAATTAGTAAAAAGAATGACCTGCCATCGAGGTAGGAAAGACTCTGCTGGGATGCAAACCAGAGTTGTCTGTTAGCTCCTTGCTGAAACAATTACCAAAAAATAAATACTAGTAATTAGATTATTTTCAAATTAATTAATTTAATGAGGAATGTGTTGATGCGTTTCTTGAATATATAAGAGTGTAAAATAATATAAACGTGTTAAAAAAAACGAGACGGAGGTAGTATATATTGTACGTAGAATTACCTTAACGGGAGGAGTAGAAGCAGCTTTGACGACGAAGGATGCCTTCTTGGGGGAGTGACGTGGCCGCCCTCCCAGAATTTTCCTAGCGCCCTCTGCTGAAGAGCAGATGGAGGATGAAGAAACCAATGCCTGAGTTGCCATTAATTCTTACGAGTTAACTCGGACTCTCACTCTATTCTCTTGCACTCTCACTCTCACTCTCACTCTAATTGAAAGAGAAGAGAGAAATTATTAGTAGCAATTGGAAGAATACGTGTGATTGAGAGGTGGGGAATCAAATTGTGGTGAGGAAACGCCATGGATAGCGGTGGGATCTTGGTGTCAAATAGGAGAGGCGCATGTGGCATTATTTATTGGATTTATTGGATAATAGATAGATACTATTGCTTCCGTGGCAATAATAGATTCTGCTTCTTCTAATTTGCATATTTTTATTTCACTTCAATTTGTCCTATTTTATCTCAAAGTAATACATGGCGAGTTTCTATACGCTTACCTCATTCACGCAATACACAATATATCTGAAAACCCTTCTCACGTTTGGTCAAACATAATCGCTTTATGATTCTGTAAATCAATTCAAGGATTTTAGGATGTTTGTTCTCTTCTACTACTACTAAATAATCGTATAGGTGGTGAAACTTGTACTCCTCTCTTC
Organism: Mentha longifolia; assembly: GCA_001642375.2. Lineage (NCBI taxonomy): Eukaryota > Viridiplantae > Streptophyta > Magnoliopsida > Lamiales > Lamiaceae > Mentha > Mentha longifolia. The sequence goes on along the minus strand of CM038110.1, from coordinate 24,460,348 downwards.
AATTAGAGTGAGTGAGAGTGCAACTAAATAACTACTCCCTTCGAGATCATACATTTTTATTTAATTTGAATTTATTATAATAATAAATTGTGCCAAGAAGATTAAGACATATGAAGTATATAATTCAATCAAGGGTCGAATTGGATGATTTAAGAATACAAGTTCATGTTGTTCCTTTAAATAAGTTTCTGTTTTTTTCTCTCGATGGAAAGAAGAGAAAATGGATCATTTGTCACAATTTCGGTGTTTCAGTCATATCTCATATATTAATTTTTACTAATTTAATTATATTTTTTATAAAAATAAAAAAACACTCTAATACGGTAATAAATTATAGTAATAAGTATTTATAACGAAATCCTCTTTTATAAATCATATGGTAAATGTTACTGTAGTTTATTAAATTATTTCAGGGCAATATGGATTTTTATTTTTTATTTTTTTTAAAGGTAAAAATAAACATTAACATAAGGAGTACAAGGTGTATTCGAATCTCTTACAATAGTCTTACAACACAACAAACACAACAAATCATCATTTGAGAGATGACAGAGAATACAACAACGGACTAGAGCACCAATCATGAAAAGACACTCTAACACAAGAAGAGAAAAATGACCGAATCCACTTCCACGTCCGAAATTTGATTCCATTCACAATATATTTCACATTCAGAGTAACCCCTTAAAAAAATAAGAGCATTTTTAGCCTTCCAAATGCTCCAACAAATGCATTGCCAAATAATGATCAAGAGCTTCGTCTTCGTCTTTCCTTTGTAAAGCCCAACAAATTGGACAAAATAATTCCTAGGATTATTCGAACAACCCCTTGAACCTCAAACCAATCGGAACATTTACGCCAAACATCATAAGAAAACTTACACGAACAAAATAGGTAAGAACAAAATAGGTGATCAATATCCTCCACATGAGTTTATCAAGCGCAAAATATGGATTTGTTTTGCGATTGAAACCCTCTTTAAATCTTTGTTTAAGTTACCTTAAATTAAAGATTAGAAAAGAGTAATTTGGAATAATCAATAAATTAAGTAGGTGAAAGTTGAGAGCGACTATACCATTTTTAAATAGATCTAAATCAATCGCTCACAAACTAAAATCGCGTAATGCTGCGATCCCGATTGGGCCCTCTAATCGGGCCGGGCCGCCGATGGATGTCCTCCGTCATGAGCTTCGGCGACGGCTCCCAAGGTGCGCTCGGTCTCCACGCTTCCCCAGTCGGGCTGGGCTCCGACGCCTACGAGCCCACTCCTATACCGGGCCTTCCGCCCGATGTTTGCGCCGTCGCCACCGGCCACTACCACTCTCTCGCCGTCACTTCTGAGGGACACGTCTGGGCCTGGGGTCGGAATACCGAGTCACAGCTCGGCCGCGGACCGCTTTCTTCGAGGTTTCTCCCCCGCCCTTCCCCCTAATTTTGAAGTTTCTGCTATTTTTATTCCTACAATAGAACTCGTTCAAATTGCGTTTAGCTACAGTGGGAAATGTACTTGATAACTGAGATAATCTATCTGTTTGATTCAAATTGGGAGCTCCTGAGCTAAAGAAAAGTGAATTGGAATCACATTGATGATGAAAATTTTGATTTTAGGATGAATTAGTTCCTCAACTTGAATTTGTATTAAAAAAAGGTTGTTCTGTTGCATATCAATGGAATGCAAGATGCTTCTTGTCATTGTTTTGTAAGTACAAATGTTCAACTTCTGCCTCATCTTCATGGTAATTGTTTTGATATAAATTTTATTTGTATTTGATATAGAGAGACATGGAATAAACCACAAAAAGTAGAAGGGATGGACAAGGTGATGGTTCAGGCTGCATTTGCATCTGGTGTTGTCTCTGCTGCTATTGGAGACGATGGTGCTCTGTGGGTGTGGGGAAAGTCGAAACGGGGGCAATTAGCTCTCGGAAAAGATATCACCGAGGCTATTTTACCAGCTAGAGTTGAATCACTTCTCGGACAAGAGATAGTTAAGGTGGTTTTTCTTCCAGTTTAAGGTAGAATAAATTCCTAGAATGGTTAGTAGACGATGTAGGATAGCTAACCAAACTAGTATGATCTGTGGGAGGTAAGATAGAATATGTAAGTTCAATTCATACATTTATATGCTAATACTTTTCAATAATATGATCTTGCAGGTTTCACTTGGTTGGGGACATGCTCTAGCTCTGACTAAAACTGGAAAGTTGTTTGGCTGGGGTTATTACGCAGATGGTAGATTAGGGAGGATCGGTAGATCTTTGCAGGCTTCACCTTTGGATTCAGTAGCTGACAAAGCAAAATCACCAAGTGAAAATCGAGCCACGATGGTTGAAGCAGCTGAGAAACTAGTTTCGGAGGCAATAGAGAAGGAGAAGGACATGCCAATTATCTGGGAACCTACTTTGATCGAAGAATTTAATGATGCTGAAGTTACGGACATTGCTTGTGGGCTCGATCATTCGTTGATACTAAGCAGTAAGTTCTTTTCAGTAGGCATATCTTGTGATTGAGAAATTGTAAGCTGATTCAGATTCGAATTTCAGGTGATGGTACACTTCTAAGTGGTGGGAGCAATGTCTATGGCCAACTAGGAAGAAAAACTCAAGATTTAGGATTACATGCTGTTGACCTAAGCCTCCGGCCAATTAGTATAGCATCAGGACTTGGGCATTCTTTAGCTATCTGCAACGAGAATTTGCCTGGGTCCACAGAAGTTAGACCAACCATTCTTACATGGGGATGGAACCAGAGTTCTCAACTTGGGAGAGAAGGTCACGAGAACATGCCTCTCGTTGTTGAAAATTTAGCTTGTGAAACCCCAGTTTCTGTTTGTGGAGGGAGGGTGCATTCTATTGCAGTAACAGAAAAGGGAGAGGTTTGGAGTTGGGGCTGCGGTAGAAATGGCAGGCTTGGCTTAGGTAGCTCTGCTGATGAAGCCAAACCTGCACTAGTCGAATATTTGGAGGGTGGCAATGTTCTGCAAGCTGTTGCAGGGTTTGATCACAGTCTTGTTCTCATTGGCGAATGATGTGAGCTAATCAATCTTTCATTTTCCAGCTACTGTCATTTACTGATTCATGCAATAGATAATCTTGATATTCCTTCTACAATGATAACAATATTCATTTTATGAAATGACATATTATCATAAAACTGAAAAACCACAAGAATTTGGTGGTGTGATAAATGCTCAGCTGTTCATATAAATCTAACAGGGTACTCGTGTTTCGATGACAAGTAGATCAAAAATTTGCAGGGCTATCATCCAACTGTTGCTCGTCTTCTATATCCACCTCCAAGATTTCCTGAGACGATAAACGAGCTTAGTATGATCTTCACATATGGTGAAAGTAGTGTACAGAAAAGGACCAAGACATACAGGTATTCTCTGCTTCAAGTAATTCCCCAATCTAGCCAAAACCATCGAACGCGTGTGCCAAAATCTGCCGCTGAGCCTGATCTTCACATAAGGCCCGTCTAGTTCTGCAAGTTCTACTTTCCCTATTCAACCATTTTCCACATCATTATATAATAAGTTTTCTTACTTTCAATTCATGGCATTGAATCATCATCACATGCTTTGAGAAATCACCTGTTATGTTAACTGACGTATCGAAGAGTTGTGCCAACTGCAAGAATCAAGGTGCTAGTTCATCACTAACAATGCTAGTGCTAACATCTCGAAAATTTGAATGGATTTGCAGAAATGAAAACCACTTGCCTCTGTTTTGGCATCGACGAGGACTTGCTCGATATTTTCCTCTGTTAAATCGAGTGGTGAAGAGGAGGCTGAGATTGCAGCAGTAGGAAACCTCCGTCTTCGATTTCTGAGCTGGGATGTCGACGTTTTTGTTTTCGTTGCGCCATGCTTTAGCTGCAATGGCGCAGGTGCGGTGAAGAGATGATGCGATGAAGGAAGAAGCCTTGGTGTGGGGAATAGGGTTTGGAAAAGTTTCATTGGCATCCTTGAGTTTTTTTCGTTCGTTTTTGTTATCCACTCTTTATTTATCCAAGAAATGTGTGGCCAAAATTTTAAGAATTTAAAATTTTATTTTGCTTGCTTGGGTTGTGTATATACTACCTCTATCCCACTTTATTAGTCTTATTTGTCATTTTGGTTTATCCCACTTATTAGTCTCATTTCTTAAAATGATAAAAAATTTGTGGCTACAATTAATTCTCTCTCTTAGAATTGATTATATCTACATATCTTCTCCTTTATTAGGTTTATGTGCTCAAATAAAATGGATTAATTAGAAGGGATGGAGATAGTAGATTGGTTTCATAGATACCACACTTAAAATAAATAAATAAATAAATAAAAAATAAAAATAAAATAATAATAATAAAAAAAAATTATGTATATCATAGTCTATTACTATATCATGTATTGTGTTAATTGTCAGATTTCACTTTTTTTTTTTTTTTTTTTTTTGACATCGTTTATCTCGTTGCAAATAAAAAGGTGCCAGGATGAATGGAGGGTTATGAGCAATTTCAAGAAATTTTATTACTAAGTACTCAAATTTCAGAAAAGGGAATAATAAAAGCAAAAACATCATGAATTGTTTAGTAAATTTTATTCAAACCAAATCGAATTTTTTTTTTCCAATTTATTCGAGACTTGCTATAAATGCAAAGCCCACATTTCTCCTCAAAGATCGGGTAAGGTGATAGGCGTCAATCTTTTTTCCGGTAACTACCAACCGGTCTTCCTCAAACGCCACCGATTCAACCCCTTCAATTAAGTTGCCGTCGTCACAAATATATGTAGTTAGTTTTATTAGGAAAAATACACTTTGGAGAATATATATATCTATATATATATTTGAATTAATTTGCAAAGTTGATGAAAGTGTGATTAATTACCTGGTGAAGCCACTGCAATCTTCATTGCATCTTGTTTTAATTTAGCTGCAGAATTGCTTCTCTTCCAAATCACGTCATAAGGAAAAATTAGCTTCAACATATATATCATAATTCTTAAAGGCTTAGGCAAACACCTTCTCCCATCCAAATACACCTTTATAACAACCTTCTGTTACAGAAGAAAAAGGAAAAAATTAATGAAGAAGATGAAGAAGAAAGAAGGGAGATTGGGTGTGAGTGCCAATTAGGAAACACTAATTAATTTCTATAACAAAATAATTAAACATATATTGATAAAATGAAAATAATTCAACTCAACTGTACCATCAGTTATTTTTCTTGGTTTCCAAATGAAATTTGTAGGAAGAATATTAAGGACAGATGCATGCCATTATACTATGACACTATAATTGAAAGATTATGAATTTGAATCTTATTATACTATGACACTAGGGCAAAACTGAAGCCATTTTTCAAATTTAAAATTGTTTGAACCGAACCATACGATGGGTAATTAAGAAGACTGAATCTTAATAGAGATATCACAACCAGAAAAAGTTTATCCGATCCTCCAAAATAACAAAAAAGAAAAAAAGAAAAGAAAAAGAAAAAAAAAGAGAAAGACTAATTAAGAGTCTTGGTCTAACGACTGAAGTTTCTGATGTAGCTTCCATGGTTTTGGGTGTTTGTGATTGCTTTATTTATTTAATTTTGAATAATGCTTGTTAATTTTTATTTACAAATTAAAAACCTAATTATTAGTTCATGTGCTAAAGAGAATATTATTTTGACTGGTAAAAACTGGGTCTTGTACCGATACTATGGCCTTTATCATATTTGCAGAGGAAACTAATTAGTTTTAATGCAAATAAAAGTATATACATCAAGATTTTAATACAATTGACCTGGAATCTTATATATGACCAAAGTCGGGGCTCAAAATTTTGTATTTGAAATAAATATATATCCTCTTCTTCTTATTCTCGTGCAGCGGTGCAATAGATGTCAAATAATCCTATCTGTTTCAGCCTAGGCTACATTGATTTTACCTAATTTTAATTATTTTGCTAGGTGTAGTTATATAAATTAATGATAAATAGTTGGAATTTTAGATGAGATTCACTTTTTCACATTAAGAAAAGGATTTTGATAAAAAAAAAGCAAAAAGATTATTGAAACTTGAGAATTGAAAATTGAATATTAAAAAAATTGGATCACATCATAACCAATAATTCATAAACATGATTCATAAAAAACATAGTTTCATGGAGTCTCTAAAAAACATGATTGCTATTTCAAAAAAAAAACAAAAAATAGTTCACGGTCATTAGTTTTCTTCTTCTTCTTATTATTATTATTATTATTTTTTTTTTTGAGGGACGTGAGATAATGAAATTGACTTTTTAAGCAGCATTCGATCATACTTAGGCAGTGAACCTTCATACTATAAAAGAGGCAGTGAAATGTTGATCTCATCCGCATCCACCGAGCTTCCGTCTCCGCCGCCGCAGAAGCACGATTGGACTTCAACCACCGTCTGAGTGAACTGCAGTGCGCCGTCAATAAGGACCATGCTGCCGTCATTGTCGCCATCTCCATCTTTCTTTTGAACTTCGTCGCTGACGCGGCGGCTACATAAGGCGATCGCAAAGGCTGAAACCATAATCACAATTACGATAAATACGATTGCTTCGGCGGCTCCTGGACTCACCGTCACCTCCCCTCCGCTGTCATTCAAATAATTCCAAGGAAAGATAGTTAATTGTTGAGGGAATTGATATTTAATTTTTGATCCTCTTATTAATTTTATCCACATTAATTTTTTTATCAATTTGTACGATCAGTTTATGAAAATTGAATTACTTTGATGATCACAAAAATCAAGTGCATTTTTTTCTTTCTTTTTTATAAAAAATAAATCATATATTATAGTATTTAAATAAAAGAAGACAAATCGATAAAACAACGTACCCCGTCATTACAGCTTCCTGCCTCGACATTTTTCATGAGAATTGTTCCCTGCGAATTATTTTCTTCTATTTCTATTGAGCTTCCAAGTGCTATTTAGAGTGCGTGTGTTTTATATGTAAATTAGTCATATATATATATATGGAATAATATGTCGCACCCTATCTGTGGTCACCTTCGTGTGCACTCATGGCCGTTTGTTTATTTTAGCATTATTTTGTTCAATTTTATTCAATTATTTTATATCTTAATACATTATAAATTAATATTGAAATTATTAAATTTATAAAATATATAAAAATTCAAACTCGATGACAAAATATCCTCCTTGGAATACAAAATATACATATGGACTTTGCAGTTTGCAGTTTACGTAACGTAAATACAGACATCGTCATATCAGAAATTATATAAAATTGACTTTTATATAACAAAGTCAAAATGTATCGTTTTTTTGGAGAAGTTGCATTGTTTTCATATTCGATGAGCTGTCTATTCCCTATGTAGTTTTGGAAAAATTGTTGAATATTATCATGAGTTTTGTCCTATGTGAATCCAACACGAATTAATTCTAATGTATTGCTTGTTACTACTCCCTTCATTTTTTTAAAAATGACTCGCTTATATTTAACATGTGAGGTATATAATATATAAGTGAGTCACTTCAGAAAAAACAGAAGGAAATACCGTACCATAAATTAAGTGAATCGTTTCAAAAATCCAAACACTACGAAAACTAATGTTTATAACTATTCAATTCCTCCACTGACTATCAAGCATGATAAATCGAAACACAAATATTACTAGCTACTCCCTCCGTTTTTTTTAAGTGTCCTGGTCAACAAATCGCAAATAATAAGAAAGTGTCTAAAAATTTACATTTTAACTTCATTTATTATTCTCTTTTTCTGCACACCACCTAATATATAATATTAATTATAGAGATAAAGTTGGAAAACTATAGCTATTATATTATCAATTCCGAAATGGGACACGTAAAAATAAACGACAAAATAATAACTAGGACACTTAAAAAAACCGGAGGGAGTAGCTAACATCTTTATTCTTGACACAATATTAATTACTAACATCTTATCTTTTACATAGTCCACACAACAAGAATTATCTCATTATAATCCAATCCAATGCACCATGGATGCACTAGTGTAAGTTAATAGTCATGACAAAATAAGTGTTCATTTGGTTTAAATCGGGTAATGGAAAGAGAATAAAATCAAGTCAAATAAAAGAATGGTAATAATAATGGTAGCTTTTATTGAGTGTTTGGTTTAATAGTATAAACGAGTCACTTGTAAGGGAATTTTCTTTCTCCTTATTTCCCCTCCTTATTGAGGGGTAACAATATGATGGATTGAGTTACCCCTAAGTAAGGAAAATTGATAACCTATTATTTAAACCAAACAAAAAGTAATGTTTATAAAATATTGTAATTGGTATGCATGTATATATGTAAATTAGTGCATGATGATTTGTTACTATTGTGATTTTTTCAAGTAATAAAAAAATATTATTAACTATAATCATTATAAAAAGTTTCCTTGGGCTGCCGTATTTAATGGTGCAGATGACCTCATAATTGAAAGATTATGAATTTGAATCCCATGCATTATACTATATACTATGACACCAGGGCAAAACTCAAGCCATTTTTCATAAAATAAAAATCATAGTATCTAATAATCCTTGCCATAAATATTGCAAAATCAAGGTGTTGACCTTCTATATATTCGATTTATGATATTACTTTGACAATTAAGGCTGCCCTTTTCCAATTCAAAATTGTTTGAACCGAACCATACGATGGGTAAGATGACTTGAATCTTAATAGAGATATCACAGCCATAAAAAGTTTATCCTCCAAAATAACAAAAATAAAAAGAGAAAGACTATAAATTGAGTCTTTTTTCTTCTTTTTTCTTTCATTTTTTTCTTTTTCTTGAGAGACTAAATTGAGAGTCTTTGGTGTGACAACGATTAGCAAAAAGAAATGTGACCAGGGAGTAGCAAATAATAATATTGTCCAACTCAAAAATCTAGCTCTTAGTTCTTTTATTTTTTATTTTATTTTTAAATCTCACACTTCACATCTTAGTTCTTTTCGTTCTTACTACACAGTCTGATCATCTTCAAACATTATGGCGGAGATCTTCACATTTAACTTCTCATCTAGCCGGTTTTCAAGTATTTGTGGATGATCTTGAAATTTTTTAAAGATTCTCCATCCCATTTATAAATAGTTAACTTCCTTGTTGATATGTCTCACTCATAAAGAGATACTACTTAAAGTATAAAATTTTAGTCTAATAGAAAATGAATATAAAGCATATACAATCACTATTCATCATCCTGTCTTAATTCTCGTGCCACCAAAAAATTATGTCTTTATAAGTGGGACATATAAAAGGCTAGTAAATTAAACTAAAATGCTTTATGATCGTAGAAGATGTAACATTATAAAATTATATTTTGAACTTGATTTCAAGTAGTACGTACATGTTACGAACCTTCTCTTCGATGAAGTGATGTGAAAATTAGAATGCCTTTTTTTTTTTGGTGACGGAAAGTTACGCATAAAGTATGCATTAATTATTTTCTCAATTATTGTTCTATTATTGAATGCTGAAAAAGGGTTCTGCTGGCAGAAAGCTTCCTATAATATTCCGTTTAAAATAAATAAATTATAAATAGTCAAATTCCTACGAGTTAAAAAGTACTATTATCCGAAATTTTTTTGGCCATGCCACAATACATTACTAATTAATTACAGATATATTTAGCAACCGTAGGCGGCCCAACCTGATCCAGCGAATGCATAGTATGCATCATTTTCTTTGAATATATATACTACCTTCGTTCTTCATTTAGTAACCTTCTTTTTTCTACAAGTATCCCGTAAAAGAAAGAATACTTCAAAAAGTCATTTTAAAACTCATCAATAATAAGCGTGGAAACACGTGCCACACATGCTGAAAAAAAAAGTCACTAAATGGAGAACAGAGGAAGTATATGAATTAGCCGTACGTAAAGTTACTTACTAAGGTGTTTTTAGTCAAGTTAGAAATTAATTTTTCTCGTAGCATTTAATTTTAATTTTATTTGTTAATAATGGCTGCTTTGAATAAGTCAAAATTATGGTATAAATAAATATTAGTGATAATGGTATAAAACAACCACTTAACTTAACAAAAAATAAATACTAGTCACACATTTAAAAATATATAAATTCTAGCCACTTTCAACTCATGTGGACAAAATTACCCTTAATCTTCAAAAATAGAAACACAAAATGAAAAAAAAAACAAAAAAACCTAAAAACTACCCTACCGATTCCGCACCCAGTCTAATTAATCCCCCTTCTCTCTCTTTGTCTTAATGTATAAATATACCCAAAATAAATAGTTATATAAGTTATATACCCACAACTTTAAAACTATAAGTTTTATACCAAAAAAGGTATGAAAAGACAAGAATAACCTTACTATTTATCTTTAAGGTAAATAAAGATAAAAGTAAAAAAAAACCTAACCCTACCCCACTACCCCACTTTCACGATTCAGCCTTCCTCCTCCCCACCGTGTAACCTTTTTTTTGAAAACAACCGTGCAACACAAATTTGCCGCCGTCGATTTAGAAATGGACTCCGGCCACTCAAATTCCGGCGACGAAGCAGTAGGCCCTTTCAATTGCGGCGAAGGGCGTTGAGTGCCCAGTGTGGAAGAACGGGCCAATCTACCTATGCCGCCGCCGCCGGTGAGTTCGAATATATATATATTTTTTTGAGTGAGATATTGTTGGGCTTTGTTAATTAAGTATTTAGAAGCCTAATTAACGTGATAATTGTGTCCGATATGTCGTATTTTAGTGAAATCAATTTTAGTTTTTCTGTAGTTTATAATTACACGGTTAAATATATATTTCAACCGTACACGGTTGAAATATATATTTAACCGTGTAAGTTGTTGACTTTGTCTGTTTTGACCACTTACACGGTAATTTATATGTTTTAACCGTGTAAACGGTTAAAACATATAAATTACCGTGTAAGTGGACAAACAGTCAAAGTCAACAACTTCAATTATACGGTTGACTTAAATTTTAACCGTGTACACGGTATAAAAATAAAATCAATCGTGTAAAGACAGAAATATGGTTTTTTAAGGTTTTTTTATCTTTTTGACTATCTTTTTTTTGTCTGAGTGTGACGAATGATTGTGACGTACCTTTTGCAGCCTAGATACGCATGGTACCAACCTCGTATGCAAGGTTTTCCGGCTCGAGTGAACCTATACACTCGAGATATTGTAATTAAGCAAATACCTATTGTCTTAAAGCGTATAGGTGGGGAAGAACTTTTGCAACAATTCACAGACGGTCCTTTCGGATACTTGCTAGAAATCAAGAGGAATGGTACCGCCAACGTTGCCTTGCACGAGTTATTGGCCCGAGAGCTCATGGATAGCTCATTCTCGGAGTTTGAGAGGTGGTTTCACGTGGGCGGGCAAGATCTTCGGTTCGGGCCACAAGAGTTTTGTCTCATGACCGGCTTAATGTTCGGGCCTTTCCTTTTCGATTTCGACCCCCACCGAGGTCCACACGTCATTCCTCAGAATAGCCTCTTCTATACTTGGTATAATGGCGAGGAGGTGAAGGATAAAAGACTATTAAATGATTTCAAGAATACCGATATATGCATGGGGACCCCGGATCAGTACTTGAGCGCCGCGAATCTGCTCATGTACTACTACGTTTTGCTATGCCGTGATACTCAGACTATCGAAAATTGGGCATGGGCATTAGTAGAGGATCATAATGGCTAGTATAGATTCTCATGGGGATCGTGGTCGTTCCAAGTGTTGTGTCACCAGCTAGGAGTCATGAAGAAAGACCCATCGGAGATTGCTGGGGCGACGTCAGGCTACCATTTATACAGACCGGTGTGGGTGTTGAACTTGTGGGCCTACGAGGCAATTCCGGCATTAGGACGAGCATGTGGCTATCGATTGAATGATTTATTGACGCCCCGACTTAGGAGATGGCACACTCGACAGTCCCATTTGGACTTTACTACATTTTACGACAGTCATGAGGTAATGGCTCTTCATTAATTATAAATAATTAATCAAGTATATTTAATTAATTAATTATTATTGTTGATAATTAATTAAGTATTATTGATTAATATTACTTGAATACATTTGTATATCTAATTTTTTATTATGTCTTAATTAATTATTCTTAATTACTAAGAAAGCATGTTTATTGTAGAATTTGTATTTTTTTAATTAATATTTGGATATTATTCTTATAATTAATTATGATATATTTTTTTAATCACATTATTAATTAATTAATATTCAGATTATGATATTTTATGTTTTTTATTAATTTTTCTTCATTATTAATAAAGCATGTTTATAGTTTTAATCTTAATTACTTATGGTGTAATATTTTTTTGTAGCTCGAAACCTTTCGAACGCTCGAACCCGAGCCGGATATAGAGGATGCTGAGCCGTAAACACAGTCATTACAGTGGCCGGAACCGTTGGTTCTGAGGTTTAACCCGAATCAACGGCACGCACACAAGAAAGTGCCGCCACAGCAGAGATAGTCGAGGGCAGCAAGGGAGATGGCGAAGGTTGTGCAAAAATTGAAATGCCGCGATGCGAAGAAGGACGTAGTGCAGCCACGTCGTGGCAAACAACCTTGAGCAGCCCGGGCCTCTTCAGAGACTAGAGGCCACATCCCGGAGCGATTCCAGTTCGAAATGCCAGAATCCTCTCGGTCAAAGCGTCCTAGGGAAGAGTCGTCCCGTCCTCAGCCTTCTGAGCATCTTGTATGCTGCGTGCATGGAAATCCGTGCCATCATGGATGCGAGAATGATGATTGGATCGATAAGATTCTTGACAGAGCTGTCCACCGGCTAGCAGAAGATAAATCTGAGAAGGGAGTTCTTGCCCGGATGACTAAGTCTCTCGTCGGGCACCTTAAGGGCATCGTAGGATCGAACGGCAGCAGACGATCTAGGCACCGATCACCTACTCCTGTTAGCTAGCGACAACGATCTCCTACTCCTGTTAGCCAGCGACAGCGATCTCCTACTCCCGATCATGCGCCTGGATTTGAGCCTCGTACTGTGAGATCGAGGATGCCCCCATACGCATATGAGCAGTTCGAGGAAGAAAGAAGGGCATCCTCGTCTCACAGTTCATTTATTAGGGATCTAGATTCGATCCCTTATGAGCCTCAGCACATCCAGATGGAGGACATGCTGATAGTGTGGACTCAGATGTCCCTGAGACGAGAGCGGAGGCTAGTAGGGCAGGGGGACGGGTTCTGAAGCCGTCTCTCGCATTGCAGAGCCCTTACACAGTCCATGAGACCCCGCATTCAACCCGGACTGCTAGGGATGCGTACGAGCAGTTTAGAAATGCGGGCCCGACTGCTATGGTTCTCACTAGGCAACAGTCTCCTTACAATCTTCCTCAGGCACTGTTCGACTCTATCGAGGATATGAGCGTTTCATTCACTGCTGAGGTAAATTTTTTTATATATCATCATTATTATTATTATTATTATTATTATTATTATTATTATTATTATTATTATTATTATTATTATTATTATTATTATTATTATTATTATTATTATTATTATTATTATTATTATTATTATTATTATTATTATTATTATTATTATTATTATTATTATTATTATTATTATTATTATTATTATTATTATTATTATTATTATTATTATTATTATTATTTTCTAACATGTGTTGTGTTACTTGTTTTATATTAGGTGATGGAGCTATACTTGTTATATTAGGCGAAAACCTGTATATACTCGAAGTGGAAACCCGAGAAGAAATTAATCGACCTATTCGGAGGGACCAACACTTACACGCCGTGGAGCTGTGGAGACAATGTAAGTTATGCTATAGTCCACTTACTATTTTCGAAATTATATTCCACTTTAAATTATATCCGGGTTTATTGATACATAATATTTATTAAAAAAATTTCTTTTAGTTTATCTTTGTGTGCCACTTGACCACCGATCACTGGATCGTACTCCGGGCATCCATTGAGGAGTGACGTTTAGAAGTGTACGATTCACTCTTGCACGAGTTGAAAACATTGCAAGAGATCGACCATCGTATAGCTCAGATTCTTCCCATATCCCGCCTATTTCCTAGACTGTTGCACATGGCTAACTATTGGCAGCAGCATCCACGTTTCACGAAGCGTAAGGATGAGATGCAAATCAAATTCCTCGCAGCTCACAAGCAATTTCGTCAAGACGATGAAATTTCTTGTGGTCCACTTGCATGTTTGGCCGTTGAAAGGATACTTGCTGCCAAGAAGCCTAAGACAGCCAAACCTTCTCCACAATACATTGCTAAGCTCCGTAAGACTATTGCTAGGAGGATTTTTTTACTTTCTCGACGAGATATCGATTGATTTTTTTATGATTTTTTATGATTTTTTTACTTGCTATGAATGTTTTATGATTTTTTTATGATTGTTTATGATGTTGGTGGATTGGTTATGATCATGTAAATGAAATTGTTTATGAGTTGTTTTCGAAATTTGAATGAAACATGTAAAGTTGTTGGAAAAAGCCGCGTCTGTCATTACACGGTTGAAATTTCATCGGAACCGTGTAACTATGAGCCCTAAACTGTGTAACTATGAGCCCTAAACCGTGTAAGTATGAATTATTGGAAAAATTTATATTTTAATCAAAAAAGCGCGTGTTTTAGACAAATTAAGCTTCATACATCGTATTTTAACAACATATCGAAGTGAAAACTATAATGGTAATCCGTGACGTACTCTATTGAATGACATTTATAGTGTTTCTAAGTTTGAAACATATACCACTATAGACCATCGTATGTTACAAATAGCTCACTTCTCTAAATTCTACAATTAGAAAAAATTTAGGCAATTTATGTGAAACTAATTGTTTTGTGGCACTTAATTAATTGTTGTCACGTTTAATTGAAACCCGAATGATCAAAATATGTGATAAATTTTGAGTCTTTTTGAAGTTGGTTGACTTTATTTGACCATTTACACGGTAAATAACAAATAAATACCGTGTACACGTTCGAAAAATTTATTAACCGTGTAAATACATAAATTGTTGACTTTCTTCAATTTTGACCATTTACACGGTAAATAACAAATTAATACCGTGTACACGGTCGAAAAATTTTATTAACCGTGTAAATACAGAGATTGTTGACATTCTTCAATTTTGACCATTTACACGGTAAATAACAAATTAATACCGTGTACACGGTCGAAAAAATTTATTAACCGTGTAAATACAGAAATTGTTGACTTTCTTCAATTTTGACCATTTACACGGTAAATAACAAATAAATACCGTTTACACGGTAGAAATACCATTTATAACCGTGTAAGTGCAGAGAATCTGAAATAGATCGCCAATAAACCATAAAAACAAAAACAAAAAACACCAAATCTAATCAACAGGTCTCGACGGACATCTGGGCCTAGTATGCCCCTCACAGTGACAAATGCTACACGTTTTTTTCTTTCGACGCCGTACACCACCTTCGTGTTGATCCACGTCACCGATTTGGCTTGAGGACGTGCATGATCGTCTCTTGTGCCCGTATTGACCACATCAAGAGCATTGTTGCTGATTGACCGGAATATCTTCCACTGTGGATCTCGCCCGGCTCATACACGGCCTCCCTGCTTGCTTTTCGATAAGAGGCGGCCGAACGACAAGGGAAGCAACCTCCTCCGGAAAGCTCCAAGCCTCCGGATGGGGTACCGGCTCTATATTGGGCGAATAGACTGCCACGAGTGTCGACTGTTTGAAGTAACGGTTGACGTAGTCAGTAGCACGGCCGCCGGCAAACCTGAATATAGAATAAATATAATTAAAAGACATAGGACCAAAGGCATCAATAAAAACTCTATAAAAAACCAAGTAACTGCATGCCTGAGAGCGGCACAAGCGTGTCGACAGGGCATCCCGTCCAAATCAAACTCCTTGCATTCGCATGTGGAGTTCTGAAGATCGACAATGTAAGTCCCATTGTCACCCTCTACCCTATACACGTTTGGTACCGGCGTCCCACGAGTGGTGTAGTGTCGGGCCCATTCTGCGGTTGATGACATCTTCACAAAGGCATTTTCGGTTACCTCGTGATCTCTTGAGATGGCCCTCACCCGATGTTCCTCGAACCACTTCTCCACTATTATATGATAAGCCTCGATCATAGCGCATATCGGCAATCGCCTTGCCCATAGGAGTCTAGCATTCATTGTCTCTACGGGATTTGAAGTTATAAAACTCGTGCGCGGAACGGGGCACTTCGAACGCGCCCACCGATGCACTCCGATGTCACACAGCCTCTGGTATATTCCGCTACCCCTCAAGGAATCAAAGTATTCATCGAAAGTAGAATCACGATAGGCATAGGCCGCCGCTTCAAATCTTCCAAGTGCGTGCCTACCGTACGTTACCATATTTTTAATCAAATGGTAGAAGCAAAGGCCGTGAGAAGCATGTGGGAAGACATTCCGAATGGCATTTTCGATGCTGATATGGCCATCGGACACTATTAACAGGTCCGTTGGTGCTCCAAAACAGTGACGCACCCTAGTGAGAAACCAAGTCCAAGACTCATCATCCTCGATCGGCCCAATTCCAATGGCAAGTGGAAACACTTGCTCGTTCCCATCCTTAGTGCAAGCTACAAATAAGGTCCCTTTATTCTTCCCCTTCAAGTGTGCCCCGTCCACTACAATCACGGAACGGAGCAATTCACGAAACGGAGCAAATCACTCTGCCATGCTTCAATGGACTGTCCTAGAGCAAGGAACATATAACACAATCGATCGGAGGTACAAGATGTCGAGATATCATACGCGGTACCTGGATTCTTCTCCCTCAATAAGTACAGATAAGACGGGAGCCTCTCGTAAGACTCCTCGAAACCTCCATACGTCATCTCTATAGCGATGTTCCTCTCTCGTAGGGCGAAACTGTAATCAATCTCAATACCGTATTCAGCTCGCATCTCATTAGCCATCTCATTCGGCTTCAGCACGACACCATCAGTGATCAATCTCCGTGCAAAGTATGCTCCTAAAATATTTGCGGGGTATTGGCGCGGTGTATTCCCGTCTAAATCGACAGAGCATGTATGGCTTTCGGTATATTTTTCAATGCACCATAAATCCCCTTTATGCTTTGCACGCAACAGGTACTCGCACCCTTTCTTCTTGCATATGTACCCCACACGGTAAGTGTCTGACTTTTCAACTTTATACTCATGTCGGTTCTCCATTTGATGAAGTCCGACTGCTATCGCCAAATCATCTTTTTTCTTGAACAAGCCACCCACACGCAATGCACCAACTAAGGGCGCAGAATAATCTCCATCGATAAACCCCAATGGCAGTGCGGTGTCTAGATGAACATGAGGAATTAGCCCAGCTCGGATAACATCCGGATTTGCTCTAGCATTGTCGCTGCGGCGGGTAGGTTGAGACTCGGAATTAATGTTGCGATGCCCAATGATCCTATCAATCTGTCTCGGATCTCGGATCCATGCACCGAACTCCAGGGTCAATGACTCAAATAAATTGGACAAATCCATCTTCCTCGACCCTTTCTTCTTCCGAATGTAGTCCCTCCCAACTCGGCTCTTCGGTATTCGCACTCGTAAAAACCCTAGAACCTTGCGTTTTAGGAGTGCTCCGGGCAATATTCTTATCCTTGCTAATTACATAAACAGTTACCTTTTTTTGCTGCTCCACAATCAATCTCAACAAATCAACGTCACTCCTTAAAGCTACCTTAACCGTTCCATGATCGTCTGTATCAGTCAAATAGTAGAGCATATATTCGGCTTCAGCATCGCCTGTTTGATCACGGATCTCTTGTAATAGATTGTCACGGGTAATTTCTGTCATGGCCAAATGTACTAGAACACCCTCGCCCCCTACATAAGTGCTTCTCTGCCAATGCCCACCGTGACGAATTAATATTTTTACTTGAGACATCACTGCAAAGGAACCAAAAAATTAGGTCAAATTACAAGCAAAAACACAAATTGTAAAAAGTCTGCAGCTACACGGTTAAACATAATTACACGGTATAAACTAATATTACACGGTGAAAATTCAAATTACACCGTGTAATGACTTACACTGCTCGGTCTAAGTTAAATAATTACCGTGTAAAATGCAGAATAACGTGTAAAAATATTTTAACCGTGTTAATAAAAAAATTACACTTTTACACGGTTTTCTTCATTAAACCGTGTATATATGCCTAACAACAATTCGTATCTTCAAAAACTAATTATTCATGGTTTAATGTTGATTATCGAGTAATATATATTTCAATGTCTAACATAAGTACTTAATATATATTAAAAAAGGCCAAAATATCATATTGTAGGGAAAAAAATAAGAACCGTGTATATATAATATTTAACCGTGTATACAAGAACATGTTTTTTTTTTCACTTTCACACATATGATACCACAAAAATATACATAATTGATATGTACCTTTTTACTTTCGAGCAAAAATCGTTCAATTGCGCCAAATTCACACCCAAAATTGCATAAAACTAGAGGAACTTCGATTATTTCTCTCTCTATAATTTGAATGTTTGTAAAATTGTGTTACACATTTGTTGTTGTTTCATTTTGTTGTATTTTCTGATTGGTCAATAAATGTAATAACACTGCAACTGATTTTTTTCTGATTCGGTAGTTGTCAATAAATGAATTTCTCAATTTTCTTTTTTTTTTTATAATTTTTTTTAATGTTTACACGGTCTCAAGAGATAAATTGGAAGAAATAGATTGAAAAAATTGAAGAAAAACAACTGAGACCGAGTAAGCATATACCGACAAAATATTTCTTTTAACTTTACTTACAAGTGGGCCCAAAATTTAAGGTTATTTTTGTCATTTTATAGCTTTTTGGGTATAAAACTTATAGTTTTAAAATAGTGGGTATACAACTTATACTTCTATTTGTTTTGGGTATTTTTAAAGTTCACCCTATAATTTATATATTTTTAAATTAGTGGCTATTATTTATTTTTCCCTAAGTTAAGTTGCTATTTCGTATTTTGTCCCTAAATATTATCTCTGATTTATCATAGCATAATATTTTATTTATTTATAGTATTTTTTTAAGGAATAATAAGATGAGTTGTGATCTAGTTATCCAAAACTAAACACACGTGCATTTCCGGAAGAGATGAAATGAAACATTTTATTGCAAATCCTTCTTTTTTTTTTTTTTCTTCTAACTCTAAAAATGGAGCATTTTATGCAAATCTTCTGCGCTGCTCTCTCTCTTCTCGCTATTTTCGGTTTCTCTTTCGCCGTTGCTACTGATACACTCTCACCCGGGCAAACCCTTACCGACGGCCAAGTCCTAGATTGCGCCGACCAAATTTTCGAGCTAGGATTCTTCTCGCCGGGCAATTCCACCGCTAAATTCCTGGGGATTTGGTACAAAGCTACACCAGACGTCGTCGCTTGGGTTTCAAACAGAGAAGATCCGATCCCGGCCGCGGAGGGAGGTGGCGTTCTGGCTTTAGCCACCAACGGAACTCTAATTATCTCTTCATCGCAGGGAAGGATCATTTGGTCTTCCAATTCCTCCATAGCCACGTCCAGCCCAGTTCTCCGCCTCCTCAACACCGGAAACCTAGTCGTCATCGACAACTCCAACAACATCTGGATGAGCTTCGATTACCCCACCGACAGCAGGTTTCTGGGGATGAAAATGGTGGTCGATTCCGACGCAGGATTGGACAGAAATCTGACGTCATGGAAAAGCCCAAATGATCCGTCGATGGGAGATTAAGTTTACCGGATCGACAACCACAGCTTGCCTCATATGAGTATTTACAAGGAGAATTTGAAGTAATACAGATTTAGGGAATGGGATGAGAAGAATTCCACCGAACATCCATTTATTGACGATCGAGCTTATAATGGCAGGGTTGTTACGCTCTCCAACCCTTACAATAACTCATTTTACTTGAGACTGACAATGAATTATACGGGATCGCTCCAACGCTACATACTGAACGAAAAGAGGGATGGATGGATTCTTGCGTATACTATGCCCCGCTATGCCTGCGATACGTACGGGTTGTGTGGTGCTAATACCGTGTGTAGACCGAATGAAATGCCTAGGTGTGTGTGTTTGAATGGATTCGTTCCTAAGTCTCAGAAAGAATGGGACGTGTTTTCGTGGAGGAGTGGGTGTAGTAGAATTCCGCCCTTGGATTGCCGGAATGAAGATGGATTCAAGAAGTTTGATGGTATTAAGTACCCAGACACCTTGAGTTTTCGCGTAGAGAATAGTATGAATGCTGATGATTGTCGCGAGGAATGCTTGAGAAACTGCAATTGCTCGGCTTATGCTGATCCTTATTTCTCCAATGAGAAAATTGGGTGTTTGATGTGGTTTGGGGATTTGGTTGATATCAGAGAGTTCACTGGAGAACTTAGTATGGGGCCGAGCATCTATATTCGCGTGCCGAAAACATAGCAAGGTAACTGATTCTTGTTAATTATAATTAGGAAGAATTTTGAGTAGACAAAATTTTAGTGTATCAATAATGGTTCTTCACTCTTTGTTGCCGTAGATCATAACCAGAATAAGAAGAAAGAGTATGTTGCAACGGCTGCAAGTGTAGGGATGCTTGTATTGATCTTATGTCTCGGATGCTTATTTGTAAAGATGAGAATGAGGAGACAAGGTATAATGTTTTACTCATTATTTCATTTACATGTTAAGTGTTGAGACTTAATAGAAGAATTTGAAACATGTATATACATTGCTTTTTCAGTAGCTTGTAAGAAAGAAGGGGAGGATTTTGAACTACCTTTGTTCAGTTTGTTTTTTTTTTTTTGAAAATAAATTTGCATTAAAATAAAATAAGAAAATCCCCAAAAGCGGGGTACACCCGGACTCGGGTGACACCGAGGAAGGATGATTCCCACGGGTGACACCGAGGAGAGAAAGTGTTCAAATCCAGCAACAACAACCAGGCCGAAGTACGTGGCCATCAAAATGAAGAGGTGACAACTCTCGTGCAAAAAGGAGCAACAATAGCAGTGACAACAAAAGGAAACTAGAAGAAAAACAAAGCACGAGCAAACGGTGGAGACATCGTCGGAAACAAGGGGAAACAGCATCGTCAACAACAGCGAGCAAGGAGCCGGGCTGGAAAAAGGACATCCAGCGGCAGCACGGAAGGCTGAAAATCAACAACAAATGGGTCGGGACGACGAACAGCAGCAGCATCCAATCAACATCAGCAGCAGATTGGAATATAAATCTCGAGACTTCTAGACCAGTGAAACTTAGCTAATATTTGTCTTTTTGGATGCTTCGTACGGCTTTGATTCCATGATACTCAAAATCATTTAAAACTAATGTCATTGTCTTGCAACGTGAGTCATAACTATTTTATGAGCTTGATTTTCTTAACAAGCAAAATTTATATGCCAGTTTGCAACAATAATTTCTTCAATAACACAGTCTAAACCACTTTAAAAGGTACACAAAATTGATGTGACTTTTTTTTTCCAGGCTTGTATCTTCTTGAACCACTGTCATTAAACAATAATGCAAAAGAGAACATTTCGTAATTTCACTACAACTCGGTTGATGGACAAAAAAATTAAATTAAATAATCAAAATAAATTTCCATCAAATATCAGAATACAAAAAGTACACCCCCAGCATGCCACTTCTTCTCTTAATGTTTTCAAATTCTTGCACCAACATATGAAAAGATACTAATCTCACACTATTGAAGCAAATGAAATAAGAACGCTAAAAATTAAAGATAATATTCGATGCATGTATATAAAGGTCTAGCTCTGAATCTCTTAATGAAATACGAATGAACAATCTCAATTCAAGATTGAATTGAAAGTCCATGATAAACCCGTGAGGAACTTTAATATTAACATATATGTAGGGCTCTTATCCATATATAATATCTATGACTCCTACAAATAACATTCTTAATATATAGATTAAGTAGTTAGCCCAACCAATTAAATAAAATATTAAGAGTCAACCGAACAACTAAGCAAGTATTAAAAATAACTAATAATCCTATTTAAGATCATATCAGAGACCATAGAAGAGTGTTTTGGATGCTTTAGTCCTAATATAATCTATACTATAATAAAAATATTTATTTTAATATATAACATGACTAGGGCTGGAAAAAAAATACCGAAAAACCGGTATACCGCTCATACCGTATCGAAAAATACCGTAATTAAGGTATACCAAAATTTAAGGTAAAGTATTATACCGTACCGTAAAACTAAGGTAAGGTAAATGTATCAAATTTCACATACTGAGGTATACCGTTGCATACCGAAGTTCCAATATATATACCATAATTTCACTATATTTGCACACATTATTTAATTTTTACTAGTTAAATTATATTTTTATTTTATATATTTAACTAACAATATATAATTTAAAAAAATACTATATTACCCAAATAGAAAATACTAACAAAGAAAAATAATTAAAAACAACCTTAAAGAAAAGAAACAGAGTAGTATTAATTATTATTGGAAATCAAAATCCCAATTCCTTCTCCAAATTAATCCCGCCAACTGATACCCTAGCGGCCTAATTAGCAAAGCTTCATCGTCTGCCTGCGGCCTGCCACCGCGCTAACCATTACTCGCCATCGCTCGGAAGCTTACTTCATCAAGTCGCACAAGCACAGACTAGCGGAAGTCTCCCCACCTCACCATTAGCCTCAGCCCTCCCCCTCACTCTGCTACGGCCTACGGGTAATGATTGATCATATTTTCTTCGCAAATACCTAAGTTTATTTGGTTGTGAATTTAAATTCTAATATGTTTTTCCATGCATGCCAAGCTATTATGTTCTTTTTCTAATTGCTGAAAGTTAGGGTATTGATATTGATTGTCACATTTTGCTTTTTTGAATGTTAAGTTGTAGAAAAGGCAATTCCTTATCAATTCGAAGAAATAAAATTGGCCGACTTCTTGAATATAGTAGTATTATTGTTTGTCTATGTATACTGAATGAGGACATTTATTGAATTATTTTTCTTTTTTCAGAATGGAATCTGAACCTTCTCATTCGCTTCAAAGTCCATCTGATTCTATAGCGCCACACACGACTACTAGTCGAAAACGAGCTAGAGAAGGGGATATACAAAAGCCTCCAAGAGTTCCCAGAGCGAAAAGTCCATATTGGGAGCCTTGTGAAAAAAGGACAAGAAAGTCCATAAATGAGATCACACAACAAATAGGAATATGCAACTACTGCAAAATTGAAATACCAACAGGGTCTGCAAGTACTAGTGGGCTGAAACACCCTTTACTGAACAAGTGCACGTTAAGTCCATTATATGAAGTGAACAAGAGTGAGAAAGGTTAGAGTACATTGACCACCGACACTATGATGCAAGGAAGTCGCAGGGTTTCTCACACATTCAATCAGAAAAAGTGTGAATTGAAGCTCACAGAGTTCGTGATCATCCATGAAGCATCTTTTCAGAGTGTTGAAGGTGTGGGGTTTGTTGAGCAAGTGCAACCTAAATTTCAAATTCCAGATCAAAAGAAAGTTACAGGTATGGTTTATAATTTGTTTTTGAATGAGAAAAGTAAAATAAAAAGCATGATTAGTGGTCAAAGAGTGAGCATCACAACTGATACTTGGACATCGATTCAAAACATAAATTATATGGTTGTCACAACTCACTTTTTAGATAGTGAGTGGAAGTTTCACAAAAGAATAATTAACTTTACAATATTCACTAGTCATGTTGGGGAAGAAGTTGGTAAGCTGATTGAGGTTTGTTTGAGAGAATGGGGGATAGAAAAGGTGTTCTCGATAGTAGTTGACAATGCATCTTCTAATGATAGTGCAATTGATTACTTGAAAAGGATAATGAGGTCTGAAAATACTTTGTTATTTGATGGAAAATATTTGTATTTGAGATGCGCATGTCATATACTTAACCTGATTGTTAAGGATGGTTTGAAAGAGCTTAGTCATTCAATTAAGTCTATTAGGAACGCTGTTGTGTTTCTTCACTCTTCCTCTTCTAGACTGAACAAGTTTAGGGAGTTTGATGTACTAGCCAAGTTTTCTAGTATGTCAACAGTACCTATGGATGTTAAACTAGGTGGAATTCTACTTATAAAATGCTTGAAGTTGCATTGAAGTACAAAAGGATGTTTGAAAGGATGACTGAAGAATCATTGCCTTTCATGAGATATTTTAAAGAAAAAGATACCAAGGGTAAAGAAAGAATAGGCCTCCATTTGCAACGGATTAGGAGAATGCAAAAGCATTTGTATATTTTCTCAAAAGATTCTATGATGCAACTTTAGAGTTTAGTGCATCCAAAACCCCTACAGCCCAATTGATTTATCAGTCAATGATTGCTTTGCAAATTGAGATTGTGAAGAAGTCTAATGATGATTTGAATCTAATACTTAAGAAGGCTGCAATTGCAATGAAAGAAAAATTTGACAAGTATTGGGGGGAATGGATGAAAATTAATCCTTTGGTTTTTGTTGCTAATGCTTTGGATCTGAGAAACAAGTTTCAAATGTTGAAAGTCAGTGTTAAAAAATTGGGAGGTACTACCGAAAAAGTCCAAGAGTTGATCAATCAAGTAAAAAAGGACTTGGTCACATTGTGGGCTGAGTATAATAAGGGGGCGAATGACAGCTTGATAAGTGGAAAACCATCAATGGAGTGCGGC
The DNA here is from genome assembly GCA_001642375.2 of Mentha longifolia. Lineage (NCBI taxonomy): Eukaryota > Viridiplantae > Streptophyta > Magnoliopsida > Lamiales > Lamiaceae > Mentha > Mentha longifolia. The sequence goes on along the minus strand of CM038110.1, from coordinate 24,435,672 downwards.
AATGAAGATGGTACTTGTGAAGGTGGTACTGGTTATTGTGATGAGTTGTTCAATGATGTAGAAGAACATAATGGAAAAGAACAACTTCAACAAATATCTAATGAAGTGGATAAGTACCTTGCTGATGAGGTCGAGAAGCGATCAAATACCACTTTCAATATGTTGACATGGTGGAAAGTGAAACTAAGTACCCAATTCTTTCATTAATTGCAAAAGACATCTTTGCAATTCCAAGCTCAACAGTTGCTAGTGAGTCTGCTTTTAGCTTGGGCAAAAGGGTTGTCGATCCTTTTAGGATTAGTTTGAGTCCGAAAATGGTGGAGGCATTAGTGTGCACCAATGATTGGCTCAAAGCAGAGAATTTCAGTTTATATCAGGATCCAGCAGATGATGACCTTGATTTGTATAAAGAAATAGAAGAAATTGAAAAGAGTAAGAGTTTCTTTATGTTATTAATTTTCTTTATTTTATTTATGTTAATCAAATATGAAATATACGAGTATTTTTTGTGTTTTTTTTAGATGCAAATATGAGTCCAGGTTCTTCTCAAGTTTGCTGACTATTCTCAAGTTCTCTGATCATGTGACTTGAAAAGTAAGATAACATTTGTATTTATTTATTTTAACTTCAACATTTGGTTGATTTAACTACAATAAATTTTAAACTTGCAGATTATGAAGATGTTAGAATTTCAAGTTCAAGTAGTTTAGTTTTCAAATATTTTGTATGGCTATATTAAAGAATTTTAAACTTGTAGATTATGGAGATGTTGGAATTTCAAGTTCGTAGTTCGGTTTTTCAAATATTTTGTAGTTTCAGCTATTTGTAGTTTGAATATTGGAGTTTGATTGATAAAATATAAACTTTTGTATTTTCTTGTTATGTTTTTAACTACTTATTATTTGAATATTAATCGATAAGATGTGCATAATGTCAAAATTTAATCATTTGATATGATAATGTTGAAATTTAATCATACCGGATTAAGGTATGGTATACCAAGAATAAGGTAAGGTAAGGGTATGAGTTTCCTCCATACCAAAACTAAGGTATACCGACTTAAGGTATACTGAATGTTACAGTAAGGTAAATGTATGCAATTTAGCATACCACAATTTAAGGTAAGGTATAAGGTATGACGAAAAAATGACGGTATGTCATGCCGACCCACCCCTAAACATGACTCTCATCTTTACAATATTGAAATATCAGTACCTCAATTCCGAGTTGAGAGAAAGCTTTCTCTATTGTCTTTTCTGTATAAGCAATTTTCTTCACAAACTCTCTCTTTAGTAATTCGTTGTTGCATTACAGTAGTTGAGAAACCTTGCACAAAAAAAAAAATGATATTAACTTGGTTTGTATGAAGTGTTTTTTTAACTGTCTTTTGAAACGTGATACTACCTCCATCTCATCTAATTATGTACATTTACTAAAGATCCAAGAACCAAGAGAGTGAGAAATATGTGGCTGTAATTAATTCTGAGGAGAGAGAATTAATTGTAGCTAAGTATTCTTTGTCATTTTAGGAAATGAGTCTAATTGTTGAGACGGACTAAAATGGCAAATGTGTATAATTAAATGAGATGGAGGTAGTACTAAACTAATTTAACTATCTAATGAATTATCTTTGACTTGAAACGTGAAAACATGAAACTATCATGTGTATATAATATGCCCTATGTCCACGAATAGTAGCCCCAATTTTTTGCTAGCTGGTTTTAACACTTTGTAATGATGAGTTTTAAAGTATAATATTACTGTAATATTTTCAGAGAGTATACAATAAATAACATGAAATTCGAAGTTACTGTACCAGATATTAAAAAAAAATAGTAAACGCACAATTACGTTGGAGAATTAACAATACAATACCTGAATTTAACACGCATGAATAGAGTTCAGACTAAATCAAGATGTAAATTATGTAAATGATTCATATAATTTGCTTCAACGTAAAATTGTTCCTCTTCTCTCCAAGGCAAAATTTCACGAATCTCTTGCTAAAATATGAAGGTCATCCACTTTCTCCCTATGTCAGTTATTTCGTGTTTAACATATAGTCGGTATTATCATGCTAAGAAAGTATTTCAATAAATAAGAAATGCGTAGAATTTCTACATAATAAATCGTACAATAACTAAGAGACACATGCGAATATTTATATAATATTAGCAAAATCATGGAAATGTATAAATCATGAGAATAAATAGCTAACTGATTGAAAATTGACCTCTTCCGCCAGAAATTCCTCTTATAACTTTGATCAACAAACCTAAATTTAATTAGTCATGCAAAGATTTCGATAATAGAAAAGATGATATTCTAGATGACGCAAAAATAATTAACGAATAAAATAGAAGTGAATTAAATCCTTAAGTAACATTTATATTTTACCTTTTTGTATTTTTAGGCATATCATTATTTTGGGTGATTATTTTTAGGATTCTCAATAATTAATTTATTTTTTATATTCTTACTATCAAGGTATTCTTTGATTTTTATATTTCGACATTCTTTAAATTGAATGATTATAATTAATCAATTTAAGTGCATGGCAGGTTTAACTTAAATTTTAAATATTGTTTTTGATGTTTTAAATAAAGTTTATTTACACTAATTTACGAGTCATTTGGTTACCATGCCCTATGATGTCATTTTGTTTATGAGTGTCCTTTAAAGTTTAAATTTTTGTGTATTTTTTATTTTCTACATATATAAGTAATTATGTACAAAATCGTTGATATATTGCCCATCAATTGAATTATAAACATATAAAAATAATGATATTAATATTTAAAATGAAATAATAATATTTATTTATTAATTATCTTATTAATATTTTATATATCCCAACAATTGTTTATCGATGTGGATTACTACTCGCCATATTTTGCAAGATGAAACACCGTGGATGGAGAAGGTATAGTAGAATGATCAAAGATCTCTATTAAATTATTACGGAGTATTGGAGTAATACATATCTAATGATTATACGTAATGTATCTATAGTTAAATTAATTATACTATTACCTTTATACATTCGTTTCCTTGTTATATAGGTATATGAATTAGATAAGAATTAGTTATATTTTATCATGCGTATCTATCTACTTAATGATAGTATTAATATACAAATTATAATATTAAGGAATAGGAAATACAAATTTTGTAACAAGATACTTTTTATAATAGTATAGATATAGATTAATTTGATAATTAATTAGGACAGCCTTTTTCCAATTTAAAATTGTTTGAACCGAACCATACGATGGGTAAAGATGACTTGAATCTTAATAGAGATGTCACAGCCAGAAAAAGTTTATCCTCCAAAATAACAAAAATAAAAAGAGAGAGACTAAATTGAGAGTCTTGCTGGCAAAAAGAAATATGGTTTTGTGAATGCAAATTTAACTTTCCAATGCCAAAATTAACTTTACAAACAAGTTCTTTTATTTATGCATTTATGTGTATCATTTAATGTCCAACTCAAAAATCTAGCTCTTAGTTCTTTCTCTTTTTTTTTCTTTTTTTTAAATCACACACATAGCTTGCATCTTAGTTCTTTGTGTTCTTATCACAGTCTGATCACCTTCAAACATTCTCGTGGAGATCTTTGCATTTAACTTCTGATCATCTAGCAATATACTGCTAGTTTTCAAGTCGCCATGGATGATGATCTTTAAAATTAAAAAAAAAAAGATATAGTAGTATAGGGATGAGATCTTGTAAAAATGTCTTCTAGTGTAAGAAATAAGAACATATTATAGACCCTTGATTATACCACAATGGATGGGTTGGATTTAAGAGAAATAATTGTGGATAGATTAGAAATTTAATATGGGGTTTGACTTCTTAGTAAAGAGAGGGTACACTTGTAAAATTAAAAATCTTTCCATCTACTATTACATATTTGGCTACAAACGTGGGATTTGAAAACTTCAAATTAAATCCCACGTAAACATCCACAATTTATTGTAGAAGTATAAGCCTATGGAAAAATAAATTAGTGAAGAGATGTATGTAGAATATTATTTTCAAATTTTTAAGAATCAATGTTGATCAGGTCGGTTTATAATGCATTTTTATATTGTATTATAATGCATTTCTTGTATTATTTTAATGCATTGCTTGTATTACTGTAATGCATCTTTTTGCATTGTAATATACTATAAAATATAAAGTTAGTTCCAAATACCGTGCATGTTGTTCTTTTATAATGATCAATATTGTTGAAGAATTTTAATGTATTTCAATTAATATTATAATGCACTTATCGTGTATGAAAATATGAATAATATGTGTAACTTGTGTGAAATTATACAAATCATGTTGATTTGTAATGCATTTGGATCACTTATCTTTTATAAATAAAAGAATTTTGTATTTGATGTATTGGTAATGCATTCCATTATCTGTGTAATGTATTCATTGTAATATTATAATGCATTCAAAGTTAGTTTTCTGAGTGTTGTCTGTAACAATGAAAATGATATATACAAATTAATAATGCATTGTTTATTAGTTTCTAATGCATCAATTGTAGGTATTATAATGCATAAAATTCTGTCGACGGCACCGCCGATGAGGAAGAGATCATCGAGGCTGCCATCACCACAAGAAGTGGAAATTGACCGACAGTAGAAAGTAGGGATCAAGAAAGTGAGTGTCTTTAGAAGGAGTATAAATTATTTTGACGTAATTGTTGCAGCGGCAGCGGTTGAAGAGCAATACATACAACATATATATATATATATATACTCGAGTGGCAACTTATCGTTAAACGTAGTTGAATATATGATTGTTGGTTGATTGAAAAAAATGAGAAAACTTGAGAGAAAGAATAAGGATTTGTCATAAACTTAAAGAGGATTGTGTGGACTCCATTGCAGAATAAAAAGAAGAAAAAGAAAAAGAAAAAAAAAAGACGAGAGAGAAGATAAAATGAATAGAAAAATCAACATCAAGATCTCATTAACAAAAAATCTGCAACTTACGTGAATTTAGGATGAAACGGTCAGTTCTGTATCTAAAAGTATAAGGTAATATTTTGTTAAAAAAATAATAAATTAAATTGGCCATTGATCTATCTATTTGGATGGTGGAGATTATTTCTTATTTCTTAATAAAACTTGGCTTTTGTACATGATCTTCCCTCTAGTAGTATATTAGTATATAAAAAGTAAAACTAAAATGCTTATCATCGTAGCCTCGTAGGAGATGTAACATTACTAAAATTATATTTTTGGACTTAATTTCAAGTAGTACATACGTGTTACAAGCCTTCTCTTCGATGAAGTGAAGTGAAAATTAGAATGCCTTTTTTCTGTGACGGAAAATTACTCATAAAGTACGCATTAATTTATTTTCTCAATTATTGTTCTATTATTGGATGTTGAAAAATGGTTATGTTAGCAGAAAGCTCCATATCTAGAATAGTCAAATAATATTCCGTTTAATATAAATAAATTATAAATAGTAAAATTTACGAGTTAAAAAGTACTTGATGCGCAGCGAATACGAAATCTTATCTTATTATAAGAAAATGGAGTTGTCTTCCTCCATAAGCTATATCCATTTCCCTCCCAAAAATGTCAAATCAACTAAATCCCATGAAAAAAGATAATTGTTTTATTATATGTATAAAATTAGTCAAAGAAATACTACTAGTATATATATATATATATATGGAGTAGTATATTTATCCACTCCTAAAAATAATTTCTCATATGTATTGTAGGAGTATGAGTATTTACTCTGTAGGAGTATGTATAAATGAAGGAAATTAAAAATGCATTCTCAAATACAGTAATTATTAAGAGACTCATCTATAGTACAATAAAATGGAGTTGTCTCCGTCCGTGTATTAATAAACATACGTAATTCATCTACAATTTTTATTTTCTTAAATTGTTTAAAAAAACACATAAATGTGTTCAGTATGTCCACATTGTGTAGTGGAGCATTCCTCAAAAAAAAAAAAAAAAATTATTATGTTCTTAGTTACTCCCTCTGTCCCACCTAAATAGTCCACATTGCTTTTGGCACAGAGACCAATGTATGTAGAGATAAAAAAATTTAAAATAGTATAGTTGCGAAATAGACTTTTACCATTTTAGAAAAGTGGACTATTATATGGGACAAACCAATAAGGAAATGTGGAATATTTAAGTGAGATGGAGGGAGCATTGAATTTACTCTAATTTCAGATTAATAGATTATTTTTGTATATATTTGGAAACAATTAAAAGTGTTATTATAAGTGTGACATACTTTTCAATTTATTCATAATAGAGGTTTTATTTATATACTACAATTAAGAATATGTTTGGTAGAAATCTTAATATAACAAAAGTTATCTTGCGTATTTCCCTATTTGTAGTCTAGATACATTTTTATGAGCCCTTCATAATTTTATGTCCGGGCTAAAAGTACTATTTTCCTTCAAATTTAATCATATCTCCCTCAGCAATTATTTTAATCTTAGGGGCCACGATAGTTTTCTTTTATCCTACTATATCTCATCAATCATACTTATTAAATACGACAGTTAATTACTACTACCCGGGCGAAGCTGGGCGGGCAAAACTAGTTTCAATTGATAATGAACAAGACAAAGAACGTTGATACACAAAAGTATACCGTAAGTTATCGAAGGAGAACTCAAAAGTTTATTGACTGTTTATTTTTATGCCGTCTCTCCAACGGTCAAGAAAGAGGTTATATAGAGGTTACATCATGAAAGAAATTGCAACCAAGTCCCAAAAGAAACTAAAAATAACATAAGTAAAAAAAAATGCAAAAGAAGAAGAGCAAATAAATTCTCAATTATAAGACTTGCGCCTATCAAACTTGTCCCAGAACACAAGAGCTCTTTGATCCACATCAGTACTATTATCCGAAAAAATAATTGGCCATGCTGCAATAAAAGTAATGCTGCTGAGGAAGGTTACGATATAAAAACACAAACAAGCTCATACTACTAATTATAGATATATTGCTCTATTTATATGGCTAGATTTAAAATGATGATATATATCTATACTGGAAATAGGGACAGAGCCAGAAATTCAAAAATGGCTGGACGAGATTCAAATTTTTTTTTTATAACTTTTAAGCAATGAACCTAAGTAATTGCACAGTTAGAATTATTGCATATTTTTTGTCAAGCTCCACTCTTTATCTGATTAGCTTGTCTGTATATATGCCCTCTTGTGTGGGCTTTTATTGTAGGTGATTGAGTAGTAATTTGAAGGATGAACACTTTTGGTTCATCTTCATCACGAACTCTGTTCCCCCGTAAGGGGTTGATTATATATACAAATCTGATGTCTCCTTTAAAAAAAAAAAAAAAAAAAAAAAACAACCTAAGTACAACACACAAAATGTAAAAAAAAGCTCATGTTTAATTGTAAAATAAAATAGATTGTGGCACTTAAATATGAAAAAGCAAAATTTACAAAAATAGAAATTAATAGTAGCAGGGCGACCGCCGAGTCAAGCCTAGCATGTGGCTCCGTCACTGACAAGAAATAACGTCTGGGAGTAGCTAGCTTATTTTAGCAACTGTAGGCGGCCCGACCTGAACGTAGGTTTTTTCAGTCAAATTAGAATTTAAGTTTTCTTTTAGCATTTAATTTTAATGTATTTGTTAATAATGGCTACTTAGCTTTGATAAGTCAATGTTATGGTATATATATTTTTTAAGATATAAATATTATCTCTGATTAATCATAGCATAATATTTTATTTATTTATAGTATTTTTTTTAAGGAATAATAAGATGAGTTGTGATCTAGTCATCCAAAATTAAAACACATGCAATTCCGCAAGAGATGATATGTAAGGACAGGACACGAAAACAAAGTAAACGAGAATCCAGTAAATGAAACATGGACTTTAAAAAACACTGCAAATTCTTTTTTTTCTTCTCACTCTAGAAATGGAACATTTCATGCAAATCTTCTGCGCCGCTCTCTCTCTCCTCGCCATTTTTGATTTATCTCTCCCCACTGCTACTGATATACTTTCACCCGGCCAAACCCTCACCGACGGCCAAGTTCTAGCTTGCGCCGACCAAATTTACGAGCTGGGATTCTTCTCACCCGGCAATTCCACCGATAAATTCCTGGGGATTTGGTACAAAGCTACACTAGACGTTGTCGTTTGGGTCGCAAACAGAGAAAATCCGATCCCGGCCGCGGAGGGAGGTGGCCTTCTGGCTTTAGCCAGCACCGGAACTCTAATTATCTCTTCATCGCAGGGAAGAATCATTTGGTCTTCCAATTCCTCCGTAGCCGCGTCGAGGCCTGATAGGATATGGCCTAGCTACTAGGCCCAAGCATCGAGCCCAATATAATTGGGCTTCAACTGTCAAGCTCGGCCTATGCAGCTCGGCCCACTTAAGAGCCTTACTTGGCTCGACCCAAACAGCCCACCTAGGCCGAGTCCACTTCGGCCCACCTCAAAGGAATCTCTACACCAAGGCAACTCCTACATCGACTACAATTCAAGCTCCACAAGAGATATGGAAGCTCGGTGTTTATCCAATAAAGGAGGAGATCAAGCCAAAGAGTCCTAATAGGAAAAGACTTATAATCCTAGTAGAATTCCATATGTAAACACTTATAAATAGGGGTTTAGAATAGGTTGAAGGGGGGAAACAATCTTTGTACAAGCTATACGCATATTGGCAATAATATTCATACTCTCTTTTGCTCCGTGGACGTAGATCTATTCCGGTAGATCGAACCACGTAAATCCTTTGTGTCCTCTTTTCGTGTTCATTAAATCTCAGTTTTCGTGTATTAACTATCTTGCGAAAACAAGATCGATCACTGGCGCCGTCTGTGGAAACCTGAAAATCTGTGAATCTTGATCAAATTTTGCAAGTTTGCTACAATCACGATGGCCGGGAAATCAACACGATCTACTGCTGCAGCTAATAAGTCTGCCGTCGAGGCTGCCGCCGCCGCCGCTGCTAAGGAGAAGGACGCCTAGCATAAAAACGCCCAGCAAACCACTCATGAATCAACCGAAGCCTCCAGCCATCCACCCAACTCTAATCAAAGATGCCCCGGGAAGGAGCATGCGCTGACTCCATAAGGGCATATCGGAGATATCCCGGTGGATCAGTTCGGCAGACCGCTCCACCCCAGCCAAGAAGGTCACAATAGTAGTCGTGACGGAGAGGGAGTCCCAAAGCTCCAGCCGCATGAACTTGAAGGCGCGGTGAAAAGTTTCCTCGCATATAAAGGCCCAGAATTCCTCTAGTTCGTCAACCAACAAAGAGCTGGAATACAGCATGGAGAACGTGTTACTACATCCCATTCCCGTCAGTAACACGAGTCTCAAAGCATCCAAATCGTAGGCGCACGTGACGGGGCACCTCGTCAGAGGAGGGTCGATGACAAACGCCAAGGAAACTACAGACCCTCACCTCGGCGTAGCACCACCCCACCTCGTCATCACATCGTTTCACCTCGGCGTGATGACGATCACCGAGGAGGGCGATTTACTGTATACAGCAAGATCTCTACTCCCTTCACCAACAGGAGAAGTATCGAGTACCTCCGATTAAGCCTTACAACGGCTCGTGTGATCCGAGGAATTTTCTGTCCCAATATCAATACAATATGATGAATCAAGGTCTCAGCGAGGATACCTACATGTGTAAGGTATTCCCAGAACTGCTCATCGATAATGCTCGTAGTTGGTTCGATAGCCTGCCTCCATGCAGTATCGAATCATACGCGGACCTACTTGAAGCTTTCGAACGCAGATTTTTCCAGAAAAGTGAGGCGAAAACCACCCCGGCTCAACTTCTTTCCATAAGGCAGAAACGAGGAGAGTCGATAAGCGACTTTATGACCAGGTTTAATGAGGAAAGCCTAAAGGTCGATCGCTTAACAGACGAAGTCCTCATCTCCGCCTTTCAGAATGCTATCCAGTCCGGCGTACTCTATAAAGAGATCGTCAGGGAAGAGCCTCGGACCTCGAGGCAATTGTGGAGTATAGCAGACCGGTTTGCACGTGCGGACGAAGCGGACAGGAAAAAACGCGAGGCTGATAAGCCCGAACAGGCTGATAGGAGGAAAGAAGAGCGCTATGACCGAAGTCAAAGCCGCCGAAGTGCCTTAGATAGACTGCAGCGAGGCCCCCTTGAATCACGACTTGGGCCTCGGTAAAATCCAGAGAAGACCCAGCTTACACCACTAACGAAGCCGAGGACAGAGATTTATGAGCTTCATACCAACCTGTTTCGGAGACCTCAACCCATGTCACGAGGTGGGTCGAAACGCCGATCTAAGGACAAATACTGCTGATTCCATGAGGATTACGGCCACAACACGGAGGACTACAGGGAGCTAGCTGCAGATATCGAGCACATGGTGCGCGATGGTACATTTAGAAAGTACCAAAGTCGCGGCCAACATGATGTCCGACCTCAGGGTAGGGGAAAGCGCAGAAACCGAGGAGGGAACAATTGCACCCCCCACGTCGACAAAAAGCCCAGGCCTGATGATGAGGAGGGAGACGAAGATCAACCCCAGATTGACGGAATCGTTACCGCTATTACAGGACTCCCGCAAGGAGCAACGAAGTCATCACTCAAAGCCGAGGCCAGAAGTCCCCCTACTGATGAACCTTTACAAAAAAGGTTTAAAAAAGACGAGGTCATTACTTTCTCAGAGAAGGACCCAGTGCCACCAATGATACCTCACCAAGATGCCATTGTAATCGAGGCAGTGGTGGCTAATAAGCTCGTCCAACGAATCTTCATTGACAGTGGAGCCTCAGTAAGTGTGCTCTTTAAGGATTGCTTCGGGAAGCTCGGGGTCGAAGAAGCTCGTTTAGTACCAGCACCAATTCCCCTGAAAAGCTTCGTCCAACAAGAGACGCAAACCGAAGGAATAATCCAATTACCAGTGACAGTGGGGAAACACCTATTGTCATCCACTAAGATGGACAGCTTTTTTGTCGTTAAAGCAAACTCTCCCTATAATATTATCCTAGGAAGAGACTGGTTGGTCGCAATGAAGGCAATATGCTCGGTGTACCACCTAACGATCAAAATTCCATCAAAAAACGGGGTAATTATAGTTCGCGGCGACCAAAAAAGAGCGAAGGAGTGCATGCAGAACGCCCTACGAGGTGTTGGAACACCTCAACATCCGCAAGCATAGCAATTACAGAAACCCGAAGTGTTGGAAGACAATTCTGCATTCTATGAGCCAGTGGGAGCCGTTGCATTATACGAAAATGACCCGACTAAGGTCGTCAAAGTTAGCTTCGCTGGAGGGGCCGAACTTCGCAAGCAAATCGTCCAACTACTTCGGGAATATAAAGATGTCTTTGCTTGGTCACCGCTTGACATGACCGGAGTTGCACCAGATGTTATCACTCACCGGCTGAATATTGACCCCGGAGTAAAGCCAGTCCGGCAAAAGCAGCGAGTATTCACAGCAAACCGGAACCAGGTCATACATGACGAAGTGCACCAACTGTTAGAGGCACGAATACTCTTTGAGGTCAAGTATCCGACGTGGATTGCTAACCCGGTGATGGTCAAGAAACAAGGAGGAGGTTGGCGAATGTGTATTGACTACACCGATCTAAATAAACACTGCCCCAAAGACTGTTATCCCCTCCCTAACATCGACAAGAAAGTCAAGGCTCTGGTCGGCCACAAGGTTTTCAGCTTCTTAGATCTGTATAAGGGATATCATCAAGTCTTGATGAGTGACGAAGATGCACCAAAGACAGCTTTCATCACTGACTTCGGTATCTTCGCGTATAAAAAAATGCCTTTCGGACTAAAGAATGCTGGAGCCACTTATCAAAGAATGGTGGACAAGATATTTGAGCCCCACATCGGCAAAAATGTGGAAGTATATGTGGACGACATTGTCGTCAAAAGCAAAGAGCCAGCCACCTGTGCTGATGATCTCGAGATCGTCCTCGGCCTCCTTCGAAAGTCAACCTGAAGCTGAATCCTGAAAAATGCACCTTTATGGTCCGATCCGGAAAAATTTTAGGATGCTGGGTTTCTCATGAAGGGTTAAAGGCTAACCCATCCAAGGTCCAAGCAGTTCAAGAGATGAAGGTTCCGGAGAAGATTCACGACGTGTACAAACTGACGGGCTACCTTGCTGCCCTAAGTCGGTTCCTTTCGAAAGCGGCAGAGAAGCAACTCCCGTTCTTCAAGATTCTTAAGAAGAACCCAGTTTTTAAATGGGAAGAGGAACACAAATCAGCGTTCGCTGACCTGAAAAAGTACCTCTCCAAGCTTCCAACCTTGTCGGTCCCGCACGAAGGTGAAACTTTATACCTATACCTCGCGGCTTCAGATGAAACTATAAGTGCAGTCCTAGTACGTGAAGAAAAACGTCGGCAACTTCCGGTCTACTTCATCAGCCGAGCACTCAAAGGGCCAGAGACGAGGTATCAGCCATTGGAGAAGATTGCACTAGCATTAGTAAACGCTGCGAGGAGGCTACGACCTTATTTCCAGGCACATCCGATACAGGTCCTCACCGACCTCCCACTTCGGCAAGTGCTATTGAAGCCTGAAGCTTCGGGCAGAATTGCGAAATGGGCAGTCGAGCTGGGGGAGCACGACATCAGCTACTGTCCACACAGTGCTATCAAAGGCCAAGCCTTAGCTGACTTCCTTGTGGAATCTAAGTTTACAGAAGCACCGAAGCCACCCGATACCGCTTCGGATATTGTTGGAGCCGAACCTACAAGTCAACCGCCCAAACACTGTTGGAAGGTATACGTTGACGGGGCCTCCGGAAAATTAGGAAGCGGTGCGGGCATCATACTTCTCAGTCCAGACGAGCAGGAGATAACCTATACACTTCGGTTCGACTTCCCTACCACAAATAATGAAGTGGAGTACGAAGCCTTAATTGCAGGACTTTGCCTCGCTCAAAGTCTCCAAATAGGAGCTGTACAAGTCTACTGTGACTCCCAAGTCGTAGTCAGCCATATGCTCGGCACATACGAGGCAAAGGGCAACAGAATGAAGAAGTATCTCCAAAAAGCTAAAAGTCTGCAAGAAAGCTTCACCTACTTCGAGCTAGTACGAATCCCAAGAGGAGCAAATACCCGAGCTGATGCTTTAAGCAAATTAGCGTCCTCGTCAACAAGTTCTCTTGTGGAAGAAGTCAAACACCGAAGTATAGAGGAAGCCGAGGTCGGCCTCGTAATTGATGATGATATGCCGAATTGGATTACTCCTCTTCAGAATTATTTGGAGAAGAGCGAGCTATCCAGCGACAAGCTTGAGGCAAGAAAGATCTTAAGCAAATCACCGAAGTACGTCTTACAGGAATGAATTCTGTACAGAAAGTCGTACCTTCAACCTCTCATAAGATGTGTAGGACCGAACCAAGCAAACTATGCGTTACACGAAGTACATGAAGGGTCATGTGGGAGCCATGTCGGAGCTCGAGCACTATCAAAAAAGGTCATGCGTTGGGGCTACTACTGGCCTACAATGTTCCAAGACGCAGTCGAATTGGTCAAAAAGTGCCCAAAATGTCAAATCCATGGGACGGTACCGAGATTACCTCAAACCGACCTCATAAGCATGCAAAGCCCGTGGCCGTTCGTGCAATAGGGAATTGACATCGTTGGACCGTTTGATAAAGCTCCTGGACAGCTCTGGTTCCTCATCGTAGCCATCGATTACTTCACTAAGTGGGTCGAAGCCGAACCTTTGGCAAAGATCACAAGCAAGAACGCCCTCAACTTCGTATGAAAGAATGTGGTTTGCCGTTTCGGTGTACCTCGCATCCTTATTTCAGATAATGGAACGCAATTCACCGATCGAAAATTCAGAGAATGGTGTGAAGGGCTTCACATCCATCAAAAGTTCACTTCGGTAGCCCATCCTCAAGCGAACGGCCAAACTAAAGTTACGAACAGAATAATAGTCAAGGGACTCAAAACCCGCCTCGACCAAGCCAAAGGAGATTGGGCAGCAAATTTACCCCAAGTCCTATGGTCGTACCGAACACCTCCCCGGACCTCGAACGGTGAAACACCTTATAGTTTGGTGTATTTAACCGAAGCAGTGATCTCGGTAGAGATTGGCTTGCCGAGCCCACGCACTCTCCACTTCGAAGCCGAAGTCAACGAGGAAGACCTCCGAACCGAACTGGATCTGTTGGAAGAGAAACGAGAGCTCGCCTACATAAGAAAAGCCAAATACAAGCAACAAGTAGCTCGGTACTACAACCAAAGAGTGAAGTACCAACAATTTCAAGTAGGCGACCTCGTACTTCAGAATAACGAGGTCAGTAAAGCGGAAAGGCTTGGCAAGCTTGAAGCTACATGGGAAGGACCGTACTGAGTTAAAGAAATCATCGGTAAAGGGTCGTACAAGCTCGCCCATTTATCCGGTGAGCCCATACCCCGCACATGGCACATTACTCATTTAAAGAAATACTTTGTATAAGTGGAGGAGAGTGATGGTCGAGATTAATTCATATAAGGTCATAGGTATCGTGTCAGGTCGTCTTGTCAGTTGTTTACTTTTCCAAACTTTAATTTTATATAAAGTTTTATTTTTCTTTTGTTGTTTGTTCAAGTCCTTGCATATCATATCTTGCATGTCTCTCTCTCCCACTTATGCTTAGTATTTCGATTTAAAGCCAAACTTCGTCGAAATCCAATTTCCGAAGTGAGCTATTTAAAGCCAAACCTCGTAGAAACCCAATTTCTGAAGTGAGCTATTTAAAGACAAACTTCGTCAAAATCCAATTTCCGAAGTGGGCTATTTAAAACCAAACTTCGTAGAAATCCAATTTTCGAAGTAAGCTATTTAAAGTCAAACTTTGTCAAAAGACGAAGTGAGCTAGTAAAACCCTGACGAGGGTACTTAATAAACTCCATAATAGGAGTAAAAATAAAACGCGCGTATTGCCTAACCTTGTTAAAAATAAAGGTACGAACTACCTCTGCTAAAAACGAAGGCATCACCTTTGTTACAAGCGAGGAGAGCTACTTTGGTTTAAAACAAGGAGGCACACCTCGTTTAAAAAGAAAGATACGGCCTTTGTTTAAAACGGAGAAGAGCCTAAACCTCGTCCGAAGACGAGGTAGTGCTATTCAAAGCCTAAACCTCGTCCGCAAACGAGGTAGTGCAATTCAAAGCTTAAACCTCGTCTGAAGACGAGGTAGTGTTATTCAAAGCCTAAACCTCATCCCCAAACGAGGTAGTGCTATTCAAAGCTTAAACCTCGTCCGAAGACGAGGTAGTGCTAGTCAAAGCTTAAACCTCGTCTGAAGACGAGGTAGTGCTATTCAAAGCCTAAACCTCATCCCCAAACAAGGTAGTGCTATTCAAAGCTTAAACCTCATCCGAAGACGAGGTAGTGCTATTCAAAACTTAAACCTCGTCCGAAGATGAGGTAGTGCTATTCAAAGCCTAAACCCCGTCCGAAGACGAGGTAGTGCTATTCAAAGCCTAAAACCTCATCCCCAAATGAGGTAGTGCTATTCAAAGCTTAAACCTCATTCGAAGATGAGGTAGTGCTATTCAAAGCCTAAACCTCGTCCGCAAACGAGGTAGTGTTATTCAAAGCTTAAACCTCGTCTGAAGATGAGGTAGTGCTATTCAAAGGCTAAACCTCGTCCGAGGATGAGGTCGCAAGCCTACCTTTGTTTAAAACAAGGACTTTTTCCTATGTTAAAAATAAAGTAAAAGGCTCGAGCAAGGCTTATTAATCCGTTTTTTATTAAGAACGGAATGTACAAATACATGGTGATCAAGATGAGTCCGGCGACTTAGGCTTGCTACAACTAAGCCATTTCGAGACAAAATCGCTATCAACATTGAAGTTTAAAACATCATCTATACTAAATCTTCCTCGTCCTCGTCCTTGAGCTGCGCCTCGACCTTTACCGCGTCCTTGTTCGAAACTCCGACCTCGGCCTCGGCCTCGTTGAACAGCCAATTTATGGTCATATAACTCCTTTGAATGGGGAGCAAACCTCGAACTCGATGGACCGGCAGAGGTTGACGAACTTGGACCGCCAGCAGTAGACGAGCTCGTAGAGGCTACTTCGTCTCGGGCAAGTCGAGCAGCCAACTTCGGGCGCCGAGCTAAGATCACATCGTACATACCGGCCACTCGCTTCAGCTCGGCCACCTGATCTCGGAGCTGCCAGGAGTCCGCCCCGTATCTTTCTTGATAATCCTTACACCGGGTAGCGACCTCTGTTACCCTTGCATCGACTTCGAAAATGGTTTTCCCGCCGTTTCGGCAGACGATAGCCTCGTATTCAGCGTGCTCCTCGGTGATCTTATCAGCTTCGTCTTTCAAGGCCTCATACTTATCTCCCAGCTCCAGGAGCCGAGCTTTGAGCTCGTCATTTCTGATTTGAGCGGCTTTAAGTCTAACGTCGGCCTCGTCTTGGATATGGTTAGCTTGGTCTTTCCAACGAAGAGCTTCAACATTCTTAGCTTCAAGAGTCCGCAATAAGTTATTGATTTGTGCAATGTACGGGGAGGCATCGAAAATTGTGGGGGAAGACTACAACGCAAAGAAAAAAGTTTCAATTAAATGTTGAAATTTTATTAAGGACACAATGGCGAAAGTCAAGCGACATCCTACCGATGCCGCAGTACAAAAGCCCTACACAAAAAAAAAAAAAAAAGGAGAGAAGAATATACAGAGGTGATCAACTGACCACTTCAGCATTCTCCTCATTCTGACGAAGGGCCTCGTCGTCGTCAGCATCGCCTTCCTCCTCAGCCTCCTCTCCGCCTCGGCCAGCATCCTCAGTCCCGGGCTCGGCAGTACGGCTGAGGTCGGCAATTAGCCCTTCCAACTCCTCATCCCTGTCAACTGGCCATCCCTCCACCACCTCGGCAGTCAACACAGTAGACGCCGAGGCTAAGCTCTCCAGCACGGGAATGCTTTTGAGGCCTTCCACCAACGCCTCAACATATGCGCGGTTGACAACTGCATCTGACATCTCCTGATATCCGTACTTGGCCTTGTCCAAGTTCGGAATATCAGAAGCGATGTTGTCGATAACGTCGCTAACTGCACGCGTGTTTAGGATCGCGGTGACCTGCCCTGCCAGCTCCGAGAATCTTTCAGAATGGAAGAGCCTCTCCGTATAAGACCGAAGCAGCGACCCCTGCCTGGCCACCACCTCGGCCTCCTGTCGCTTCGCTGCTTCTGCCTCGGCCTTCCACATGGCCGCCTCTCTCTTCGCTGCCTCAACAGCGTCCTTCGCCGACTCAACCGCAGCCCATTCTACCGATACCCTAGCTTCGGCCAATGACAATCGGTTGATGAGGCCGCCCTTCTCGTTCTCCAGGTCGCGCTGAAATCGGACCACCTCATTGAAGCGGTCGACCCCAGCGGTCAGGAAACCGCTCAACTCCGAAGTAAGGTCGCTCAGCCTCGCCACCATGTCCTCGGCACCCTATATAAACACACATTAACGTCAGCAAATATATAATAATGAAATGCCGAATTACAGCTGTAAGTGCGATACTACCTCGGGAAATGGCCGACGTTGATTCACCAGTTCTCCAAGACCATGGTATCCAACACCGCCAGATAACCGGACTGCAGTGACTGTGCAATCCTCATCTCCAGTCGGAGTAGCAACAGCCAACTTCTGCTGTTTCTTTTTTTGAACGAGTGGTCGCTCCAGAGGGGACCCCATTGGTGGGGAGCCTCGTCCGCTCTCTGTTCGTTCCGAAGAAACCTCGGACACTGGCTTCTTGGTAATACTCGACCTTGCCCTCTTCTTACCGAGAAGTTTCACTGCAGAAAAATAGTAAGAGCCTCATCACAACGAAACGGAACACATAAAACAAATACGCGAACCAAGTGGAGCCTCACCCTTCACCGGCTCAACCATGGAGTCTGGATCATAAGGGCTCAGCCCCGCCCTAGCAAGATCGGCCTCGGTGAATTCTTCATCGACGAGGCCAGTCAACACTTCTTCAAGCACACCGAACTTCTTTTCGGTGCCTTGGTTCCTCAGTTTACCCACATTCCAGATGAAATGTGGGACCTCACCGAACCGACAGAAAAAGAACTTCGACTGTCAGTTCGGGATTTTTGACTTCGTCTTCACTCGAAAGTCAAGACGGGGTGTCAAATAGTACCACCCATTGTAGGTATTAAATTGAAAATATTTCAGGATCAGCTCTACTGACAGGCTGACCCCGTGACGACTACTAAGTATGCCTAAAGCAGTGAACTGCCTAAAAGATTTTGGCATTATTCGGGCTAAAGGAATGCCGAACCTCCGAAGGAGATCGGCAAACACAGGCGAAAGAGGAAGACGAAGACCATGGTTTAAACAGTCTTCGTAAATAGTTACAAATCCAATCAGAGGATTTGACGCCCTATCCTCCGGCCGAGGAACTACCATCTCTATCCAATCGGGAAATAAATAATTTTTTGCAATTTTCAAAATTGCAGATGCATCTAAAGTTGAAGAACATTTTGACACTGTTCCGACTGAATCACGGGGAGAAGCAAAAACTACCCTACAATTCGACGGAATGTCCGACTCTACAATATATACATTTACATCTATATTTTCCGACGAATGAGATACTGGCGGCGACATAGACCTTTCGCCCGAATCCTGACTACCACTACCGCTCGACTCGCGCATAAAAGAAGAATAAACCATGGGCTTACTTTTTAAGCGATGGACGACTGTGATGACAACGAATGGTTCACTGGATTCTGGTGTAACACTGACGGCAGCATGCAAGCGTGAAGGAAGAAGATGAATTGCCGAAAATTTTTAGGTTCCGAATTTCAAAAATGTTATTGTGGCGTCTGAAAGAGTTTTAGTAACTTTCCGCCTACTTTATCGGGACCCCAAACGGCGATTAAATGTAACTGACACATCACGTGTTCGACCTCGTCCTAACGAATCGGTACACATTCCGACTTCGTCGAAGTTTTATTTCCGAAGGGCAATGTGATTTCAATTCGACCTCATCCTAACAGGAGGTACACATTCCGACTTCGTCGAAATTTTATTTCCGAAGGGGCAATGTGAATTTCAGTTCGACCTCGTCCTAACGAGGAGGTACACATTCCGACTTCGTCAAATTTTATTTCGAAGGGGCAATGTGAATTTCAGTTCGACCTCTTCCTAACGAATCGGTACACATTCCGACTTCGTCAAAATTTTATGTCCAAAGGGGCAATGTGATTTTCAGTTTGACCTCGTCCTAACGAGGAGGTACACATTCCGACTTCGTCGAAATTTTATTTCCGAAGGGGCAATGTGAATTTCAGTTCAACCTCGTCTTAACACGGCGCTACACATTCCGGCTTCGTTGAAATTTTATTTCGAAGGGGCAATGTGATTTTCCATTCGACCTCGTCCTAACGAGGAGGTACGCATTCCGACTTCGTCGAAATTGTATTTCCGAAGGGGCAATGTCACTTTAACTAATCATGCTTCGCCTTTCTACCCCAATCACACCTTCACTTCCATATCTTTTTGGGGGGGGATGTGATAGGATATGGCCTAGCTACTAGGCCCAAGCATCGAGCCCAATATAATTGGGCTTCGACTGTCAAGCTCGGCCTATGCAGCTCGGCCCACTTAAGAGCCTTACTTGGCTCGACCCAAACAGCCCACCTAGGCCGAGTCCACTTCGGCCCACCTCAAAGGAACCTCTACACCAAGGCAACTCCTACATCGACTACAATTCAAGCTCCACAAGAGATATGGAAGCTCGGTGTCTATCCAATAAAGGAGGAGATCAAGCCAAAGAGTCCTAATAGGAAAAGACTTATAATCCTAGTAGAATTCCATATGTAAACACTTATAAATAGGGGTTTAGAATAGGTTGAAGGGGGGAAACAATCTTTGTACAAGCTATACGCATATTGGCAATAATATTCATACTCTCTTTTGCTCCGTGGACGTAGATCTATTCCGGTAGATCGAACCACGTAAATCTTTGTGTCCTCTTTTCGTGTTCATTAAATCCCAGTTTTCGTGTATTAACTATCTTGCGAAAACAAGATCGATCAAGGCCAGTTCTCCACCTCCTCAACACCGGAAACCTATTCGTCATCGACAACTCCAACAACATCTGGATGAGCTTCGACTACCCCACCGACAGCAGGTTTTCGGAGATGAAAATGGTGGATGATTCCGACGCAGGATTGGACAGAAATCTGACGTCATGGAAAAGCCCAAATGATCCGTCAATGGGAGATTTCGTTCACCGGATAGACAACCACATATTGCCTCATACGAGTATTTACAAGGGGAATTTGAAGATATACAGAAGCGGTCCGTGGAATGGGAAGAATTTCACCGGTCTTCCATTTGCGGCCGATCGAGCATTTGCGCCGCAATTAGCTTTCAACAATGGCAGATCGGTTTCTCTCATTATACCTTACAACAACTCCTTTTACTTGAGACTGACAATGAACTATACGGGATTGCTCCAACGCTACTTTCTGAACGAAAAGAGGGATGGATGGATTCTTGCGTATACTATGCCCAGTGATACCTGCGATAAGTACAGGTTGTGTGGTGTTAATAGTATGTGTAGACCGAATGAAATGCCTAGATGTGTGTGTTTGAATGGATTTGTTCCTAAATTTTAGAAAGAATGGGACGTGTTTTCGTGGAGGAGTGGGTGCACTAGAATTCTACCTTGGATTGTCGGAATGAAGATGGATTCAAGAGATTTGATAGTATCAAGTACCCGGACACCTTGAGTTTTCGTGTAGAGAATAGTATGAATGCTGATGATTGTCGCGAGGAATGCTTGAGAAACTGCAATTGCTCGGCTTATGCTGATCCATACTTATCCACTGAGAAAATTGGGTGTTTCTTGTGGTTTGGGGATTTGGTTGATATCAGAGAGTTCACTGGAGCAGTCAGCATAGGGCCGAGTATCTATATTCGCGTGCCTAAAATAGAGCAAGGTACCCGATTCTTGTTAATTTTTGGAAGAATTCTGTGTAGATCGTTTGAAATTTTTTTAGTGTTTCAATAATACTCTATATGGTTGTTCACTCTTTGCTGTAGATCGTATGACAGATTGGAGTAAGAAGAAAGGTTCTAAAAAGCTCGTATATGTTGCAACGGCTTCAAGTGTAGGGATGTTTGTATTGATCTTATGCGTTGGAGGCTTATTTTCTAAGATAAGAAGAAGGAGACAAGGTAATGTATTAACTATTATTTTAGTTGCAAGATTTAATAATTTTTTTTTATTTAAGTGTAGAGACTTTTTAGAAGAATCTAATGTGCATGTATATATATATATAACATTTTCAGTAGCTTGTAAGAAAGAAGGAGAAGATTTTGAACTACCTTTGTTCGGTTTGGCAACCATTGCAGCAGCTACTAATAACTTTTCAGATGAAAATTTGATAGGAAAAGGTGGTTTTGGTACTGTTTATAAGGTAATGGCAGTGTTTATAAGTGTTTGTAATAGTAAAAAGTTTACATTTCTTAGGGTCTTTTATGAATGATTGTTGCTGTTGTAGGGAAATTTATCAGCTGAGCTGGAAATTGCCGTGAAAAGAATGTCGAGAAGTTCTAGACAAGGCTCCGAAGAGTTCAAGAATGAAATTACTTTGATTGCTAAACTCCAACACAAAAACCTTGTGAGGATTTTGCGATGTTGCATTGAAGGAGAGGAGAAGATGTTGGTATATGAGTATATGCACAACAAAAGCTTGAACTATTTCATCTTTGGTCTGTTTAAAAATTACTCATTCTTTTCAATTGTGCTTCCCAAGCAATACACCAAACATGTCTTTTCACTTTTTTACTAAAGAAACTTCAGGTGTTGCAGATCAGAAGAAAAAGGAACTGCTGAGTTGGCAAACACGGCTCGATATAATTATGGGGATCGCACGAGGTCTTTTGTACCTCCATCATGATTCCAGGCTCAAGATTATCCACAGAGACTTGAAAACGAGCAATATCTTGTTAGACGACAAGTTAAATGCGAAGATCTCCGATTTTGGTTTAGCCAAATGTTTGAAGGTGATAAGACTATGGCAGAAACAAAAAGAGTCTTTGGGACATAGTAAGTTGACTAGGTTCTGTTTCTTTTACGAATGTATTAAATAGAAATTTCCATTTTTGTTGAACAATTCTTGTTGCATGCAGTGGTTACATGGCTCCAGAATACGCCTTCCATGGGAAGTTCTCGGTGAAGTCGGATGTAAATAGCCTCGGAGTGGTAATACTGGAGATAGTGAGTGGGAGAATGAACAGAGGCTTCAAGCATCCTTCTTGCTATCAGAATCTTCTAGAAAAGGTTTCATTATTTCCTTGCTTCTTCATGAAAATGAGTAGAGTTAGTTTTGAAAGGTGCTTTGATCACAGGCATATCTGCTTTGGAAGGAGAATAGAGAATTGGAGTTGATGGATGAATGCTACAAGACTTCATTTGTTGATTCTCAAGTAAAAAGGTGCATTCAAATAGGGTTATTATGCGTTCAGAGCGAAGCAGGGGAGAGGCCGATGATGCCATCTGTGATTCAAATGTTGAGCAGTGATGATATAGCTGTGCCCCAGCCTCAAAAACCAGGATTTTTCGTGAACAACAGCTCATCAGGTAGTGGGGAACATCATACTGGTTCCATTTGTATAACTAAATTAGTAGGCAGGTAGCTGTTGATGCATATGAACAGGTAGTTGTTCTTATGTACTCATAGTATTATAGTTAGGGTGTATAAGTCATATACCCCAATCTTTATGCCTCACTATATTTGCAACAATTTATTCCGTTATACTACATTCATCTTATTATATTAGAGTTTATTTCCGTTTTGGTCTGTCCCATTATATTAGAGCTATTTCCTAAAATGGCAAAAAATACTTGGCTACAATTAACTCTCTCTCCTTAGAATTGATTATAGCCACATATCCTTCCATTCATTGATTTCTGTGCAAGTCAAATAAGCCTTAATATAATGGGATGGAGGTAGTAGCAATTTTCATGACTTGTCCTAAAATGACGAGGGACAATTAAAGTTAAAAGTGTGTGGGGGTATTTGTCCTAAAATGGATGTACTGCATACGGCGCCACTCACAACGGCAGCCGTAGCAGTGGTCGCAGCACCAGCTTCCTTGAAAACAAACATGTTTGCATCCGTTATTCCACTGCCATCATACTTCCCTACCTTTCCATCATACCCGTACTGCTCCGGCGGTGGCAGCTGAGCGTTGCCGTTCGCCGTTGCGGGCCAATCGTCGAGTTTTACCTCTTTGCGGTCTCTTGAGCGAATGTAGCAAAACAGATTGTTGATTGATCTATGATTCCAAAGATTAAATCTCGTTTTATACACGGCGGCGTTGAGAGGCACAACATATAACAAGTACGAATCAATTGATAAATTTCTATGTGATATTGAGAGAAGGGTAGGTGCTGGGGGATACAAAATTCTGGGAAGATGTGTGAATTGGGGATAATGCCTTGAAAACTCTCTATCCTAGATTGTTCAACTTGAGTCTAATGAAGGAGCGCAACATTAAAGATACGAGGAGTTGGAAGGATAGGATTTGGGAGTGGAAATGAGAGTGGAGGAGAACGCTTTTCGGCCTTGAGATCGATTCTTTCATTTCTCTTTCTTCCTTGACTAATAGGTTTTCCCCAAAGATAGGTGTGGAGGATGGCTGGAGTTGGAAAAGAAATTCGGATGGAAAATATTACACTAAGGCCTCTTTTGGTTCAAATCGGATAATGGAAAGAGAATGAAATCAAGTCAAGTAAGGGAATAATAGTAATAATGGTTACTTTTATTGAATATTTGGTTCAATAGTAGAAAGAAAGTCACTTGTAAGGGGTTCCTTTCTCCTTGTTTGCCCTTCTTCTTGAGGTGTAACAATGTAATGGATTGGGTTACCCCCAAGTAAGGGAAATGGATAACATATTGTACTTAAACCAAACAAAAAATAAGGGAATCAATTAATTATTTCCCTTTCCCTACCAAAAAAAATGTGAACCAAACATGAGCTAAAGATGCTTATAATCTTCTTTGCGCCGGTGAGAACAATGCAAGGAACGATGAATTTTTAGAAAAGGAGTTCGAACTTGAACTTCTTTGGCAGAATTCCACGCCTCCTAAGACCGTGGTGACAACATGGAAAGTTCTGTGGGATCGTCTTCCGACCAGATTGAATCTCCGACACAGAGGTGTGATAGCTACTGAAAATGATTCTAGGTGCAGTGTGTGTGAAAAGGAGGAATCCGGAGCACACATTATTCTTGAGTGCAGTGCAACTCAACCTGTCTCGTTAGTTATTTATGACTGGTTTGATGTTGTGGTTATGCATATGTGCTTAAAGGATCATTTTGTTCAAAACTTTGGCATTCTCCAAGGCATTGTGGGGAAAAAAATTCGCAAATAGTATTTGTATTTGTGTTGTTTGGATGTTATGGAAGTGGAGGAATAAGGTGATGTTTGAGAATATTAGTTGGAACAAGGAAAAGATGGTGGATGAAATCAAGAGTCATCTTGGGAGTTGGGGTATGCATGGCGAAAAATGTTTTCCCCTGTATTCTTTCTTTCAAAGATTGGCAAGAAACTCCCAGGTTATTTTTTTCCCGTTATTATTGTTAGACCGGATGTTGTTTTGTTAGGTACTTCTCGTACCTTTTTTCCTCGTTTTGTGAAATAAAATTATTGCTTTTCCGATAAAAAAGAATTAGTTTTTATGGACATTGGGAGATGTTTTATTCTTTATTTTATTTTTTTTAATTTTTGAGGGATGTGGTGAGTATTTAGATTGCGGAAGTATGTAGGAAATTCTTGTGGGAATATAAATAGTAACGAGGGGTCGTTTTGATGGACCTTGATCATATCTATATGCTAAAGAATTTTTTCATCCCAAGATCGGTTGACTTCTTTTTTAAGTCAATGGGATTATTGGGCCTATTTTATAACCGGTCCGTCGGGAAATTCCGAAGAAATTAATAGTTCATGGATTTAATAAATTAACGAAACCGTGGAAAATTAAGAATTTATATATAAAGTTTATGGACAACTTAATTTTGAAAATTTTGTGAGTCGAATGTATATATGTGCATGTAAATCAACAAAGAGAAATAAGTAGAACCCTAACCAAGAGGTCGGGGGTTCGAGTCATCATAAGGGTAGAAATGGAAAACCATTATTGATCATTTAAATAAAAAAATAAAAATAAAAAAGAAAGAAAAAAAGAGAGAGTAAAAGTAGTTCATCTTACCTAGTTCATCCTACATATATAAAGGAAGAAAACAATGTGAAACTTGCAAAAATAAAAGTTGCATTAATTAAAATTTAAGACTTTGAAGAACAAAAAGACTTGCTTCAAAAAAAGGAAAAAGCCACTGTTATATGAAGTTACTATAAAACTTCAACTTCGAACCGCCACCTCCACAACTCCACGTTCCGCCGTTAAAGTCAGCAGTGAACTTTAACCTCCGCAACCCCCACATCCACCGCCACCGCCACCGCCACCGCAACCGCAACCACCATTGCCGCCGCAACAGCAACCGTCAAATTCAACAACTGTCTGAGCGATCTGTACTCCACCTTCTAGAACTGCCAAACCGCCATCTTTTTCAGCATTTTGTACCCCGCCTTCTGTCCGTGGTCGAGCGGCGCCGCCGCAGCCGCAGCCGCAGCCGATGATCAGCCACAATAATGCTACTAATCCTACAATGGCGCCAAAGTAGATTGCAATGGTAGAACCCATGCACATCGAATTCCCTCCACACCTACACTACACTACACGTACGAATTAAAATCTTACTCTTCTTTATTTCAATTTTTGTTTTTAACAAAATCAAGTCTAAATTAAACTTCAAATATCAATTTTACCATCAATTAATTACGAAAATGAAAATTTGAAACTGAAGTGAAGATTTTGTGTGTGGAATGGAATGTGCGTATGTATATATGTAAGGATATCATGGATCGTACGTATCCCATTTCTACCAATAATAATAATAATAATAATAATAATAATAAAATAAAAAAGTGCTCACTTAGATGGAAAATAAATAGAAGGATACAAAAATGAGACCCCATTTATTTTACGTACTGTATGTGGGGAAAGACGTTTCTAAGATTGCCGTAAAACCAACTAACTCCACACAAACTTTGCATAAAAAAGAAATGACTAATTTGTATTTTGTTTGATGAGACATATGATCAAATTTACTCGTAATATTTAAGCGACTTCTTTATGAATGAGATGTACAGAATATTACCATCACCTATTATACAGTCTCCTATTTTCCATTTTTATTCGTCTTATTATGAATATATACACCCAAAATGATAAATAAGAAAAAAAAAATGGGGAACTATTAAAATAGACACTTTAGAATAGTAAAGATAAATAATAATCACTTGGATTACAAAGATAAAAACTAGCTATTCTTACCATAATATCCTTCCCTTTCCAAATTCAAGAATTAAATTTGAGAATTCGTGATTTCACTCATAAACTAAACATTCACGAATTGAATTCGTGATTTCACTCCAAAAAAAAGGAACAATTCACGAATTTGACTTCGTGATTTCACACACATAAAGTGAACAAATCACGAATTCACAAATAAATTCGTGAAATAGTCCCCAAAATAACAATTTACGATTTTTTGAAAAGAAACTCATGAATTCAACCAGCTTCGCGAAGAAACTCAATTCGATTCGTATCGCACAAGTTCAATTCAATAAATACAAACATATATCGCTCATTACATTCCTCCTCGTGCTCGTCATTTGAAAGAGGAGCTGAGGCCGGAGAATGGCAGGAGAGTGTCTGAGAGTATGGCGGAGGCGACAACTCTTGCAAAACTAGGAACAATTAATGTGAGGGGTGGTGGCTGAGATTGCCAAAAAAAAAAAAAAAAAAAAAAGGTGGACGAAAAACATGTGCAGAAATGAGTGGATTGGAGAGAATCAGTTGGACACGCTATCAATTATCAATTGCAGAATATTGAGAGAGAGATCGGCGAGAGAAGAAGAAGATGGAATTTGTGGGTGGCGTAGGGGTAAGGGTAATTTAGTACTTTAACATAAAAAGTGACCATTTTTTTTAATCTTTTTATCCAAATGGTTATTTTTTTATTTTACAATCTCAAAGTGGCTATTATTGCATATTTTCTAAAAAAAAAATTCAAACTCCATTTTTTCACAAATTATACCTTCTCCATAATTTAAAAGTTTGAAGGATTGGTTTCATTACATTTATAAGTTTGGAGTTTTAATTTATACTAAATGAAGAAAGAAATAATAAGAAGTAAGTCCACATTTTATTTTCACATAAATTAAGATTTTTTTTTTTGGAAAACATAAATTTCGTAAAGTTATAATTATCCCTTATCTATTGTATTTAATACAATATTTGACCATATAAAAAAGATAGTAGAGAATTTCAACAAACATTAAATAAGGTTATTTCGGTAATTTTCTTTTAGTATAATTATGATTTGAAAAATGGACTATATTATGGAACACTTAACTTATTTTATGTGCATGGTTATAAAACATGCTTCACACTTAGAACTAATAACAATGCTTAATAGGAAAAAAATCATAAATAAAAAAATTACTCCTTCGGTTTTTTTTGAGTGTTCAAGCCATATACCAAGAAAATGCGTAAATTTATATTTTAACCTCATTTGTTATTCTCTTATTCTGAACACCAACTTATATATAATATAAATTATAGAGGTAAAATTGGAAAAATATACTTATGTCATTAAATTCCAAAATAGGATACTTAAAAAACAAACAACAAAAATAGTAAATACAACATTTAAAAAAAAAAAAAAAACGGAGTGAGTACGAACAACTGCATATCTACGTACTAAGTTAAACTTCAACTATCTATATATCAAATAACGCCACCAAAGCCGCCGCTGCCGCCGCCACCACAGTCATTGCTGCCGCTGCCGCTGCCGCCACCATAGCCACCGCCGCCGCCGCCTCCGCCACAGCCACCGCCGCCTCCACCACAGCCACAGCCACTGCCACTGTGATGGCCTCCGCCGTGATGACCTCCGCCGCCATCACAGAAGATGCTGGCTTGCTGTGAAGCACCGATAAGACCGGCTGGAAAAACTATATTTCCATCCGCTAAGTCCTCGCCGTTGGATGCCGGAGACTTTCCACGGGCAAAACTCGTCGTCGGTGATGGCTGCAGAGCTTTGGCCTTGGGCGGGGCGGGCTTAGGATCGGATTTGACGTCTTTAAGGCGTGGTTTGCGCATGCAGCAAAACATTGTCGATCGCTCGATGATTTAATTAACTCCGAATTATTGTAGAATACTTTAGATTTTAAATCGTTCGTATCACAACCTGCGAGAATTAGTAAGTGGAAAATAAATTATTTATACCGGATTTATGTTAGTTTTGAAGCCATTTTCTCAACTATAACAAAAAAAAACGAAAAAACTGCAAACGAACGACATAGAATAATTAGAGGCTAATGGAACAAGATGAGGATTTCATGCTAAGATTTAAAAAATATATTATCTATCAATCACAAATAAATTGAAGAACAAATTAAACCAGGATTAAAAAAAAATAGTAAGTCGGAATACTAAGGAGTTATGAATTAATCCTACCTCAAATAATTCTGACCAAAAAAAAAAATCCTACCTCAAATAAGAGAGACACCGTTGAAAATAATTTTGATTCGCCAAACTCACAAATTTTGATCTCTCTGATACGACCCCAAAGGAGAGAAAAATATTAGTTTAGAAGTTATGTTTATTTACTAGCCTTTTATATCATGTTCTTTAGTTTAATTGTGATAGTTTATTTTGTGTCTAAGGTTGAAAGCCCAAATAGGATGTAGGCTTAAGTCTAGAAGCCCACTTTAATTGTACTCATGTAGTGTCAAACCTATTTATATGGTTGTGCCACATTTTGCTTCATTATCATGAACTACAATTATCAAATTGGAAACCCTTGTGGTTTAGTTTCTTTCTTCTCTTTTTTTTGGAGTTTGAACTCGCTCGAAGTAGTTCGATTCGTATCAATTGGTGCTCTCGTTGAGAGATCGAAGCGAGATCTCTTTGAGGTACCAAATCTATCCTTAATTTAGTTTAGAAAAAAAAAATTGAAATTGGTTCGTATTTTTTCTTGTGACTGGGTCGGTCATTAATTTACTTGGGATTGGATGTTTTTGGTGGAAGTGGTTTAATTTGAAATTGCAGAAGTAAGCTTGACAAAAAAAAAAAAAGAAAAAAAAAAGAGGGGATCAGGGCATCGATTCAGAGGTGGTAATCGTTGCTGTAATATCCCGGATTTTCTTTTAAAAATTAGCTTTATTATTATTATTATTATTATATTAGGAATTTAAATAAGGATGATTTAGAATAAAATGATATTCTCTATTAAGAATAATTCTTGTAATTTTGATATATATATATATATATATATATATATATAATAATTAGATATATTTTATTTAGCATAGATAATAGTACATACGGATGTGTATATACTATCATGGATACATTAGCTTGGTATATATATATATAAATGTATAATTAGTATAAGTAATACTACTATATATTACTCCCTCCGTCCCGGACCACTTGGCATGTTTGACTTATTGACTTTTTGGCACGCATTTCCACCGAGCCGGGAAACGGGTTATAAGATATAATTTTGAAGTATTGTTTCTTCTACGAGATACTATGAGTGTCATAGTACTAGTATATATACGTAAATACATGCATGCAATAGATTATTATATATTATAAATATAGGATATTTATATGCATAGAATATTATATACATGTACACAATCACTTTATCAAATAGGATAGTTGCTATCTTATACACGTGTCTTTCTTTCAACCATCATATCTTGGATGAATAAGGCATGTAGACCTATAGACGTGTTGACTTAGAGTGGTTACTAATCAAATCTCCTTGCCTATAAATATCGAATGTAGAATTCGAGGTCTTCATGGTCAAAAGGTTCAACCAAAATCGACACCTCTACTAAATATTAGCCAAATAAGAAGAGTTGAATTGCTAGTAATAGAAGTATTTCAAGTTATCAGGTGAGCCTATACTTACAAAGTATTATTTAAGTTATTAAGCTTTGATAAAATAAAATTATTCATGAAAATGTTTTAATGTGTTATTACATGTTTAAGGCTCTTATAATGTATGCGATCGGGTCTTTCGGTTGGTCTAACACACTAATCGAGAGGTTATGCGCACAGTTAGAAATCGTTGGGTTGATCACCAATTGATTCTAACTTGAGGGGAGAACCTCTGGATGAAATATTCCATTGTCTCCAAATCATGGCTCCATTTGAAAAGGGAAAAGGGATCCGACGGTGGTAATGTCCCGGGATCAATATAAGAGTAACATTGTAATACACATGCGCGCGCAATCATGAAAAATGAGGTTTTGTGTACATGGGTAAATGATTTCAAAACCCTTCTATGTATACTTTATTATCATGGATATTCTTTTTATGATAAAATGTTTTTGGCACAAGCCCACTGGGTACATTAGTACTCAGCCTGCAATTCCTTTCCAAATGTTTTGCAGACTAAGGAGCTGGTGGAACATGCGAAGTTGGAGAGGACTGTTGTTGTTGCTAATGTATAATAAAAGCTTCCGCTACGCCTATAACTAAAATCTCTAAGTTTCGTACACCACGAGTTATATATAATATTACGGGTACTCAGACAAATCGGTCAGCATGGGTTGTTCGGCTTAGCCAAACCCATAGTTTGAGCTGTATGTCCCGATCCCGTATTTAAATATTATATTATTTTATGTCTACGGGTATTCAGACACAGGCGACCGGTACGAGCAGTATGATTTATCTACCCCGTAGTTCGTGATGTGGGTCCCGATCTCGTATTTAATTTCTTAAGAATAGGGTTAAATATCCCCAAGCCATGAGCCACTTTCTATCCCCGCTTCTTAATTCCAACCCCTTGCCATGTCCCGGCATACGTGCCTTCCCTCGGGAACTGGGGCGTGACAGTTGTTGTGTGTTGTGTGCGTGAATATTGATAGTCATATACATGAAAAGGTATGGGCTATTAATTCGAGTCATTAATTGAGCAAATAGATTGTGAATTTGAATTTTGTCGTGACTTATTGTTTGGCGATATTAAAATAAAAACAATTTAAGGTTAGGTTTGGGTTTGGGGGCAGAGCATCTTTAATTTACTGGGAGAGAAATGGTGGCATGGTGGTTCATGAATAGAAGTTAATTGATTTTGTTGTAAGAATTTTTGGGGCGTCACATAGCAACATGCTTCTGTTTTTAGTATTTGACAAGATTTCTTCGAAATGTTTAGAGTTTTAGAAAGGGGAGCTAGATCTTCCACGGTATTAGACTCTTTTACATTTGGTGGAAATGATGGGAACCCCTATGAGTGGACGTCTCGAATAGATGAATATTTTACTCTTCACAATCTCCCTGATGAGCAACGACTTTCATTAGTTTTTTATCACTTGGATGGAAAAGCATTGGTGTGGTTTCAATGGCTTGAGACGAATTGCTTATTAATGAGTTGGAGCAGGTTCTTGCAAATGGTAAAGTTTCATTTTGGATCAAAAATTGAATCTAGATTAGAAGGTTCAAAGCTTGTGATGAATAATGAAGGTGATGAGTTGAAGTGTCCTAAATTGGAAACAAAAAATGAGGAGGCTATTGATGGGGATGATTAGCTATGCATCGGAGACCAAAGCTAGTGGAAATGTTGCTAAAGAAACCGACTGCAAGATGGGCATGGTCATTGGTTGTATGGTGCAGACCAAAACTATTGAAGAAGAAAAGTTGAAGACTCAAGATGTGAAGTTTGCTACCGATACTCTTATGATTCATTCATTTGTAGATATCACTCCTATTAACTATGAGTTTGCTAATGAGGAAAAGGAGGGTAAAAGAATTTCGGAGCTTGCTCACTTGCCACTATTGCTTAGACAATAAATTTGTGAGGAAATCAATTTTGTTGTGGAACAACTCAGATTGGGCAGGGAGAATAAGGCTTATGTGGCTCGGAGGAGGACAACATTCAAGCTCTATGCTCTCAAGGAAGTCTATGTTGAATTTTTGAATCTCCACATTGAGGACAAGGTGGTTTTGAAGGGGCGAAGAGTTGATACGACCCCAAAGGAGAGAAAAATATTAGTTTAGAAGTTATGTTTATTTACTAGCCTTTTATATCATGTTCTTTAGTTTAGTTGTGATAATTTATTTTGTGTCTAAGGTTGAAAGCCCAACTAGGATGTGAGCTTAAGTTTAGAAGCCCACTTTAATTGTACTCATGTAGTGTCAAACCTATTTATATGGTTGTGCCACATTTTGCTTCATTATCATGAACTACAATTATCAAATTGGAAACCCTTGTGGTTTAGTTTCTTTCTTCTTATCTTTTTTTTTTTTGAATTTGAACTCGCTCTAAGTAGTTTGATTCGTATCTCTCTCTCTCTTTCTCTTTCTCTCTCTATGTAGGTAGCATGTGGCGAAGTTGTACACTTAATTATATATAGGCACATGATGTGGTATACATATACTATAGATCTTGTAAGGAATTAGGATTGAATATTCTAATGAACTTCCAATTCTTAAATTGAGTCAGAATATAATTGAAGTTCATCAATATGAATTAATATTGCATTGACTTTGTCAAGTTATGTTGTACAATCCGTCTTGCCCTAAATATTGTAACTCTGATCCATTCCAAGATGAGTACATTTAAACCATTATTATTATAGTGTTATATCAATACTAATTTAATTTAATATAGTAATCATTTTAAGCTCATCACTCTTAAATTCGGTGCATCATAAAGAAAAAGTTGCTAGTCATCTTTGAAAAGGAAAAAGAAAGAGAAAAAAGTAAAGATTTGTTTTATGAATTGACAAGCAATAATAAGAACATAAATCGTAAAGAATACACAGATATACGTGGAAATCCAAATCGGGAGAAAACCACAGGCAAATGAGCAAATTTTACTATGAAGCAAAATATATGGTACAAAGAATCTAAAAGAAACCCTAGACGGAAAAACGGACCTCAAGCCCCAACCACATTACAAAAAAGTTTAAAGTCGCACCGCGAGCTTTTTGGGCTCGACCCAAACATACCGTGTCACTAATAACAATAATATTAATGTGTTTTCTTTGATGGAAAATAAAGTAGAGAGATAAAAAAAAATAAGAAATTTTTATCACATAATATGGTCCTCGCTTGCTTTATCCTATATATCTTCTCCAACGTGGAAAAGAGAGTACTCCAAACATGAAAAAAATATTATAACTTCAAATAGATGAGAAAATATTATCATAAATT
Organism: Mentha longifolia; assembly: GCA_001642375.2. Taxonomy (NCBI): domain Eukaryota; kingdom Viridiplantae; phylum Streptophyta; class Magnoliopsida; order Lamiales; family Lamiaceae; genus Mentha; species Mentha longifolia. Next base: position 24,402,345 of record CM038110.1, on the reverse strand, counting down.
AGAGTGAGAATGTGAAAAAATAGTTGCCAAAGAAAATTTTGCATCATGCCCATGCTTGATTTAAGAATGATATGCTTAGACAATATTACCCTTTAACTACTATATTAAATTACAACTGCGAGAATTAGTAAGTACAAAATAAATTACTTATACCTCTGAAATACAAGAGGAGATATGCATAGGACAATTCATTAATGTCGGATATATATGATTTCATCTCCAAATTTATTTTAGTTTTGAAGCCATATATTTTCTCAACTATAACAAAACAAAAAAAAAACAAAAAAAAGAAGATGAAAACACTGCAAACGAACGACATAGAATAATTAAAGGCTAACGGAACAAGATGAGGATTTCATGCATGTGTTCTCTTGGAGTGAATCTGTTAGAACTGTATGGGCATATTTTTCGGATTGGTTCCCTGCACTAACACATGTACACACAAGCACTGACATTGCACGTAGTCTAGGACAGTGGAGACACTCGTTTCCACGAGCCACCTGCACACACATTTCTTTCTTGATTCCTTGCCTCATCACTTGGTTTATTTGGATGTAAAGGAATAGTCACAAGCACCGTGGCACTCTTTTTTGTTCTTCTAACATCATTTGGCAGGTTAAACATCACCTGTATACCCTGGTTGCTGCGAGGAGGCTCATGCCAATTCATGGCAGGGATGCCGGCCTCAGGTCCCGTTCATGCCTACAGCTGAGCCCGTTAGCAGGTCTCTTAGGTCCAGAATCGTTCGTTGGACCTGAAGTGCCTTGGGTAAAACTTAATACCGATGGTTAGTTTGATGCTGCTTCTGGGAGTGCGACGGGTGGTGGATTGGTTCGTGACCACCATGGCGCCCTGCTCCGTGCTTTCTGCTCTCTAGTTGAGGCTAGATCTAGCTTTGAAGCGGAGCTCAGTGCTCTTCTTCATGGGTTAGATTTGGCTACCACCTTTTCCTCACAGGTTTGGATCAAGATGGATGCTGCTGCGATAATCACCTTACTTGTGTCTGGGAAGCATGGTTCTGTAGACATCCGTCATCTCATGACACGTATTCGTCTTCGGCTACAGGGGATTCAGGTTCGTTTTTCCCACATACATAGGGAAGGGAATCGCCCTGCTGATTTCATGACGCGTCAGGGTTTTCAGACTGACACCATGGTTCTCTTTGATGTTGTTAGTGCCCCTCGATACTTTTTGGCGCTTGTTTGGATGGATCAATTGGGATATTTGAACTTCAGATTCCGATATAACTAGGAGTATGATCAGTTACTTTTGGTCTCTCAACATTTCGATAGGTCCTCTTATTAGTTTTCTGATATGGCCACTTATGGGTCATAATCATTGTATTTGTTCCTTTTTTGTCTTTCCTGTTATGTGTCAAGAATTGGATCGGCTGTTGATCCAATTCCGACTGGTTTTGTTTTTTCGGTTTATGTTAGGGATAACACTCATTTGTAGTGTTATCTCCACAGGACACTGTATGATTTTGTTCGAGTTATATACATGTTGGGGGTCTGCCTAACCCCTCACCCTTTCAGGGTGTTTGAAAAAAAAAAGATGAGGATTTCATGCTCAGATTTAAAAACATACTCCCTCCATTTTTTATAAATTGATGTTTTGGCATTGTGAACACATTTTAATGAATAAAAATTATGTTTAAATTACCCTCAATTAATGATTGAGGAGAATTTAATACATCATATAGGGAATAGGACAAATTGCCAAATACTCACTTTCATTTAAAAAATCAACATCTACCCACCCCTTTTAATTTACATAATATCTACCCATTTTTTTGTCTTTTTGTGTTTTTACATAAATATCTTTACTTTTTGCACATGGTCACCCCCTTCTCCCACTCATCTCTCTTCTTTGACTTTTCAACACATTTTTTTTCCTTTTTATTCTTCTTCTTTTCTTCTTTTATTTCTATTTTATTTTCTTTGATTTTTTCAATTGTTCTTTTTTCCAGTTTTTTTATTTTCATTTTTTTATTTTTTTATTTTTGCTTTTTTCCAGTCTTTTTTTTCCTTTTTCTTTTTTTTCGATTTTTTTCAAACTTTTTACTCCTTGTTTTCGTTTTTTATCTATTTTTTTATTTTCATTTTTAAGCCTTTTTTTCCTTTCTTTTTATTTTTTTATTTTTTTCGTTTCTTTGACTTTTTTCATTTTTTCTTTTCATTTTTGTATTTGCAGTCTTTTTTAATTATTTTTTTCATATTTTTTTTCGTATGAACATGGAAGTGGTACGAGGTGTGCGAATATGAAACATGTACGACACGTATAATTCGTACCAAAACAAGACTAATTGTGGTATGAACAAGTACAAATACGAATATTCGTACCTAGCAGTAGCACAATAGTTGTTTACAAATATTTTCTAGAAGATGTACGAAATGTTATATTCGTACCAACAATCAGGATAAAAATTTAATAATAATAAATGTATATGGTAATTGGTACGGGAATGAGTCAATTCATACCAATTACCTATTATATAATACGAATTACATAATTAAGTATGAAGTTATCGTTACGAATATCGGTCAATTCGTACCGATAACCTATAATATAGTACGAATTCAAGAACAATAATAGCATTAAATCCACTCTAGAGAGAACAAACATATCGGTACGAATACACAAAGGTAGTTCAAGAGTAACTGAAAAACAAACATATAGCAGCAAAACCCTTAACATATCTCAACAACAAGAAATTTCTATATTTCTATCGGTACTAATATTTTTCAATTCGTACCCGGTTACCTATGATTATCAGTATAAATATCAGTCAATTCGTATCGACCTATAATGTAATACGAATCAGGAACAACGATAGCATTAAATCCACTCTAGAGAGAACAAGAAGCTCAAAATACACAAAGGTAGTTCAAGAGCAACTGGAAAACAAACATATAAGAGCAAAACCTTTCACATATCTCAACAACAAAAAATTTCTATATTTCTATCAATACGAATATTGTTCAATTCGTACCGATTACCTATGATTATTGGTACGAATATTTCTCTACGATTCATTCCTCCCCCACAACATTCAAAACAAAATAAATCAAAACACAACAAAATAATTCAAAACACTTGCGCGAACATAGAACAATCACAAATCACCAAAAATGGAAAAGATTAGATATTTGGATGGATATCGCTTTGGAGATGGTGCTAAAAATGGATCCATTTTTGGAATCAGCAACGGAATTTCGAATTGATCCCCCAATAATTTTCTTCTTCGGCGCAGATGAATGAATCTTGGGTTTTGAAGAATAAGAAGAAGGCCCATCTCCAAAGCTAGGTTTCAGTTTCAATAAATTACTCGATTTAGCATTTGTGGCCATGGTTGTATCTTCCGCTACCGACTCTCTCTCTCTCTAAAACCTTATGCTTACTCCCCTTTCCTTCTGATGCTCATCGCTGAAATTCGTTTCGTCTGGGTTTGTTCCTTTTCGCAGATCGCATCTTTCAAAAGCTTGAACATCGAGGGCGGCGACGATCGCAATCGTTTCATCTCTGTCTCCGTCATCGCCTCGCCACTCCACAGATTCGAAGCCCTAAGCGCCGGTGATGTCAGGGGCTGCCGATATTGAAGCTCCAGCAGATGCTGATTCTCGATCTCCCATCCTCCGAGAGATGAGAGGAAGAAGAAATGAGGGGGAGCGAGAGGAGAGAGCGGGCAAAGAGGCGCAGAAATTGGAAGAATGGGGAAGAAGGGGGAAGAAATACGGAAATTAATATATTGAGGGTAATTTAGTTCTATCTAGAAATTCTGGGTATCTAGTGTGTAATTAAATGAGGTGGGTAGAACTTGATTTTCTTAAATAAAAATGGGTATTTGACCCTAATATCTCTAGGGAATAAACATAATTTAATAGGGATATTTTTGGAACAATCTCATAGAACATCATTTAAAAACTAAATAATGCAAAATGTCAAAACATCAATTAATAAATAAAAAAAAAGGGGAGTATTATCTATCAATCACAAATAATTTGAAGAACAAACCAGGATTTTAAAAAAAAGTCGGAATATTAAGGAATTATGAATTAATACTACCTCAAATAACAGAGACACCATTGAAAATAATTTTGATTTGCCAAACTCACAATTTTTGATCTCTCTCTCTCGTTATGTAGGTAGCATGTGGCGAAGTTATGTAGACACCGTACACTTAAATATAGGCACATAATGTGATATGCATATACTATAGATCTTGAAAAGAATTAGGATTGAATATTCTAGTGAACTTCAAATTCTTAAATTGAGTGTGAATATAATTGAAGTTCATCAATATCAATATTAATTAATATTGCATTACTTTGTCAAGTTATGTTGCACTATCCTTCTTGCCCTAAATATTGTAACTCTGATCCATTCCAAGATGAGTACATTTAAACCATTATTATTATAGTGTCATATCAATATTAATTTAATATAGTAATCATTTTAAGCTCATCACTCTTAGAAATCACAAATTCGACGCATCATAAAGAAAAAGTTGCTAGTAATCTTTGAAAAAGAAAAGGAAAGAGAAAAAAGTAAAAGATGTGTTTTCTTTGATAGAAAATAAAATAGAGAGAAAAAAAATTGTGGAAAATTTTATCATATAATATAGTTGGTCCTTACATGTTTTATCCTATTTTCTCTAAGGTGGAAATTAAGAGAGTACACCACAGTCCACACATGAAAAAAGTATTATCACTTATATGGATGAGAAGAAATATTATCATAAATTTGTTTAATGGAACATATGATTAAATTTGGTCAGAAAATTACCTCATTTTATCATTTTTAGCACCAACTAAACTAAACTAATACTCCGTCCATTCCAATCGTAAAATCCTCATTTTATTAAAATTGAGTCTATTAATATTTAAATGACTCGTTATGAATGAAAATAAGGAAATATTACCATTGGCTATTACTGTCATGTTTTCCATTATCTCATTATAAATATCTACACCCAATAGGATGAGTAAGAAATAACTTTTCAAAAAAAGTGGATACTACCACTTTTCACAAGCTTTGCCAGAAAATAAAAATGACTCGTTTGTATTTTGTTTGATGGGACGTATGATTAAGTTTGACTGGAAAAAACCTCATTTTTATTATTTTTAGCACAAACTAAACTAAACTATTACTCCCTCCATTCCACTCATGCCAATTCTATTAAAATTGAATCTATGTATGACTCTTTTATGAATAATACGAAGGGAATTGATGAGGGTAGGAACATGAAGAAAAGATGAAACAAGAGAAATACAAAAATTCGACTTCAAGTCTGGACTAACAACGAATGAGAATTCTTACTCTCAAATTCAATATATTATCAAATGATCAAAAATTCAAGTGCCTTTAAATACATGTGTATGACTACTTATAAGTCTCAATACATAGGGTAGTTTAATGGATGAAATAAATAGAAGAAGACTCTTGAAATCAACATCATTTAAAACTTATTAAAGTGATTCTCTAGTTTCTGCATTAACTTTGAACGCTTGTAACTCTCTGAATACTTGGATTCAGAACGACCACCATAAGAGGTTTTTGGAAAGGTAATTGAACTGGCTTTCCGTTAATACTTGACAGATTCAGATTTTAAATTATAATAGAGAAGTTATTACCAAAATACTTATAATGAAAAAGTTATGACCAAAATATCGAAGGATGGTCAAAGCTGACAGCGAACTGCACTACATTAGGAATATTACCCCATTGGCTATTCTGTCCTATTTTCTATTTTAATTCGTTTCATTATAAATATCTACACCCAAAATGATAAGTAAGAAATAACTTTTCAAAAAAAGTGGATACTGCCATTTTTTCACAATTTATCCCTTTTACACAGTTTATAAATTTGAAGAAATTATAAGAAATTAGTCCACGTTCTATTTTCATGCAATTATATTACTATATTTGACCATATAAAAAGATAAAAGGTAATATAAAATTGTGAATTTCAATTAACATTTAATAAGGTTATTTTAATTAGTAATTTCCTTTAGTATAATTTTATAATTTGAGAAGTAACGGGATACCTAAAATTGAAAGAATGGGCTTATTTGATGGGATGGAGGGATTATAAAATTAATTTTATAGTAAACGGCACAACCATGAAACTTATTTTATGTGCATGGTTACAAAACATGCTCCACACTTAGAACTAACAACAATATACTAAATAGGACAAAAAATAATCAAAATAATAAATAAAAAAAACACGAACGCTGCATATCTACTAAGATAAACTTCAACTATCAACAACTGCCACCACAGCCACCGCCGCCACCCTGATGGCCTCCACCATCGCCACAGCCACTGCCGCCACCGTGATGGCCTCCGCCGTGATGACATTGTGAAGCAGCAGCTAGGAAAACTATATTTCCATCCGCTAAGCCCTCGCCCTTGACCTTGGATGCCGGAGACTTCCCACGGGAGCCGCGGCGGGCTTAGGATCGGATTTGACCTCTTTGCGGCCTGGTTTGCGCATGCAGCAAAACATTGTTGATCGCTTGATGATTTAATTAACTCCTAATTATTGTAAAATAAGGGAGATTTAATCACAACTTGCGAGAATTATCATACAAGTAGAAAATAAATTATTTATGCCACTGAAATGCAGGGATATTCATATCACAATTTATTGATAATATAAGCTAAGATATTGTTAAGTCAAATTATATAATAATATATTAAAATGCATTGAAATCTAATAAAAATATTAATGATCTTAATATTCAGAGATGTTGCATTTTCCTACTATAACAGTAGCACAATATTTTCTTAATTGCATAATGTATTAAATGTGACGAGAAAAAAAGGTAATGCTATAGGTGTGGTATTTTGGAGAAATAAATCACGAGAAATCTTAATTTACATACGTATATGTGTGGCAATATGTTTTAATTTAAGAAAGATATATGCATATCCCACAAAATTAGGAGACGTAATGTAATTGGTTGTTAAGATTAATGCATATGACATTATTACCCTTAATGCTATTCGAATTTTAATTGAAATTGCCTTGTTTTTGGAGAGTTATTTTGAAGAAATTTAATCATAGCCATTGAATAAATGCAAATCAATGGTCTATATGAGTTTTTTTTTTAAAGTATGGTCTATATGAGTTTTTAGATTTTACTTTATAAATAGTTTTCACCGGAATCAATCACAAATAAATTAAAAATAAATTAAAGAACAAATTAAATCAGGATTTAAAAATAAAAATAAAAATAGTAAGTCGGAATACTAAGGAGTTATGAATTAATCCTACCTCAAATAAGAAAGACACCGTTGAAAATAATTTTCATTCTCCAAACTCTCTCTCTAAGTGTCGATCGGTAGCATGTGGCGACTGGCGAGGTCGTCCACTATTTAATTATAGGCATGATGATCTTGAAAAGAAATAGGGCTGATCGTGAGAATCATGAAATAGACGTTAATTAGGATTAAATATTATAATGAACTTCAAATTCTTAAATTGAGTCAGCTAGAATATAATTGAAGTTATTTAATATAAATTAATATTGCGTAGTTGATAGGATGTAACCTAGCTACTAGGCCCAAGCCTCAAACCCAATATAATTAGACCTGGTCCAGTTTGGCATATATCAGTTAGGCCCACTCGAAACTCACTTAGGTCCAATCCCGGACTAAGCCCAGCAGAGCAAGTCTAGAAGCTCGGCCAAGCCCAAACCCAGCAACCCACGATCACAAACGTGGAGGCAGTTACACACGATTTCCATGAGGAACTACCCATGACCTCGGTTGTAACCGTTCTTAGTTCTCTATAAATAGTGTCACTTGTATACGATCGAACACACATTGTAATAGCTACTAGAACACTTGAATACTATACATTCTCTCCTTTCCCGTGGACGTAGATCTAACAAACGATCGAACCATGTAAAATCCTCTTGTGTTCTTCATTTTTTCTCTCGTACAATCACTCTAAAATTCCACGATCGATCACTGGCGCCGTCTGTGGGAAATAAGTTTCTGTGAAATTGATCAGAGTTTTTGAGTGAAGATACGATGGTGAAACAAACCCACTCCACCACCACCGCTGCTGCCGCCAAGGCAAAACAACACCAAATCGACCCGCCCACTGATCAACCTCGCAACGAGGAGGAGGCCGACGTGAGTCAAGCTCGGCACACCGCTTCCCAAGTCCGACTTGGAGAACAACCCATAATCCACCAAACTCCCGAAGGCCACTTGGAGGATGTCTCATTAGGCCAGTCCGGCGACTCAACTAGTAGCGGTGGGCAAGGCCATGGCGGTCGCCGACGCAGGAAACGCCGCACTCCAACCCGAGCTTGGAGATGCACTGAAGGCGTACTTGGACCTCCACGAACAAGACTTTCGCAAGTTCGTCGATCAACATCGACAACAGAGTTAACGCGGAGAGGACGGAGCCGAACCGTCACAGCGGCGATCCCCAAGTCTCTAGATCGTTGGAGATAGGATCGCCGAACTTCCCCGAAGGCGACAGAGCAATAATCGCCGTGGGAACAACGGCCGCGCTTCACCGCAACGCGGTTCGACATCACCTCGTCAAAACATCGTTCCACCTCGGCGTGATAAAGGAAACATTTACCAGGGAAGATTCACCGTCTACGGTCGAATCTCGACTCCCTTCACTAATAGGATACTCTATACTCCCCTCCCGTCGACGTATAGAGTACCTCCTATCCCACCCTACAACGGGTCACAAGACCCCAACAACTTTTTATCCCGGTTCCAGTACAACATGATGAACTAGGGACTTGCCTAAGATATTTATATGTGTAAAGTCTTCCCCGAGCTACTAGTGGACAACGCTAGAATCTGGTTCGATAGCCTACCTAATGGCAGCATAGGGTCGTATGCCGACCTACTCGACGCCTTCGAGCGTCGCTTCTTTCAAAAAGCCGAGGCGAAGATCAGGCCGGCCCAGCTCCTAACCTTAAGGCAGGGGCGAGGAGAAACGATCAGCGACTTCCTGGCCCATTTTTATAACGAGAACCTTAAAGTCGATCGTCTCTCCGACGACGTTCTCATCTCGGCATTTCAAAACGCCATTCAGTCCGGGACTCTCTTCAGAGAGCTCGTGAAGGCACGACCAACGACCTCCAGACAACTATGGAGGATCGCTGATACATTCACGGAGGCGGATGAGGCTGATCGAAAAAAACAGGCAGCAGATCGGCCCGAAAATAACGACAAGAAGAAGAAAGAGAGCGCACCGACCATAGGCAAGGTCGCCGAAGTGCCCTCGAAAGGTTACAGCGAGGACCCCTCGAGTCCCGCTTAGGACCCCGGCCCAACCAAGACCGAAGTCAGTACACACCGCTGACAAAGTCAAGGGCCGAAATATACTAGCTTCATGCGAACTTGTTCGAGAAGCCGCCACCCTTGTCCCGAGGTGGATTGAAGCGCCGATCCAAGGAGAAATACTGCAAGTTTCATAATGAGTACAGTCATGAAACCGAGGACTGCAGAGACCTCGCCTCGGACATCGAATACATGGTACGCGACGGTACCCTTAAGTTGTACCAAAGTCGCAACCAGCAAGAGGCCCGACCTCAAGGGAAGGGCAAGAGAAAGAAAAATAGGAGAGGCAACAACTGCGCACCCCACCAAGATAAAAAGTCAAAGCACGATGACGAAGACGAAGACGAGGATCAACCTCAATACGACAGAGTCATCGGTGCCATCACCGGGCTGCCTCCAGGCTCAACAAAGTCCTCACTGAGAGCCGGAGCCCGAAGCCAACAGAGAGAGGAACCTTCACAAAAGAGGTTCAAAAAAGACAAAGTCATCACCTTTTCCGATGACGACCCGGTCCCCAACGCCACACCCCATCAGGACGCCACCATAATTCAAGCCGTGGTGGCTAACAACTTGATTCACAGGGTGTTCGTAGATAGCGGAGCCTCGGTGAGCGTGCTCTTCAGAGACTGCTTCGACAAGCTCGGGATCGAAGAAGCCCGGCTAAAGCCGGCGTCCACTCCGTTGAAAAATTTTACACAACAAGAAACGACAACGGATGGCATCATTCCACTTCCCGTCACTGTTGGGAAGAGCCCGTTGTTGTCGATAAAGATCATCAACTTCTTTATCGTAAAAGCTAACTCTCCCTACAATATCATCTTAGGGAGAGATTGGCTGACAACAACAAAGGCGATTTGCTCGGCATATCACCTGATGATCAAAATTCCGTCTAAAAACGGAGTGATCACACTTCGGGGAAATCAACTTCAAGCCAAGGAGTGCATGCAGGACGCACTTCGAGGTGCTGGGAATCAGCACCCTCAAGCATAGCAACTACAGAACCCCGAAGAGGTGGAGCAGACATCGTCTCCATCTGTTGAGGCAGTCGAAGACGTCGTATTATATGAAGATGACCCTGCCAAGGTCGTCAAAGTAGGGTTCAGTTGGAGAGAACGAGCTCCGAAGTCAGATCATCCGACTACTTCGGGAATATAGAGATGTCTTCGCTTGGTCACCGCTAGATATGACGGGGGTGGCACCAAGCGTCATCACTCATCACCTCAACATCGATCCCGAGGTGAAACCAGTTCGGCAGAAGCAGCGAGCCTTCACAGCCAAAAGAAATCAAGTGATCCATGACGAGGTTCGCCAACTGCAAAAGGCCAATATTTTATTAGAGGTGAAATATCCGACCTGGTTGGCCAACCCCGTAATGGTAAAAAAGCAGGGAGGGGGATGGCGAATGTGCATAAACTACACCGACCTCAACAAGCACTGCCCAAACGACTGCTACCCCCTTCCTAACATTGACAAGAAGGTCAAAGCTCTTGTTGGCTACAAGATGTTCAGCTTCTTGGACCTGTACAAGGGGTATCACCAGGTCCTCATGAGCACGGAGGACGCGCCGAAGACCGCCTTCGTCACGGACTTCGGCATCTATGCATATAAAAAGATGCCTTTCGGACTGAAGAACGCTGGAGCTACATACCAGAGGATGGTCGATAAAATATTCGAGGCTCACATCGGTAGAATTGTCGAAGTATATGTAGACGATATAGTCGTAAAAAGCAAGGAAATTGCTACTTGTGTAGACGACCTTAAAGTTGTTTTTAGCCTACTTCGTGAAGTGAATCTAAAATTAAACCCATAAAAGTGTACTTTTATGGTCCGATCTGGAAAATTTATAGGGTGTTGGGTTTCACGCGAAGGGTTAAAAGCTAACCCATCAAAAGTCCAAGCCATCCAAGAAATGAAAGTGCCGAAGTCAATCCATGACGTGCACAAGTTGACAGGCTGCCTAGTTGCGCTAAGTTGTTTCCTGTCTAAGGCCGCCGAAAAATAACTCTTGTTCTTCAAGATATTGAAGAAGGCGCCGAACTTCGAATGGAATGACGAGCACAGAAAAGCTTTCGACGACCTACAGAGATACCTCGCAAACCTCCCTACTTTATCTGTGCCAAAAGAGGGCGAGGTCCTTTCCCTATACCTCGCCGCTTCGGATAAGGCAATCAGTGCGGTCCTGGTGCGAGAAGAAAAACACCATCAACTACCTGTCTATTTTATAAGCCGAGCCCTAAAAGGACCGGAGATGAGGTACCAACCTTTGGAAAAGGTTGCACTTGCATTGGTAAATGCAGCAAGGAGACTTCGACCGTACTTCCACGCGCATCCAATACAAGTGCTAACCGATCTCCCACTTCGGCAAGTGCTCACAAAACCAGAAGCGTCCGGGTGAATCGCTAAATAGGCTATAGAACTCGGCGAGCACGTGATTTCCTTTGTACCTCGCCAGGCTATTAAAGGTCAAGCCTTAGCCGATTTCCTAGTAGAAGCCAAGTTCACAGACGTGCAGCAGTCCGCCGAACCTACCAAGGATAAGTCAAAGGCCGAAGCACCGAAGCCACCACCGCAAGACTGTTGGAAGACCTACGTTGATGGGGCATCAGGCAACAAAGAAAGCGGAGCCGTGGTCTTACTCATCAGCCCGGAAGGGAAGGAGACCACCTATGCACTTCGGTTTAACTTCCCGACCACAAATAACGAAGTGGAGTACGAAGCTATAATCGCTGGACTTCGCCTAGCCCAAGCTCTCCAAGTACAAGCCATTCAAGTTCACAGTGATTCTCAAGTTGTAGTGAGCCATATGCTAGGCAAGTATGAGGCCAAGGGGAAACGAATGAAGAAATACCTCCATAAGGCCAAAATTCTACAACAGAGCTTCTCGTATTTTGAGTTGGTGCGAATCCCCAGAGGAGACAATGACCGAGCTGACGCACTGAGCAAACTCATGTCATCTTCAACGACCTCTCCGGTAGAAGAAGTACAACTTCGAAGTATTGATGAAGCCGAAGTTAATGTAGTAACCGAAGACGGACCGAACTGGATGACTCCACTTCGCAACTACTTAGAGAAAAGTGAACTCCCCACTAATAAGGTCGAGGCTAGGAAGCTCCTGGCTAAATCCACCAAGTACGTCCTAGAACAGGGAGTACTATATAGAAAATCATACCTCCAGTCTCTCCTCAGATGTGTGGGGCCCAACCAAGCGAACTACGCATTGCGCGAATTCCACGAAGGGTCCTGTGGCAGTCACATCGGAGCTCACGCCCTATCCAAAAAGATCATGAGGTGGGGATATTACTGGCCCACCATGTTCCAGGATGCAATCGACCTCGTCAAACAATGTCCGAAGTGCCAAATCCATACGACAGTTCCAAGGTTGCCACAGACCGAACTGGTCAACATGCAAAGCCCATGGCCGTTCATGCAGTGGGGAATAGACATTGTTGGCCCGTTCGAAAAAGCTCCCGGCCAACTACAGTTCCTCATTGTAGCCATCGACTATTTTACGAAGTGGGTCGAAGCCGAACCTCTGGCACGGATTACAAGTAAAAATGCCCTAAACTTCATTTGGAAGAACATAGTTTGTCGTTTCGGCATACCTCACGTCCTCATCTCAGATAATGGAACCCAGTTCACAGACAGGACGTTTAGAGAATGGTGTGACGAACTCCACATCTAACAAAAGTTCACCTCGGTAGCTCATCCTCAAGCGAATGGCCAAACCGAGGTTACGAACCGAACGATAGTCAAGGGGATAAAAACCCGACTTGATAAGGCCAAAGGAGATTGGGCAACAAACTTACCCTAAGTCCTGTGGTCGTATCGAACTACCCCCCGGACATCACACGGTGAAACACCATATAGTTTGGTGTATGGAACCGAAGCGGTGATCCCAGTAGAGATCGGCTTGCCGAGCCCCCTGAACGCTTAACTTCACAGCCCAAGACAACGAAGAGAGACTTCGAACTAACTTGGATTTGCTGGCAGAAAAGCGGGAACAAGCCTACATACAAGAAGCTCGATACAAACAGCAAGTAGCTCGGTATTATAATAACCGGGTGAAGCATCAGCAGCTCCATATAGGCGACTTCGTACTTTGAAATAACGAGGTCAGTAAGGCAGAGAAGCTCGGCAAGTTAGAAGCCACCTGGGAAGGACCATACCGAGTTCAAGAAGTCCTCGGCAAAGGGTCATACAAGCTTACCCACTTATCTGGTGAGCCCATACCCCGTACATGGCACATTACTCATTTAAAGAAATACTTTGTATAAATGGAGAGTAATATTCATTTAGGTTGTAAGTATCGAGTCAGGTCGTCTTGTCAAGTTTTGTCTTATTTTAACTTCAGTCTTATATCAATTAAATTTTTAATTTTTCGTTTACCCTGCTTAAGTCTTTTTGCATACATCTTGCACATCTCTCTCTCGTTTATATTGAGTATCTCGATTTTAAAATCCTGATGAGGATTATACAAATTAAACTCCGCTTCGGAGTAACACCTAAACGCGCGTAAGGGGACCACACCTATCGATAAATTCGACAAATAAGGAACCTGAAAGCCTTAACTTCGTCTTCAGATGAAGTGGCTACCTGAAAGCCTTAACTTCGTCTTCATACGAAGTGGCTACCGGAAAGCCTTAACTTCGTCTTCGGACGAAGTGGTTACTTGCAAGCCTTAACTTCGTCTTTGGACGAAGTGGCTATTTAAAAGCCTAAACTCCGTCATCAGACGAAGTGGCTACTTAAAAACTGAGCTTCGTTTCATGGCGACGTAAGCTGTCTTTGTTTAAAAACAGGGACAGTTCTTAGTTAAAAACAAAGATGAAAAGCTCAAATGAGAGTGCAAAATTTCCGTTTTATTTCATGAAAATGGAAAATGTACAAGTATTATGAGGAACCTGGAGGCCTAGGCTTACTAAAGCTAAGCTAATCTCTGGCGAAGTCCCTACCAGAGTTAAAGTTCAAAATATCATCTACGCTTAGCCTGCCTCTACCTCGTCCGGGAGCTAAACTTCGACCTCTACCTCGGTCACTTTGAATTCCACAACCTCGGGCACCTTGGCTCGCTCGACCTTGACCTCGTCCAGATGCCAACCACCGCTCTTGACTGTAAAATTCTTAAGAATGGTGGGTGAAAAATCCTTGGATCAGGGTTGGCCGACCTCGAAGATTCACATTCCAAGAATTCTCTAGAAGTGTGGTCAAGCAATCTCAAGTCCGAACCAGGAGTAGCCGAAGTCGAACACTTAGCCTCTGACAAGATACGTCGCTTCAACTTCGGAAAACGATTAAGAACTGTCTCATAGATGCTCGCTACATGAATGAGTTCTTCAAATTCATCCCGAACCTGCCAGGAGTCCATCCCATATTGGTCCTTGTAGCTTCGGCACCGCGCCTGGAGTTCCTTAACCTTACTATAGGTCTCAGAAATGGTGGATCCCCCAGCTCGGTGAATAATAGCCTCATACTCCGTATGCTCCACGACAATCTCCTTGAAAATCTTGATGTCGTCCAAAGCTTGCTAGTACTTGTCATCAAGCTCCAGGTACTTCGCATGCACTTCATCAAGCTTTTCCTGAGCAGTTCGAAGCTTCACTTTAGCATCGACCTCGATGTTATCAGCTTGTTTCTTCCAATTAGAAGCATCGATCTTGGCTACTTCAACAGCTCGGCGAAGTTCGGATATTTCTCTTACGAAGTGAGAAGCATCGTAAAAATCGGGAGCAGACTACAAAGAATAAATGCAACTAAGTTTCAATAAAAGGCTTTTTATTTATAGCCGAACACGGCAAATGAAACGCCACCCTAATTGTGACGGAGTACAAGGCTAAATAAAAGAAAAGAAAAAAAAAGAAAGAGAGGAAAAGAAGCCAAAAATTGTGAAAAACGTCAGTTGACTCCATCACGATTTTCTCCTTCTAGGCCGACCTCTGATTCGGCTTCGGGCTCTTTTGGGTCATCGCGAGCTGGCTCCTCAGTGGTCTCCTCCTCAGCCGGCCACTTCAGTAGATCGGCAATGACCGTCTCCAGGAGTTCGTACCTGTCAACGGGACATCGCCGAATGGCCCCTTCGTTGAGCGGGCTCTTTTGCGAGGCGAGCTGCTCGACCACCGGAATTGAGGAAGTGTACCTCAGAAGTACCTCGGCGAGGTCACGCAGTGTCTCCTCCTCCGTCATGGTAGCATACCCGTACTTGGTTTTATCCAAATCCGGGATGTCCTTGGCGATATCGTCAATCACCGCTGAGACAACCGGGGTGCTCATGGCACTCACCAGCTGAACCGCCATCCGGGAGAAGTGCATAGACCGGAAGACTCGTTTCACCAAAGCACGGAACACACCTCCCTGTCCAGCTACCACTCCGGAAACTTGGCCTCTCAGACGGCCTACTTCTGCCTCTAGCTCGGCAGCCCTCTTCTTCGCCTCTTCGGCGGTAGCCGAAGCTGCCGCCTCCCTCTCTACTGCTGCCTGCGCCGCGGCCTCGGCGACAGAGATCTTAGCCATTAGCCGATCCTCCACTGCCGCGACCTCGGCAGTCTTTCTCTGGAACTTGGCAACTCCACTCGTGATGAAGTTCGCCAAGCCCCGTAACCCGTCCAAAGCCACCTCGGCTTCTGAAAAAAAAAAGGAGGGGAAAATTTTATTAGATGGTACCATCACCACATACAACTGCTTCCAGTTTCACACTTACCTCGGGAAATGACATCTCCCGTGCATGTCCTTGGCCCGAGGTCAGGCCACTCTCGACGATCGTCACTTCATCATCCAACGGAAGTAACATCCATTGAGGTCGTTGGCCCACCAACTGCACTGGAGGAGAGCTTAGGAAGGGAGCGTCCAGCTGCGAGCTCACAGACACCGACCTCCCTAAGTCGGTTGTCCTTTCGATGATGTCGCCAAAGTCGTCTTCTCAACCACGGAAGTAGAGGGCTTCTGCCTCTTCCTCTTGTTCTTATTTTGGAGAGCAGCCTGAATAGCTTGAGCGTCCACTACAAAAAAAAAAAGAAAAAAAAAAGCCAGTGTCAGTCAACACCAACAGAATGTCGAACACAAAGTAGTAAAGCAGGGCCTCACCCAAGTCCGCAGTGGATACGAAATTATATGGGCTTAGCCCATGACTTGCGAGATCGGCCTCCGAATAATCCCTCTCAATGAGGCCGAGGCTCATCAAGTCCGTCTCGAGCGCACCGATGGGTTTCCCAGTATCTCGAGACGAGAACTTATCCTTGGTCCAAGGATACAGCGGCACGCCTTCACTCCGGCAGAAGAAAAATTTCTTCTGCCAGTTCGGCACCTTGGTGGGCGTCCCTAACTTAAACTTATTAATAGGGGAAAGGTAAGCCCACCCCGTTGGACCAAGCTTAGGTCTAAAAAACCTAAGAAACAAATCTACAGAAGGCGTACCACCACAGCGGCTGACCTCGAAACAAAACCCTACGACATGCTTGATGGAGGGCGGTGCCAACTGGCCTAACGCCAGTTGCAATTCCTCTAACAGCTCGACAAAAAAAGGATTCAAAGGAAATCGTAGCCCGAAATGAAGATAGTCTTTATATACGGTAAAAAATCCTATAGGAGGAGAACTACCCCTATCGACCTCACGAGGTAGAAGCAATTCCATCGACTCGGGAAACAAGAAACGACGAGCCAAATCTTCCATATGAGAGAGAGACATGGTGGAGGCACATGCCAGAGAGGCGTTGGACCCGACCAACGGTGGGAATTTGATTTCTCAAAAAGCCGGCGGGACGAACACACGAGTATATACATTTAACCAAACCTTCGCCGGAAATCCCCTAAACGGCGAAGGCGAAATCTCTATGTTCGCCCTATCAGTACCTACTTGGGGAGAAGAAGAATAATCAATTATGAGGGAAGTACTTACTTGTCACAGCTTTTTCCGACTACAAATCACCGGGAAATAGACTGAACGGCGGCGGCGGTTGCAGAATTTTGGTTTAGGGTTTTTCCTCTTGCTTACAATTGGAAATCGATTGAGGGGGGAAAATATTTTCTAGCGTACATTGGAAGCTTTTATAAGCAAAGGCACGCCTTTTCAAATCCCGCTTCTTCACCTGCTCCAACAAAAAAGCAACGCGTGTCCTACTTACCCTGACACCAACAGTCGCGCCCTTCACATCACGACTATTCAAGCCCAACCTTGTTCGATGAGGCGGTACCTCGACGAGGCGGTACGCACTTCGACTTCGTCGAAATCTAATTTCCGAAGGGGCAATGCGAAGTTAAGCTCGACCTCGTCCAAACGAGGCGGTACGCATTCCGACTTCGTCGAAATCTAATTTCCGAAGGGGCAATGTGAATTTTAGTTCGACCTTGTCCAAATGAGGCGGTACGCATTCCGACTTCGTCGAAATCTAATTTCCAAAGAGGCAATGCGAATTTAAATCGACCTCGTCCAAACAAGGCGGTACGTATTTCGACTTCGTCGAAATACTAATTTCGCCGGGGGCACGTGTAATTCAAACCCGACCTCATTCGACAAGGCGGTACGCACTTCGACGGCAAGTTTAATTCCAGCTCGACCTCGACGAGGCAGTACGCACTTCGACTTCGTCGAAATACTAATTTCGACGGGGCAAGTGTAATTCAAGCTCGACCTCGACGAAGCGGTACGCACTTTGACTTCGTCGAAATTATTCTTTACCTCGTTCGACGAGGCGGTACGCACTTCGACTTCATCGAAACACCTTTCCAAATCACTATGGTGGCCTCGCTTCTCAGACTTTTTGAGGGGGGATGTGATAGGATGTGGCCTAGCTACTAGGCCCAAGCCTCAGGCCCAATATAATTAGACCTGGTCCAGCTTGGCCTATATCAGCTAGGCCCACTCGAAACTCACTTAGGCCCAATCCCGGACTAAGCCCAGCAGAGCAAGTCTAGAAGCTCGGTTGTAACCGTTCTTAGTTCTCTATAAATAGTGTCACTTGTATACGATCGAACACACATTGTAATAGCTGCTAGAACACTTGAATACTATACATTCTCTCCTTTTGTACTACTCCCTCCGGCTCAAGATTCGTGAGACCTTTCTTTTTGGTATTTTCGGCACGCATTTCCACGCTTCTCGTTGATGAGTTTTAAAATAAATTTTTGAGGTATTTTTCTTTTTACGGGATACTACGAGTGTCATAGTATCCCGTAAAAAGAAAAATACCTCAAAAATTCATTTTAAAACTCATCAACGAGAAGCGTGGAAATGCGTGCCGAAAATGCCAAAAAGAAAGGTCTCACGAATCTTGAGCCGGAGGGAGTATTAATTAGCTAATTATTTCTCAAAAAGAAAATATGTCAGAATACTTGAGACGACCTAATAAAGAAAGGGTGTCGGACTACTTGAGACGGAAGGAGTAATAGTTAAGCAAATCTCATATATGAGCCTGAACTTCCGATACATACAAGACAAGCATTTTTTTTATCGAGATTAAATGGGTAGAAACCCACACACTACGGAATCATTAATTATATACACGAACTGAATAGTAATAAAAACACAAAAAGAATATATAAGACCGTTGACCATACGACTAGCTTAGACTTTGCAACTTCTTTTGACTTCCTCACCGGATATATATATATATATATATATATTTTGTTGAAAAAATCACCTCATCACTCATCAGAGTTCTCCAAAGAGTTTAATCTTTATAAGCAGCATTCGATTAACTTAGGCGGTGAACCTTCATATAAAAGAGGCAGTGAAATGTGGACCTCATCCGCATCCACCGCCGCCTCCGCCGCAGATGTTACCAAAGTACCCTTAGCTGATCAATACACAAATACATGAGTAAGAGAGTTAAATATACAACTCGTGTATTCGTCATCGTGAATTCCAAAACAATGGAGAAGACGGACAATACACAAATTGAATACATGAATATCCGATTCGTGTATTCGTGAAATCCTAAACAAATGAATTGGATAGATCTAGACAGCCATAAATACACGAATAGAAATACGGACTTGTGTATTTGTGGTCGTGTAATCTAAAACAAAAAGGATTGAAGATAAATCTGGACAGCCATACACCAATCAATTAGAAATATAAACCTCAAGTATTACACGACCTAGATCTATTGATTGTTATTTGTGTTTACAATAGCAAAGTGACTACTTTTAGGTATTAACCGTAAATATTTTTTATCCTCTAATTAATTTTATACAGATTTTTTAATTTGTATTATCAGTTTATGAACATTAGATTACTTTGATGAACAAAAAAGTTTAAGTGATTTTTTTTAAATAAAAATATAATTATAGTCAAATACAAGAAGGGAAATCGACCGGTTAGACAACTTACCTCATTACAGCTTCGTACCTTGACACTTTTCTTGAAAACTGTTTTGGCCAAAGCTTCTCTGAGAATTATTTTGTTCTATTTCTATTGAGCTTCCTAGTGCTATTTAGAGTGTGTATGTTTGTATGTAAATTATATATAGATATTGATAAATATATAGCTGGACTTTGCAGTTTGCAGTTTACGTAACTTAAATATAGATATCATGAAATTATATAAAATTGACTTTTTCATAACAGGGCAAAATGTATGTAGCTTTTTTTTTTGGGGGGGAGAAGTTGCATTGTTTTCATATATATTCCATGAGCTGTCTTTTCCCTATGTAGTTTTGGAAAAATTGTTGAATATATGATGAGTTTTGTTGTACGTGAATCCAACACGATTTAATTCTTATGTATTGTTCATTATCATAAAGTGAAATATTTCAAATAATCAAACTTCCTAGAGCTAGCCAAATTAAAATTTTAAACATGCAAATCCAGCAACCTTGAGTAAATTTTATGAAATTTTAGATATTTATAAATAAAAAAAACTCACATATATAATAAACTAATAGAAAATCGAATCTAGACATTTATAAGAATAGAATCTAGGTTTTTGTTCTTTGAACGTGAAGTTGAGGATCTTTATATAGAAATTGGAACGTGAGTGACTCTTTATATTAGCTCTCCTAACAATGAACTCTACTTAAGATCACCGGATCTTCAACGGAATCATCAACTTGGCACACCGAGATTTAATTGCCTGCTATATACAATTCTCGTTATATATTCAGAATACGATCCAAATTATCGAGCATATTCAGTCATCCATGACACTCTCAATCATGGTAATTAAATTGAAGCAACACATATTACTAGC
Organism: Mentha longifolia; assembly: GCA_001642375.2. NCBI lineage: Eukaryota > Viridiplantae > Streptophyta > Magnoliopsida > Lamiales > Lamiaceae > Mentha > Mentha longifolia. Next base: position 24,381,842 of record CM038110.1, on the reverse strand, counting down.
TAATTAACATCTTTATTACTAACATCTTTATCTTTCGCATAGTCTACACAAAAGAATATATAATCTCCCTATAATTCGATCATCCAATGCACCCATAGATGCACTAGTGTGAGTTACTTGTTAATTAGGACAAAGTAATTTCATGTGCGTAGCATAAGTTGGATGCTTAATTATACTTTATAATCCGACTACATGAGCTTCTGTAATTCATAATATTACCATATTATCTAAAATATAAAGTATCGCAAAATGTTACACTATAATTTAACATGACAAATAATTGTAAAAAAAAAAATCTCATAAAAATGTGAAAAATTACGTCATGCATTTTATTGCAACCTTATATTATGCACGTCACTCCTTTTATATCACTGGAATAAGTAGAAATGGCACTCTACCAAATGCATACATGAATCGAAAATGAATAGATACAATCATACACAAATGGACCTAAAAATATACTACAAGTCTATCCTTTTCCATGGTATGGCGGTATGAATAGAGTTTAATATAAGGATTAAGGAAGCTTCGATCGTCAACCTCCACAACCACCGCAGCCGCCACAACCCCCTCCATCGCCTCCACCGTCTCCATCTCCTCCATCGCAGCCGCAGCAGCACCCCTGTGTGCCGCATACGGCGCCAATGTCAGCGGAAATCTCCCCGGCAGCCGCAGCAGCGGTCGCAGCACCGCCACAACCCCCTCCGTCGCTTCCATCTCTACCACCACAGCAGCAACTCTGCGTACCGCAGACGGCGCCACTGTCGGCAGTAATCACGACGGCAGCCGTAGCAGCGGTCGTCGCAGCACCTGCTCCCGTCAGAACCACCATGTTTCCATCCCTTATTCCACTGTAGCCATTATACTTCCCTACCTTTTCATTATACCTGTACTGCTCCGGTGGCGGCGGCGGCTGAGCTTTGCCGTTCGCCGCCGCGGGCTGATCGTCCTCTTTGCGGTCTTTTGAGAGAACGCAGGAAAACATATTGTTGATTTATTGATGATTCCGACTCAAAGATTACTCTCGTTTTATACACGGAGGCGTGGAGAGGCACTAACATACGTACAACAAGTAGGAAAGAATTGAGAAATTTCTATGTAATTTATACCTTAAAGTTTATATGGATTAATATGGAGATTGGGAGATTTTTTATTTATTTATTTTTTTTATCTGAGTAAAATATGTAGGAAACTATTGGGGGAATATAAATAGTAATGAGGGGTCGTTTACTTTATAACTTATTACGTCATCCTCTCTTTATATATGATTTCTTTACCATTGGATGGAACTTTGATCTACTCCTATATGCTAAAGATTTTTACAACCCAAGATCGGTTGACTTTTTTAAGTCAATGGGATGATCGGGTACCGGTCAGTTGGGAAATTCCGATGAAGTTAATAGTATACATGGATTTAATAAACGATCGAAATCATAGAAAATTTCAGAATTTATAGAAAATTTATGGACAACTCAATGAAAATTATAAACTTGCAAAAGTAGCATGAAAATTTCAAACTTTCAAGAAAGAAAAAAAAAGACTTACTTCAAAAAAAGGAAAAAAGACCCTCTTCCTCGAACCGCCACCTCCACAACTCCACGTATCGCCGTCAAAGTCGGCAGTTGCAGACGGTGAACTTTAACCTCCGCAACCCCCACATCCACCGCCACCGCAACCGCAGCCGCCATCGCCGCCGCAACAGCAACCGTCAAATTCAACAACTGTCTGAGCGATCTGTACTCCACCTTCCAGAACTGCCAGACCGCCATCTTTTTCAGCCTTTTGTACCACTCCTTCTGTCTGTGGTCGAGCGGCGCCGCCACAGCCGCAGCCGATGATCAGCCACAACAATGCTACGAATCCTACAATGGCGCCAAAGTAGATTGCAATGGTAGAACCCACATCCAATTCCCCTCCGCACCTACGCATAAAAATTAAAATCTTACTCTTCTTTATTTCATTTTTTTAATTTATTTTTTATAACAAAATCACGTCTGAATTAATTACAGAAATGAAATTGTGAAACTGAAATGAAGATTTTGTGTGTGGAATGTGTGTGTATTATATGTAAATCTATAAAGTGAAAGAAGCAGATCTTGTAACACCCTAATTAAATAAAAGTGCTAAACGTAAAAACATTAACATTTGCAGCGGAAAAACTAGAGTAATTATTTTTATTTTTTTTCTAATTAGAATGAAAAGATTCATGAAAATAAAACTTTTGAAAAAAAAAATAATAATTGATAACATATGACCTAATTTATAGAATATCCAAATTATTTTTCCGAAAAGGAATCCATAAAGCAAACTAATAACAAGTGACAAAATATGTTTAAAAAAAACAAATTTAACTCAAAACCAAAACAACCTGATTCTTAGAAACTTTTAACATAAATATCTAATAAAAGTAAAAAAAATAAAATAAAATAAGGTTTATAATAACCTAATCATTTTACTAAAACAAACCCTTAACAAACAACTTCACAAGTAATTTTTGACAAACTAAGCATCTTTCACTAGAGATAAAACCATTTCACTAGAGAAACCAAACAAAAGCATCTTTCACAAACTAAGTTCAACAAAACAAGCATAAACTAGAAATCCAAGTCTATAAGTCATTAAGTACTTCATAAATTAAATGCAGAAATTATCCTAAGATGACACGACTCGCCATTTGACCTTCCACGCGCCTCCAAACTTAATTACCTGAAACTATTAAATGATCGCAATGAGCATACATGAATATACTCGGTGTGGGCATTTATACGAGCTTGTCCAGTTTAATAAAATATAATGCACACGTATGAATATTAAAGTCAATAATATGATCAAATGAGTGTGAACAAAGTCAAATGGACAACTTGAAAATTAACGGTCTTGCTCAACACGTAATGCCAACTACGCACACGACAGTCACATAATATTAAAAGGAACAAACTCAAATCAACGCATAAAGTTAAGTAAGAATCTCACACCTTAAACTTGAACTTGAAAGTGACTCGATCAACTTAAAATAAACTCAACGTTTTAATTATAGTCGCGACACACCGATATTTATAAATTAAAATTCTATGTACATAAATACCATAAAGAAACAAAATATAGTTTGAATAGACTACTATGAATCATATGCATATTCGGCTAAATAATGCAACATACAACTCCAATTAATTAAATCTATTGAAAAAAGAACAAAATTTTAAAAACACAAAGAAAATGAAATAACAGGAAATAAGTTGAGATGAAGATTGTAAAACAAAATCAGAATGCTCTTCAACTCATTTACAATAAACGAAATTAATGTTTTAGTCAATAAATCATTTATCTCTCAAAACTATAATCACCTCAAGTTAAAATTCAGCAAACATCCATGACAATGAAAATTAAAAACTCCACTTGTTTGATGCACGAAAAACAATAAACCAACAAATCATTTTCTTTTCATAACTATAAAATTCGGCAACCAAATTTAGAGAAAAAAAATTAAATAAAGAAATTAAAAAAGTGGAACCAGGTTACAGATTGTGACTCCAGAAAATTTCGATTAATCTAAAACTAATCACCAAACAACATTTCAAAATTTATACAAGTTGACAATAAAAATCAATTCAAAAATTCTTCTCGAATTATGCACTATAATTGCCATACTATGAGATACTGTAGAAAAGGAAATCAAAGAAACTGATGTGGAAAAATCAAGATCTAAATAATGAGATTTACCTTAGTCTGAAACAAAGTTCTTTTTTATATTATAAAATCCTAAATCACAAGTTTCAGAATCCAAGTTAGAATTTTTTTTCAGATTTTAAAAACCATCTAAGAAACTGGGAAAAATATTGAAGAAAACTATACCTTGAATTTGCAGTAACCGCAGAAGAAAACTGATTTTGCCTACTTTAAAAGAGAATAGAGTTTAAGATATAAACTTTCAAAATCTAGCATTTTAGTTTATTCCCAAACGTGGGATATCATATTTCAAGAGAAAAAATCATTTTATATACAATGTATTTATAAATAAATAAATAATATTTAGTTTCATTTGATTAAAAACATGTATTAGGAGAGAAAACCTACAATATAAAATAAAATTCAACTAAATAAATCATTTCTCGTATCTAGGGGCGCGACTTCGACTGTGTAAAATAAAATTACTGTAAATTTAAATCTCCACATTTACAAGTCAAAGAAAACATTTAAAATAACTTTGCAAGTATAACTCAAAAATCGGGTTGTTACACATCTATCATCGACCGTACCCCATTTCTACTGCATATGTGGGGAAAGACGTTTCTTAGATTGCCGTAAACCAACTAATTCCACACAAACTTTGCCAGAAAATTAAAATGATTAATTAGTAGTAGTATTTTGTTTGATGGGACTTGCGATTAAATTTGGACGTCGGAAAATTGCTTCATTTTATTATTTTTAGCACCACCTATTAAACTAAACAAACACTCCCTCAATTCTACTCATAAGTATCAATTTTATTGAAACTAGGTATATTATAATATTCAATTGATTCTTTATGAATGGATCGGAGATAATACTATCATTGACTATTATTATCCTATCTTACTTTTGATTTGTCTCACCACAACAAAATGCTTCAATAGTAACATAGTTTTAGAGAAATTGTGACTACGATTTATAAGTTTGAAGGATTAGTTTCATTACATTAATACTTTTAATTTATAATTAATTCCCAATGGAAAGAAATTATTAAAAAATAAGTTCACATTCTATCTTTACAAAAATTAAGAAATCGTTTTCTTTAAACATAAATTCCATACAATTATACTAATTAATTAAACATCATGTTATCTTTGATGTAAAATGTGGGACTTAATTAGTTATACACTAATTGAATCTAAACCAATAATCGATACTAATTGACAATGATTCACCTTTCCAATTAGAATTTATTATTTATTTTTTAATATTTAATTTCAGTTTTATTAGTCATAAAATGAAAACAAATAATGTTAACAATAATTATATATCCTAATTGAATTAATATATCATTGTTAATTAGTAGTATAATATTAGACTAAATCATATTATATCAAAATCAAAGAAAAAATTAAATAAAAATAAATAAATAAAATTTGGTATACGATTAGTATACCATAGTTGCTTTCACACTTAGAACTAAAGCGATGCTAAATAGGACAAAAACTAATCACAAACTTTTTTAAAAAAAAAAATTACGACCAACTGCATCTACTAAGATAAACTTCAATTATCAACAACCGCCACCACAGCCACCGCCGCCACCACAGCCGCCACCGGCGCTGCCTAGTGAAGCACCGAGAGCAGCACCTAGAAAAACCATATTTCCATCCGCTAAGCCCTCGCCCTTGGATGCCGGAGTCTTTCCACGGGCTAAATTCGTCGGCAGCGGTGGCGGCATGAGCTTTGGCTTTGGCCTTGGGCGGGGCGGGCTTAGGATCGGATTTGACCTCTTTGCGGCGTGGTTTGCACATGCAGCAAAACATTGTCGATCTCTCGCTCTGATTTAATTAGCTCCGAATTATTGTAGGATAAGGAAGATTTTTAATTGTTCGTATCACAATCTGTGAGAATTATTAAGTACAAAACAAATTATTTATCATGACTCTGAAATACACAGGGGATATTCAATTCATAGGACAATTTATTAATATATTGTGATTTCTTCCCCTAATATTGGTTTTAGTTTGAAGCAATTTTCTCAATAACAAAAAAACGAGAAAAAAAAAAAAAACTGCAGACGAACGAGATAGAATAATTTAATGTTGAAGGCTAATTAATGGAACAAGATGAAGATTCCATGCTAAGATTTACATACGTATTATCTAGTTGATTTATCTAAATTGAAGAACAAGCTAGGATTAATGAATAGTAAGGAGTTATGAATCGTACCTCTAAGTAATGAGGATCAGACACCGTTGAAAATAATTTTGATTCGCCAAAAATCTAAGTGTTGGTAGCATGTGGCGAGGTCGTCCACTATATATATATAATTAATTATAGGCATGATGTGATATACCTAGATCTTGAAAAGAATTATGACAGAGTCGTTTAATTATGGTTGAATCATGAAATAGACGTTTATTAGGATTGAGTATTCTAATCAACTTCAAATTCTTAAATTGAGTCAGAGTATAATTGAAGTTCATTAGTATTAATCCATTAAGCTAGATAGTTAATATTGCGTTGTACTTGTCAAGTAATATTGCACTACCTGTCTTGCCCTAAATGTTCCATTCCAAGATGAGTACATTTAAACCATTATTATTAGTGTTAATTTGGGGTGTTCACAGTTTGGTTTAAACCATAAATCAAATCGGACCAACCCGTATTTTTGTGGTTTGATTTGGTTTATGGTTTGAAAAATATGGTTTGGTTTTCATTTTTAAAAAATTATGATTTATGGCTTAGGTTTGGTTTTCTAAAATAAAAAAATCAAACCAAATAGTAAACCGTAAAACCGTAATATATTTTATAGTTATTAATTATTTTTAAAGTAGTGTCACGCCCCGATTCCTGTGAACCAGAGTGTGACGGGGGTTGGATTAAAGAAGCGGGGAAGAAAGGGGATAATATTAATTTATAACCATTTTACGAGTATCTTAAAACGTAAAATAAGACTAAAGAAAATGGTGGGGTAAACGAGCATCAAGTTGCCAAGTGGAGTCGACCATCTACTACGACATATTGAAATTACCAAGAATGAGTAGGAAATCGAGCGTCCAAGTGGAACCATTGCATGCATAGCACTATCCACCCATCATAAAGTAAAAGATGGGGTAAATCGGCTTTCAGTAAACTAAAGGAGTCGACATCCACTTCGAAAAATGAGATAACCATAATTGAGTGGGAATTCGAGCTTCCAAAAGGAACTGATACACGTCACTCTCCATCCAACAATAAGTAAAATGGGAAGAGAAAAATAAGTTTAAAAAATTAAGAAACCATATTATATAACTAGAGGGTTGGAAGATGACGCCCTCGACTTATTTATTATAAAAAAAGAAAACTAGTAGTCTTATTATCAGAGTTATAAGCAAAATAACATAGTGGAAACTTTATAAGGCCCTGCAACAACCCCCTGCCTCAGCCTTGCTGCGCATCACCTGCTTCCAGACCTGAAAACATTTGAAAGAGTTTTGGGCTGAGTACTTGATGTACTCAGTGGATCATGCCCTTTTGGCAAGCATTTTGAAAACTAGCAATTTATCCATACATGGTATATCAAGATGCTTGCAGAAAATAACTCTTGAAAAGATAAATATCATTTTGGGGTGTGTGATGTTCATTCTTGGACTCAACCAAGGCTACAAATTACTTTTGGTTCATCTAGACCAGGTTCAAGGTCGAAACCCTAAATAATCCCAGTACTTGTAGAAAACCCGAGTCGAAACTCAAGGAATTCGCCATTAGTTAGCATACGACGTGATCAAGGCATCGTATGTAACCGGGGTGCGCACAATTCAAAATTAGTATATCTGATACTAACAATGAATCTTGATCGATCCATAGAGTCATTTCTTGGAACATACACACAAAATATTTTTATGGATAATTGCATTTTATAACATAAAATTTAAACAACATTAAAAATAATGCCAAAATATTTTAGATCCACACGAAAATAATTTGGACCCACTTGAAACTTGGAGCAACTTAAAGGATAGCTCTCTCTAAACTACGAGTATATTTCTTCGTCACAAGCTTTGAATAAAAGGAAGTGAAAGAGAAAAGGAGATGGGATGAAATTTTGTTTGTAAAAAAAAAGAGGGCGACCAATGCTTTTATAGAGTTAGAGGGTGTTTGGCTAAGCTTATAAGCTAGCTTATAAGTTGTTTGACTGCTTATAAGCTACTTAAAAGTGTTTGGCAAAATAAGCTAGTCAATAGTTTATAAGATGCAAAAATAAGCTACATTAGCTTATAAGCTCTCCAAAAAAAAGCTCCTCCACCCCAGCTTATTTTTGCTTAAATTTCACATCTTATAAGCTCCTTAAACATCTTAAAGCACTTGGAGCTTACAAACACTTTCAAATAAGCTTAGCCAATCACACTCTTAGTCGGCAAAGCTATAATATACTGATTCATCACCCTATTTTGATCTAGGAAGGCCACGTAAAAAAATAGTGTGAGCTGACGGCTATTGCTTAATATCAAGAGTTATCGAACATGTTATATCTATCTTATTCCAAATTCATGCATGTCTCATGCATGCATGTATTTGTACTAAATACATATAGTATATATATGATCATGCATTTGAATTATCTTAATTAACAAAGCAAGTTCATGCATGAAAGTAAATATACATATATGTATATTTACGTAAATCTACTAAAGAAATGCACACATACCTATGCATATTCCTATCTAAGTATCTATATATGTGTAATATCTACACCTAATATTATATTTATATCAATTATACTATATAATTATTACACATAGTATAAACATTGCACATATTTAAGTCATGCATTTTTTTCATATATATACTATTATATCAATATTTTATTCTTAATACTTACACTTTTTGATTTTTAATAAGACTTAACTTAACTAAATCTATGAATAAAAATTCAGGATATTACAAGTTAAGTATAAAATATTTGCATGGAGTTGGGCAATTTAAAAGAATTCTCTATTAGTTAAATTGTTGGGCCATATTCAATAGGATTTTTCTATTAATTAAATTATTTTTCTATATATATGTTTTTAATAGAAATAAATAAACCTAAAACCTAATTTCTTTTAATTACGGCTGTGTAACACAAGTCACACAGACATAAGACAGAAGAAAAGGTAACTCTTGTTTAATTTTATGATTCTTGTTTTGATATGAACTTCTAATATTTTTATTTCAACGTAATCTATTTTAATTTATGAATGAATAAATTCTCGTAATTATTATGATGATTCAAAGATACCCAGAAATTGAGGATTTGAATCATAGAATACTTTGATATGAAAGTCAAATATTCAATTAGGTACATTGGTTTGTGAGACTTGCGGCAATAATAGAGAGAATAGGGTAGAAGATGATGAATTGAAGTTATTTCATTTTTAGTTGTTTGCTAAAGAATTATATCGATGATGTTATTTTGTTCTAATTTTATGTTAGAGAAAGACATGCGTACATAACTTTGGATATTTGATTTTTCAATATATAAGACTGCAAACCGTAAACCAAACCGCATCAAACCGTTTTAATTGGTTTGGTTTGGTTCAGTTTTCATGTTTAAATGGTTCGGTTTAGTTTCAAATATTTAAGAAACCATATTATATGGTTTGATTTGGTTTTGGTATTAACCCACACCAAACCAAACCGCCAACACCCCTAGTGTTAATAGATAAAATTAACGACCCATATATACATAGCAAATTGAATTGCAGCCTCCAACTTAATTGTACTGTAACATATATGGATCACTAATAGTGTTTCATTGTCCTTAACGAGTAATATTAATTGCACTATCCATCTTACCCCGAATGTACATTTCAACCATTATAATAATAGAGTTAATTGTATCAAATCATTTAATATTGTATATCATTTTAAGCTCATCACTCAGAAATCACTAATTCGGTGTATATCACACGAAAATAAAAAGTTGTTAATAATAATAATAATAATAATAATAGTAGTAGAAGGATAAAAAAATGATGACCCCATTTTTTTTAGGGCCATTATTTGAAATACCTATTTTGACTTAGCTAACAAAAATTATAACCACTAACTTAAGAAAAATAAATTATACCCAATTTTTATTTTTTCGGACAAAATTGCCCCTAATAATTCAAGCTCGGTTTTTTGGAAGGTCGCGCTCTTTTCAATGAATTAAAACTTCCGACCTTCCCATTCAAATCCATAGTTTTCAGAAACCAACTTTCTCTAGTCTCTACACCGAATTTCTCTCTGCGAAACCCTAATCTGCTGCGAACGCCGCCAAAGACGAACAATGGCATCTCCGTCGACTTCGACTTTAGATGTAGACAAAGATTTCCAGGTATTATGTTATTTCTTGGAGTTTGAAGAAGTTTGATGGGTCTTTTTCTGTGGTTTGTTTGGTGGTTATTCTTCTTGTTTTCTTTGTTGATTTTGAGGAATATTGGTTATTTTGCTGGATTTTGAAGAATATTTGTTGTTTTTCCCTTTATTTTGATGAATTTTGAAGAATATTGGTGGATTTTGAATAATATTGGGTGATTTTGGCTGAATCTCTGCTTTTCTTTGTTTTATGCTTTTTTGGTGTATTTCTTTAAATTTTTGGCCGAATCTATGCAGTACTAAGTGAAGATGTTGGAACATTTTGTCACTCTTTGTTAGATTTCAGTTATATTTGGCTATTATTGGTAATTGATATAGTAAGTGAAGTCTGTGAAGATCTTAAATTTGTGTTTTGTTCTTTGTTTCTCTGTGTTATGGTATTTTTGGATGGTTTTGGTTAATTTTTGGTGTTATTCGGTGTTTTTGCTTGTCACGCACTAGGGAGGACAGAGTGATGGTGCCCTATAATTTAGGAAAAAGTGGGATTGGAAATTGTAGTTAATCTCATTAATTTGTTGAAGCATCATACTGTAGTATTTAGTAACATGTGAATACACGCGACAACCCAAAAATCTGAAATGGAAGGTTATCTATATGAATTTGTATTTCCTTATTGTCATTGGAAAGTATAAATCTGAATTGCTTCTCTGGGGCCTAAATTCTTCATTGGTAGGACTATTTGAGCGTCCTGCATGGAGCTATTTGACTTTGGTAAACCTTCACCCAAAAATCTTCACCTTTTCTTAAATTGAGTGTTCTGTTGTGAAGGCTCAATGTTATTGTAGATTAGTTTATTGTGGATTGCATTGATTTTGTGGTAAATTGGTACAATTATCTTTATGTTATTTTTGTTTAGGTGGGCATTCATTGCTGCGACAACTCTTCTAATTCGTTTCATCTACCTTCCTGGGGTCCATATATGCTCTGAATCTCTCATGGCTACATCTACATGAAGTAAAAAAGCTGATGGCCTAATGAGCTTTACTATTGGCTTAAGGAGTAGTATATTTGATGGATCAAGCCCAGTCATGAAACAACGTCAACTTCAACGACAAGACCATGAATGTGCCGTTTTGCAGATTAGGCCTCTGTTGTTGTCCCAAGACTTGCGCTGTGATGATGCTTCTTGGCTGTTCAGGAGCATCTTTTTATTTATTTCTCAAGATTGATTTGAGGCATGTTCTTTTTAATTAAAATGAATTCATAAAAAGAAATTACAATGGCGATGCTTTGCAGGAAATAAGACGGAGAGAAGAGGCTGTTGCTCGAGGTACTCTCCTGACCACAACCGGATCTTTTATTATGTCTGATTAGTTTGGTTTTCCTTGTTATGCTATCAAGGAATTAATTTCTTGCCCTTCTCTTTGTTTGCAGGGAAGAATAGCTCTGTGGGATTCAATATTGCTTATGTGCTACAAAATAAAGATGAGTTATGGTGGTATTGTAAATGGCATGCACCTCGCCTCATCAGCTTTAGCCTTTCTCTCAGTTCTTGACCGACAAATTGCTGACTGGTCAAATTAATTCTGCTTGTATTCAAATTAAAAAGGAAACCGCCTTTTGTAGCTAGCACAATTTCTACTTCTTCTTTTTCCCCCTTTGAGAAGACATTTTCTACTTATCCGTCTTTTTTAGGTAGTCATAACTATGTAAATGAGGGATATGAATTTTTATTGTTTTAAGCACATGAGACATGAATTTTGTTTTCGTATGGATATGCATCTTTTGTTGGTTTCAAGCGTTTGTTGTAAAAGTAAAATTTCTCTATTAGTTTTTTTCTTCACTTCGAATCTCTTGGTATGTATTTTCTCTATTTATATACTTGGAACTATTTAGTATTTTCGTTTTAATAGAGCTAAGTCCTCTCGTAAATTGTTCTAATAGTTCCAAGTATGTAGATTGTGTTGACTTGACTCTATTGGAATGAAAATAATAAATCGTTTCAAAAGTTCCAAAATACTTGGAACTTTTGGAACTATTTAGTATTTTTGTTCCAATAGAGCCAAGTGATTTTCGTAAATTATTCTGATAGTTCCAAGTATGTAGATTGCGTTGACTCGATTCTATTGGAAACAAAGACTGTAAATCGTTCCAACATACTTGGAACTATTTAGTATTTTATTTCTTTCTTTCTTTTGGAACAAAAAAATTACTAAATTGTTCTAATTGTTTCAAGTATTTTAGTTCCAAATGTTCTAAGTATTTCATTTAGAACAATTGGAACACTTGAAACAATTGGAAATCTTAAAACAGTTGGAACAATTGGAAAACTTGGAACAATTGGAAAGCTTGGAACAGTTGGAACAATTGGAATACTTGAAAAAATTGGAACATTGGAACATTTGGAACACATTTAGAACAATTGGAAAGCTTGGAACAATTGGAAATACTTGGAACATTGAGTGATTTGTGATAGAAGCACTAAATTGTTCCAAGTAATTCAATTCCAAATATTCCAATTAGCTAGAACAATTGGAATACTTTGGACAATTAGAATACTTGGAACAATTAAGTATTTCGATTCCAAATGTTCCAAATATTTCAGCTCTTGTAATTCTTTTTCAAAATTTTGACTGGAAGACTCTTCGTTTTGCCTCACATCTCACTTTAAAATAATTATTCAACTTAAATGACAATACAGTTCCACATAGTGTAACGGAAAATTACTAGGTGGAAATGATTATGCAAAAACAGGATAATAAAGTGATTGGAGATAAATGGTTACAATTATAAAAGCAATATAGATATTCGGTGAATTCATCATCCTAAAAGTTGGAACAGATACTCACATTTGAAGTTCAAATTCTAGTTCATTGAATGAGGTGATGTAATTAGTGCAAGCAAAATCCCTTAATCAACTTAAACAAATCAAGTGTTATAATCTCAAGAAACTAAAGCAACAATTTCCACTGGAGACATAACAAATCAATTTCTATTCTACAAACTCCTAAAATCCCACCTCATGTCTAGCATACTCTTTACACTAAGAAACCCTAATATTTAGCCAAATAGAAAAAGAAAAAAAATTGTTTTAAGAAATTGAATTTCAATCCGAAAGAATGGAGATTGGACCACTAGAGATGCTGCCATGGCTATCATCATACAGCGCCAAAGCTCGCTCCAAATTAGCAACAATGTCGGTTTTTGTAGGTCTATCCTTCCCCTCCAACTGCACACAGTGCATCGCCGTGTACGCCACCAACCACCGCCTCCGCCGCCCCAACCCTCGGATCCAGAATCCCAGCCAATTCTCCTTCCATTATCGCCGGAACCGCATAGTCCACCACGCTCATCGGCTCGCCTCCGTTGAAGATAGCTCTCTTCCCCGTCAGAAACTCCAGCAACACCACTCCTAGCCCGTACCCGTTGCTCTTTGCCGTAAGCAAATTCAGCCTGTAATACTCGGGATCGATGTATCCCACCGAAAAAATTAGAAGCGAGAGCGAGAGCGAGAGAGAGAGAGAAAGAGAGAGAAAGAGAGGCTGATGTTCACCGAATGAGTGAGAAGAGGGAGGATAAAAAGGAGGAGAAAAGCTTAAGGAAAGTGGAAGGAAATAAGGGTATTTTTGTCCAAAATAATAAAAAGTGGGTATAATTTATATAAATTATCTTATCGGGTGTGATTTTTATTGGCTAATTGAAAATGGGTATTTCATACCATTTTCACTTTCATTTACGTACTGTATGTGGGGCAAAACTTTCCTTTTTTCTTTGTTTTCCTTTTTTTGAGGAGGGGGCAAGACTTTTCTTAGATTGCCCTAAAACCAACTAATTCTACACAAACTTTGCTTGAAAATGAAATGACTAATTTGTATTTTGTTTGATGGGACAAATGATCAAATTTGGTTGGAAAATTACCTCATTTTATTAAAATTGAACCTATTATAATATTTGGATGATTCTTTATAAATGAAACGAAAGGGAATATTACCATCGACTATCAGTGTCCTATTTTCCATTTTGATTCGTCTTATTATGAATATCTACTCCCAAAATAATAAAGGAAAAAACTTTTCAAACTCCATTTTTCACAATTTACTGTATACCTTATCCATAATTTATATGTTTGAAGGATTAGTTTCATTACATTTATAAGTTTGCAGTAATATTCCCAATGGAAGGAAATAATAAGAACTAAGTCCACAATTTATTTTCACACAAATTAAGAATTTTGTTTTGTGGAAAACATAAAATTCAAATTCGTACAGTTATACTAATTATCCCTTATTTATTGCATTTAATATTGCCTCTATCCCATTCTTGACGTTATAATTTTTGAATAGATATGAGGTGGTATAAATTAATAAGGTGTAACGTGTTGAATAAGACAGAGTGAGTACTATATTTGACCATACAAAAAAGATAGTAAAAGGTATTGTCACGTCCGCACTTTGCTAATCGATAACTTAGTGTGGTATAATCGTGACTATGGAAAGTATAATATGAATTTCAGAAAGAATGAGAGATTATCAAATGAAATGACTCAATAACTCGATAAATAGGACTTCATGTGTTAAAGATGGACCTTGTTGATGGTTTTCCCTTGAGAATTCATGTCATGATTCTGACTTGATACAACCCAATTGAAAGAGATAAAAGAGTGTACGCAGCGGAAATGTGTTTAAAACATATGTATGAAGACATATGCTACCAAGAGTGATTACTTCTAACTATTCTTGACAAAATCCTCGCTGGTCACTTTGCTTCGACAACTGCTCACCTGCACATCGGAAATAATGTACAGGGCGTGAGTACGAAGTACTCAGTGGACACATGCCCAAAATCATTTATTTATTGTCAAGCCATCACTTGGTGAATCATAGGGTTTTTCTTTAAAATGCCTATGTTCACAAAAATATTACATTCTTAAAAGCAATTGATCAGTCTATTCTTGAGTAATCTACCATATCTGAGCTGGTTATGTCCGAGGAGGTGGCCACCTCACTCAGTCACACGATCGGTTACTATCTACAATGACACGATCGATGTGTACACTAGTCCAAGTATGATATCTGGAGCACACAGGGACCCGAATTCGATTCATATATTTGGCCTTGGCCATTTATCAGATAGGCATCATACAAAACTGAAAATATTTATGCCATGACAATTATAAAAGAGCTACATCTAATAAAACATGCTTTTTATTTTATAGAAAGCCCACTGTAGTGGTTGCTACAGTAATATATGTATTTGTAGTGTATATTGAATGGAATATAAATGTGTAGCGGCAAATATTCAATGTAACAGTATTATGAGAAAGATGAGGACGAAAACAGAGAAAGGTAGATAGAAATAGGGATAGTGAGAGAAATAGAGAGCAGGGGTAAAGAAAAGATAATTCATTCCATAATGTTTTTTTCCTTCACCCATCGTACTACTCCCTCCGTCCCATTTAAACAGGCCTATTTCTTTTTGGCACGAGATTTTAGGAGAGTGTGTGTAAAGATAAAGTATAGTGTTTAATATTTTAATGTCAATTTCATTGTTTTGAAATTAAATCATCATAAATGCATCAAAATATATTGATGTCTGATCTTAAATGAAAGATCGTATCAAGACCTTTAATTTGATATAAAAATCATAAAAATCGGAGAACAAACGAGCAAGTTATGATAGTTTAAACTTTTAGAATTTAAATTATATTGGGATACGTGCTGAGAAGTGAGTGGATGATGGGGTGATTAATAGTGGGTAATTCTTTCCCTATTAGGAAACTGGCCTATTCTAATGGGACGTCCCAAATACGAAAACTGGCCTATTCTAATGGGACGGAGGGAGTACATATTATTTCTTCCCCTACTTTACTTAGGCAACAAGAAAATAACATAAAGTAGAAAATGTCTTTTTCTCTACAATAAAACGCAATAACAACTTCAGCATCTTTAGTAATAGCCTCGATGTTCGACACTTGTCTGAATCAGACTTCCTTTCACTTTGTCTTCCCAGCCCGCTCAGAAGTCCCTTTCTCCTCCATATCGAACCCTAATTTCCCTTTTTTTCCAATCTCCCAAAACTCCTTCACTCCCACCATATCCATAACAATACCCCCTTCATGAATCGATCCTTGTCTGTAAGGATCAAAAGCTGGAAACTTGCAACGTATAAACTTCAGATCCTCCCATGTCGTTGTTGTCGCCTCCAAATTGACCCAATGAACAAGAAGTTGAACTACCTCCACGCCCTTCCGTTCAACAGTACGCTGCTCCGAGATCGACAACGGAGCAACCAAGAAATTTCCATCGTTGTCCATAGCTGGAAGCTCTTGCACAGGTATTATTTCTTTTCCCAAACATTTCTTCAATAGAGAGACGTGAAAAACTAGGTGAATCTTCGATGATTCGGGTAGATCTAATTTATAGGCAACCTTACCAATTCTTTCCAAAATCACAAAAGGCCCATAGTAGCGGGATGAAAGTTTTAAATTTTTTCTTAAGGCAACTGAATTCTGCCTATATGGCTGTAACTTTAAGTAAACTCTATCACCAATCATGAATTCCCTCTCTTCTCTTTTTTTATCTGCAAACCACTTCATTCTGCTCTGAGCATTAACCAAATTTTCCCTCAGTGATTGCATCCACCTTTGCCTCTGTTCCATTAAATCCTGAGCTTCAATATTAGGAGAGTCAAAATAGGAATCCAGAGATAACTGTTGTGGAGTATAGCCATACAAAGCCTGGAAAGGAGTTGTCTTTAGGCTAGTATAATAATTTGTATTATACCAGAACTCAGCTAAAGAAAGCCACTTGCACCACTGTCTTGGATTGTCACTCACCATACATCTGAGATAATTCTCGAGGCATTGATTAAGCCTCTCTGTCTGACCATCAGTTTGGGGATGGTAAGAAGAAGAGAAATCCAACTTAGTGCTAGTAAAAACCTTATCACGATCAGAGAAAATGCTGATAGGAGCCCCATGGAGTTTATAAACAGTATCCAAAAATAACTTAGCTGCCCCCTCAGCAGTATAAGGATGAGCTAGAGGTTATTAATGCCCGTACTTAGTAAATCTATCCATAACAACTAATATGACATTTTTACCTGCAGATTTTGGGAGGCCCTCAATGAAATCCATGGAGATGTGCGACCAGGCTGTGTGGGGAATAGGTAAAGGCTGAAGTAATCCAGGTACTGCCCCAGCATTTGATTTATTCTTCTGGCAAGAATCACATGTCTTGACTAGCTGTATGACTGCATTTTTTAGTCATGGCCAAAAGAAAGTGTGTTTAAGCCTCATGTATGTACCATGAATCCTTGAATGCCCCCCATAGGAAGTGTTATGAACTTCCTGAAGAATAGAGTTTCTCAGATTAGTATCAGAACCAACTACTACCCTTCCTTTGTATCTGAGAATTCCCTCTGAAATTGAAAAATCAGCATAAGCAGTATGATCAATAGCCTTAGCTGTCAAAATTTTCTGAACATAACTCTGAAGGACCTTATGTACCCACATAGGAGAGACTGTAGATATAGCAGTACAGTCTGTATGGAATAAAGGGTGCCTGGACAAGGCATCTGCAACCTTGTTTTCCACACCACTCCTGAATTCTATCTCATAGTCTAATCCCAATAGTTTAGTGAGCCATCTTTGCTGAGTAGGATTCATAAATTTTTTATCTAAGAGATATTTCAAAGCCTGTTGATCAGTTCTAATGAGAAATTTATGTCCTTGCAAATAAGCTCTCCACTTTTGCACAGCAATGATCACAGCTAAAAACTCCCTCTTATAGATAGAAAGTGTATGATTCTTGGGACTTAAAGCTTTACTCATGAAAGCTATAGGCCTCTGATCTTGCATAAGAATATCACCAACCCCTTTCCCACTAGCATCAGTTTCCAAGACAAAAGGCTTAGAGAAATTGGGCAAAGATAGAACAGGTGCTGTAGTCATATCATCTTTTAACTTTTGAAAAGCCAAATATGCCTCCTTAGTCCAAATGAACTTATCCTTCTTCAGTAGGGCAGTAAGAGGGCTGCTGAGAATGCCATAATCTTTCACAAACTTCCTATAATAGCCGGTCAAACCCAAAAACCCTCTGAGTCATTTCACATTAACTGGAGTGGGCCAAGATACCATGCAAGAAATCTTGTCTGGATCAGTAGAAACCCCATCAGCTGTGATAATGTGCCCTAGATATTCAATCTTAGGTTGACCAAAACTGCACTTACTCATCTTGGCATACAAGGTATGTTGTCTAAGTAACCCCAATACTTCTCTCAAGTGTAACTTATGATCAGACCAGCACTGACTGTAAACCAGTATATCATCAAAAAACACTAAGACAAACTTTCTGAGACACTGCTGAAAATCTGATTCATTAATGACTGAAATGTAGCTGGAGCATTACATAAACCAAAAGGCATAACTAGGAATTCAAAGTGCCCATGGTGAGTACTGAAAGCAGTAAGAAATCTGTCCTTAGGCTGCACCAAAATCTGGAAATACCCTGATCTGAGATCAATTTTAGAAAAGTACTTGGCCCCAAACAACTTATCCAACAACTCATCAATGATAGGAATTGGGTATTCATGCTTAATAGTAATAGAATTAAGATATCTGTAATCAACACACAATCTCCAAGTGTTGTCCTTTTTCTTAACCCAAATAACTGGGGAAGAAAAAAGACTTGTGTTGTGCTTTATGATACCTGCTTTCAGCATTTCACTCATAATGTTTTCAATGGCATCCTTGTGACTGTGTGAAATTCTGTAGGGGTATTGATGCTTGGGAAGGCTGCCACTCTTCAATTGAATTTGGTGCTCAACACCTCTCTCAGGAGGAAGACCCATGGGTTCTGCAAATACATCTGCAAACTCTTGCAGTAAAGGCTCCAAATCAGGAGGTGAGTTTCCCAGCTTGCTGTCCTCATTAAGTAGGAAAATCTCCTTAATTGTATTAAATTCTTGATGGATTAAACTGCTAAGAACAGGGCCAGTGACCAAAGTACAATCTATAGCAGTGGTTAAGGCATTTAGGGTCACTCTTTGCCCTTGAAGTGTGACAGTAACACACATTTTATTGTAATCCCACTCACTATGAGTACAATACCTGAACCAATCCCCACCTAAAATCATGTCACACCCCACATTTTTTAACAATCTACGAGAATATTGGAATTCATGCCCCTACACACTCCATTTGAAATCAGTGGCTATTTCAGTACTTATGAGTTTTTGTCCATTGGCAACCCTAACCATCAGAGGTTTGTCTGGATGTATGGTGCACCCTAGTTTCCTTGCAGTATCCTCTTGTAGGAAACTGAGAGTACTCCCAGTATCCAATAAGATGTTAAGTTGTTGAGTACCCACTGTTCCCACCACTCTCATAATAGTGAGACCAGTTTCTCCCATCATAGCATGTAAGGACATTTGCGCTTCTTCCATCTCAGGAGTAATGGTCTCCTTAATAGTATCCAACTCTATAACATATTGGGAACACAACAACTCCTCCTCTTCTGTCATAACCATATAAAGCATTCTAGCTTTACACCTATGTCCAGGAAAATATTTGTCATCACAGTTATAACAAAGACCTTTTTCCCTTCTTGCAGCTATTTCAGCAGAAGTGAGTAACTTGGGTGTTGTTTTTTATGGAATAGGTGTAGGAACTGAAGAAACAGGACTGGGCACAGGTGTAGAATCTGATCTCTTGAAACCAGAGAAATTCCCAGCAAAAGACCTAGGGGCAGGCTTCAGTTTCTTAGCAATGGCTTCCAAGGTAATGATCTGTTGTTTTCCTAAATCCATAGCTTGTTCAAGGGTGTGGGGATGAAACATCTTGATAAAGGACCTTAAGTCATCACCCAAACCACTCAAGAAACTGGCTATGAAATATGTTTCAGTATATTTACTCGCATCCTCCATGATCAAACAAGTTTTGAGTTCTTCAAACCTCTCTACATAATCAGCATAAGACCCTGTCATCTTGAGTTTGTTGAACTCCTCAATAATAGTATAAGCACTGATATCCTCAAAACGGGTGGAAACAGCATGTCTCCCATATTCAGTGACTGAAACCATGAAAGGGCTTTGCCTTCAAAATGCATACAGGCTAGGTGTACTCGTTGGGCATCAGGAATAGAAGGCATAAGTTTAAAGAAACTGTTACATTTAATAATCCAGGCCCTAGGGTTTGTGCCATTGAACTTAGGAAAATCCACTCGGGGTAAAGGGGAATGCACATAATTAGACCTGCCCACGGGCCGAGCCCGCCGGTTTCGGGCCCGGCCCGGCGGGCCACGGGCCTCGGACTGCATGAACCTAGCCCGGCCCTAGACTTGTGTCGCGGTTTAGGGCTCGGCCCTAGGCCCGCCGGTTTAGGGCCGGGCCAGAACCGTAGGGCTAGGGCCGGCCCGGCGGTTCACGCAAATGGGAAATTATAATTTTTTATGAATAGAAAATGATAATTTTTTATGTTTTGATGTTGTTTTGTTTTATTTTAAAAAAATTAAATAACTCATTAAATTGTTGAAAATGAATAAATAAGAACTTTTACATTTTGATGCAGCGTAAATGCTTGACAGGAAGAAAAACTCGTAAAACGCGAGAGAGATAAATCTCAGATTCAATAATATTCAAAACTGCCATCCATCATCGTCTAACAATGCTTAAATACGAAACCCTAATCACCGAAAAACAAGAAATAACAAAAGGACCCTAAATAAAAATCCAAAAATACGAAATAACCCGAAAAACTATAAAATTGCAGTTTTGACCCTCTAAAAGATGGAATTTGCCCAAAATCCGTCACAGCTCATGGCGGAGTCATGAGTTTTGCTCAGAACGTCGTTTCCACCCGAAAAACACTAGGATTTCTCCCGAATTGAATAAGGGACATGTTTTGCCCGTTGGGCCCGGCCCGGCGGTTCAAGCCTAAGCCCGGCGGGCCGGCCCGTCGGTTAACCGACGGGTTTTCGGTTCAACATGCCTCGACCCGAGCCCGGCCCTTAGTCTTCGGTCCCGGTTACGGTTCGGGCCCGTTGACCGGCGGGCTAGGGCTAAGCCCGTTGACTTAGGGCCGGGCTAGGGCTAAGCCCGACGGGCCTAAAAGCCCAGGCAGGTCTACACATAATTAGAGACATGATTGTTTTTACTGCCCGGGGTAGAACCCAACAAAGAATCATTTCCAGAATTCGAATGCATATTCAATAATTGAAGTTGTAGCTTAACTAGAGTATTTGTAATGTGCTCAAATTTCTGATCAAACTTTTGATCCATACCTGAAACCTGCTCTTGCATTTTTTGTTCTTCAACTAGGCGTTTCGAGGATTCAGACTGAAGAACCAGATCTAATTTCTTTTGGGCTTCCTGCAAATCCTTGAAGCGGGTGATTTCAGCCATAGGATTGAATAGGTGATACCAATTGTAGTGGTTGCTACAACTAATATATGTATTTGTAGTGTATATTGAATGGAATGTAAATGTGTAGCGGCAAATATTAAATGTAACAGTATTATGAGAAAGATGAGGACGGAGACAGAGAAAGGTAGATAGAAATAGGGATAGTGAGAGAAAGAGAGAAAGAGAGAGCAGGGGTAAAGAAAAGATAATTCATTCCATAATATTTTTTTCCTCAACCCAGCTTACTACGTATTATTTCTTCCCCTACTTTACTTAGGCAACAAGAAAATAACATAAAGTAGAAAACGCCTTTTTCTCTACAATAAAAAAGCAATAACAACTTCAACATCTTTAGTAATAGCCTCGATGTTCGACACTTGTCCGAATCAGACTTCCTTTCACTTTGTCTTCCCAGCCCGCTCAGAAGTCCCTTTCTCCTCCATATCGAACCTTAATTTCCCTTTTTTTCCAATCTCCCAAAACTCCTTCACTCCCACCATATCCATAATACCCACCTCGTTACTCTTCTTGACTGCTACTAGACGATCTTTGTCTCAGCTACTGACCCTCCTTCGTGTAACCTTCGATTGAAAAATCGAGGTAAGATTCGTATTCTAACGAATAAAATCTTATCTAAGATCATAGGTTTTTATTCGATCGGAGGTTATTCTAATTTCAGTAATGTGGTTACTGTTATCTAAATCGAGTTATAAATTCCGTTATATGAACGGTTCATAAGGAATATTTCTAAATAAATCAATAATTGATTTATTGTTTTCTTAGAATTAATTAATTGAGAAGTTTTCTCAATAATTAGCTTAATTCATTAATCGAAGGGCTAAGACAACTTCTGATTTAATTAACTTATTACAATAAATTAATTAAGAAAATAATTCGCTTAAGAAATATAAATTACTAGTTGTAGTTGTGTAATCGATTATCTTAAACAATTAATCAATTATTAACTCTTGGTTAATTAACTTGTCTCAAGTTAATTATCAAAAATCGTGAAATAATTCCTTACGAGTTATCGGAATGACAATCGAGAGTAGAATATGATTTATTGAGTGGCGTCTCGGTCCGTAATTAATTTGAAATTGGGCTCGTAAATTAATTAATCTTGACCCAATTAGAGACCCAACTGGCCACTATTAATTTCGGCCCAATTGTGCTTTAGCCCAAAACTTGGCCCGTTTTCATCCGAACCGGCCCGTTGACTAAAATAAGAATTAAATAATATAATAAAAGAACATAAAGAAAAACATAGCCCCCTTCCTTCTCCACTCGACCGAACTCTTCTTCTCCTTCTTCGACACTCTCTCTGCCCGACTGGGTCTCTCTCTCATCTCGATAATTGCCATCATCGGCCTTTTCTCCACCACGCCGGAGACCGGCACCGTCGTTAGGGTGGCGGCTCTCCTCTCCGCCTTTCTATCTTTAGCTACCTTCCACATTTGCAATCTGGAAGTGAATCCCCAATTCGAAAACCTAATTTTGAAATTGGGGAAGAGAGTTTCTCCTCCGGTGATTTCCGCCGGCTTTGGGCTACCGGTGGGCTCCGTCGCAGCGGTGAGATGGCGCCGGCGCTAAAGGCACCCGGTGGCTCTCTTTTCCGGTTGCAACTCCCGTTGACCCGACTCCCGTTTTCCCTCTCTCTCTAGAGTTTGCTCTCACATCAAAATCCCTATGTTTTGAACTTAGGGGACATCGTCCCTCCTCCTCGTCTATCGATATTCGGCGGCAGCGAGGTCGCCTTTGCCGGCGATGGCCTCTGTCGTCGTTGCTTTCTTCTCTCTCTTGATTCGAGTTCTTGGAGTATTAGGATTCGATTTTTAGCGAGATCATGAATAATACTAAAAGGTTACTGATTCTAGTTTCTCTGTTTTGCAGGTTTCGAAGGGGTAGGAGCTTCGGTGTCGACGATCGCCGCTGCTATCGCTACAGTTCGCCGTTGGTCCTTTTTGGTTCAAATTCTTCGCTGTCGGGGGCTCGCGCTCGACGGAGGTCGATTTCTATCTCTACTATGTCGTTTAATTATTAACAAATCGTAAATCATTTATTAATAGCTACGGTATTAATTGTTCTAACTTCTGAGTTACGAGCTTTGGAGCATGATGCTTGCTTAGGTTCTTAGATTTAGGTTTATAGTTGTTTAGTTCACCGAGCATGCTGATTTCTTACTAGGTTTTTGAGTTTCAGAAAGTAGCATGCTTGTTTGTCCCATGTTTTCTAGTTGCTGATATTTGAACCTAAGGAGAGCATGCTAGTATTATATGTTTTAAGTTTCATAGACTTGCTAGGGTTCATTTTTTGAATGAAAAGGGAGGTAAACATGCTTGTAACTCTGTGTTTTAACTATTCTTGGTTCAGAAATAAAATAGGAAGTTACTAGGGGAAAAGATCATGCTTTTTCTTGAGTTTGTGTTTAAGGGCTGTTACCTTGAAGAAGTGAGATGTAAGGTGGTTGTTGCAGTGGGGAGGTGGCTTCTATTTCCTTTCCTTAGCTACTGCACGACTCTTCTCTTCTCATTCTGTTTTTCTCTCTAATTGTTTAGTAATTTGGTGAAGAATGAAATGGAAAAAAATGGCTGTTGTAAGTGGAGGTATTTATACAAGGAAATGGGCAGCTTTGTAACCAGTTAATAGTTCAAACTATGGTTTATTTGTTGGGTAATAGCCTTCCATAATCTTTTGGCTGATTATCTCCTTTTATTTTGCAGATTTTGTTGGCTCAAGGAGGCTGTTGCAGGGCGGATTGCTGGGGATGGAGAAGATTGATTTGGAAGTTGAGGAGATTGATCTACCTTTTCCTTTTGATTAGACTAGAGAGAAAGAAAACGTGTGGCTTTGTTTTGTAAGATCAACCATTTATCTCATGGTTATTAACTGTAATGGCTTCCAATGTTGAGTGATGTAATGTAATTATTTATTTAATTCTTGAATTTGATTAGTAGGCTTGTTGTACATCTTTTCGGCTGAAATGCCTTCTTTCCCTCAATGAAAGTTATTTCATTAGCAAAGTATATGAATAACTTTTCTTATCTTTTGGGCTTAGCCCAATATCTACTGACGCAATGGGCTTGGCCGATCACTTAAAAATGATTAGTGGCTTGGCCCAATTTAAAAGTGGCTGTGGCTCGGCCCGTTACTTACTAGACACCAATTACCTCATGAACAATTCATCGAGGCATTCGAGTTGATTTATTATTCTTGGCTAGGATAATCAAGCTATAATCAAGAACTTAGTCGAGTAATTCAATCGAATGCTTAAACGATTATTTGCTAGTTAACTAGGAGCGACTAGTTATCAAATTGCTACTTGATTCTTAATTCAAAAATTTCTTACTCGAAAGCATTAGAGTAGTAATTGAATTACTTAAAGGCTAATAATTTCCTTTGGCAACGTACTTAAGCTTCTAATAATAGTTAAGAAAATACGGGACGTTACAGGTATTCCCTCCATCCACAACCTACGCGCCCTTATTATCTTATTCAGTCATCCATTTTTAGACGTAGATTCACATCTATTATTTCTTTTCCACCTCAAAAGTACACCAAAATACACTTTTATATTCATTTTATTTTAATACTCATACATTAATTGAGATCTAAATATCACTTTAACACTACTACCAATTGTTGGTCCCGGAAAGAGTTCATTGGTGTATGGGAGGGGGAGAATACACCAATTTCCAACAGTTTTGCGATCTGTGCGATCTGGCAAACACGAACTGACTAAGGTGAACTGAGTCAGGTAGTTTGATCAGAGTGTGAGTTCAGTTTATCCAAGTCAGATTGTGAACAGCTGAGTTTGTTAAACTGAACTGGAGTGCGGAAGTTGGTGGCTAGTGTTGGAAAACTCTTGAGAAAATTCTTATCTAAACTAACAGTTTGTAATAGTCATGCAGATTGATATGCTTGTTAGTATGTACAGTTTATAAGAACAGATAAGTTGTAAAGAGAGAATAAAGAGAGAGAGAGATCGAGACACGAGAGTTTATCGTGGTTCGGAGATAACCCTCCTACATCCACGTCAGATCTTGCGATCTTAAATCCCTTACTTTGGGTTTCCTTCTCTCTTCTTTATATTGGTTGAGAACCAGCCTTAATCTTCGTCAGTTCCTCGACGAAAACCAAGCACGAGTTATGGGTCGTGACCCTTACAACCTTTCTTTACAACTTACAATGAAATGAAAATTGCTAGCTTAATCTAACTCAAAGTCTGTCCTAACTTTGTAGAAAGAAATTACAGGCGAGAGTTTCTACAAGAGAAATAAATCAAAGAAATACTAGAAACTCTCTAACAGTCATGTGAGCAGCACTAAACACTCAAGTAATTTTAGAACCATAATATATAGAATTCTCACTAATCACTCAACACTTGGGAAATTATCTTGATTTTGAGCGTTGAGTTGAAGGCTTGGAATGCTTGAGAATTTGGCAGAGTTTTGGCTTTGAATGCTAAATTTCCTGTAGAAATTCTAGTTGAGGGAAACAGTATTTAAGCTCAAACTTTTCTTGAAAAAGAAATGACTAAATTGTATTTTGTTTGATGGGACAAATGACCAAATTTGGTCGGAAAATTACCTCATTTTATTAAAATTGAACCTATTATAATATTTGGATGATTCTTTATAAATGAAACGAAAGGGAATATTACCATCGACTGTCAGTATCCTATTTTCCATTTTGATTCGTCTTATTATGAATATCTACACCCAAAATGATAAGTGAAAAAAAATTTCAAATTCCATTTTTCACAATTTACTGTATACCTTATCCATAATTTATATGTTTGAAGGATTAGTTTCATTACATGTATAAGTTTGGAGTAATTCCCAATGGAAAGAAATAATAAGATCTAAGTCCACAATTTATTTTCACACAAATTAAGAATTTTATTTTGTGGAAAACATAAAATTTGAATTCGTACAGTTATACTAATTATCCCTTATTTATTGCATTTAATACTCTCTCTATCATGTTCTAAACGTTACAATTTTTGAATAAACTAGTAATACACCCGTGCGACGCACGGGATAAAATGAGTTGTATTTTTGTAATTTAATATGTATGATTTTTTTTTTCATTATTTGAGTGTACGAAAATTAAATATTTTTTGAAGTAATTAATAAAAAAGAAAATAAAAATAGATCAAATTAAATATTTCTGCACCTCCAATTGATATGAGTTGGTATAAAATAATAAAGTGTAACGTGTTGAATGAGACAAAGTGAGTGATCGAACTTATTTTCGTAAGGTAATTAATGCATGTAGACAAGGAATTAACGAACACGAAAGTAAACGGAACACAAAGGGATTTACGTGGTTCGATCTATTGGAATAGATCTACGTCCACGGGCGGAAAGAGTATGGATCTTTATTGCTTGTATGAGTAGTGATTACAAGATTGTTCTCCCCTTTTCAACCTATTCTAAACCCCTATTTATAAGTGTTTACATATGGAATTCGACTAGGTTTACAAGTCTTTTCCTATTAGGACTCTTTGGCTCGATCTCCTCCTTTATTGGATAAACACCGAGCTTCTATATCTCTTGTGGAGCTTGAATTGTAGTCGATGTAGGAGTTGTCTTGGTGTAGAGGTTCCTTTGAGGTGGACCGAAGTGGACTTGGCCTAGGTAGGCTGTTTGGGCCGAGCCAAGTAAGACTCTTAAGTGGGCCGAGCTGCAATAGGCCGAGCTTGACAGTCGGAGCCCAATTATATTGGGCTCGATGCTTGGGCCTAGTAGCTAGGCCATATCCTATCACATCCCTCCCCAAAAAGATATAGAAGTGAGGGTGTGACTCGGGGTAGAAAGTTGAAGTAGGAGTTAGGTCGAGGTCGAAGTGAAATTCACATTGCCCCTTCGGAAATACAATTTCGACAAAGTCGGAATGTGTAGCGCCTCGTTAGGACGAGGTCGAACTGAAATTCACATTGCCCCTTCGGAAATAAGATTTCGACGAAGTCGGAATGTGGAGCGCCTCGTTAGGACGAGGTCGAACTGAAATTCACATTGCCCCTTCGGAAATATAATTTCGACGAAGTCGGAATGTGTAGCGCCTCGTTAGGACGAGGTCGAACTGAAATTCACATTGCCCCTTCGGAAATACAATTTCGACAAAGTCGGAATGCTTGCCACCTCATTAAGACGAGGTGGGTGTAAAATTTGCATTGCCCCTTCGGAAATTGGATTTCGACGAAGTCGGAATGCTGGCCACCTCGTTAAGATGAGGTGGGTATTAAATTTGCATTGCCCCTTCGGAAATTAGATTTCGACGAAGTCGGAATGCTTGCCACCTCGTTAAGACGAGGTGGTGTAAAATTTGCATTGCCCCTTCGGAAATTGGATTTCGACGAAGTCGGAATGCTGGCCACCTCGTTAAGACGAGGTGGGTATTAACTTTGCATTGCCCCTTCGGAAATTAGATTTTGACAAAGTCGGAATGCTTGCCACCTCGTTAAGATGAGGTGGGTGTAAAATTTGCATTGCCCCTTCAAAAATTGGATTTCGACGAAGTCGGAATGCTGGCCACCTCGTTAAGACGAGGTGGGTCTTAACTCGCAATGCCCCTTCGGAAATTAGATTTCGACGAAGTCGGAATGCGTTGAACAGCACGACTTCGTTAAAGACGAAGTTTAGGCTTTGAATAGCACGACTTCGTCAAAGACGAAGTTTATGCTTTAATTAGCACGACCTCGTCTTCAGACGAGGTTTAGGCTCTTATCTGTTTTAAACAAAGGCCGTATCTTTGTTTTTAACCGAGGTTAGGTCAATACGCGCGTTTTAATTTTACTCCTATTATGGAGTTTATTAAGTACCCTCGTCAGGGTTTTACTAGCTCACTTCGGAAATTGGATTTCGACGAAGTTTGGCTTTAAATAGCTCACTTCGGAAATTGGATTTCGACGAAGTTTGGCTTTAAATAGCTCACTTCGGAAATTGGATTTCGACGAAGCTTGGCTTTAAATTCCTTATTTGTCGAGATAATATGCATAAGTGGCATAGAGAGAGATGTGCAAGATGTATGCAAGACCCTAATAAGACGACCTAAATGACCTAAATGAACTATATGAACTTGGACATTACTCTCGGCCACTTGTGCAAGGTATCTCTTTAAATAAGTAATGTGCCATGCACGGGGTATTGGCTTACCGGATAAGTGGGCGAGCTTGTACAACCCTTTGCTGAGGACTTCTTCAACTCAGTACGGTCCTTCCCATGTGGCTTCAAGCTTGCCGAGCCTTTCCGCTTTACTGACCTCGTTGTTCCGAAGTACGAGGTCGCCTACCTGGAATTGTTGGTACTTCACTCTTTGGTTGTAGTACCGAGCTACTTGTTGTTTGTACTTGGCTTCTCTTATCTAGGCGAGCTCTCGTTTCTCTTCCAACAGATCCAGTTCGGTTCGGAGGTCTTCCTCGTTAACTTTGGCTGTGAAGTTGAGAGTGCGCGGGCTCGGCAGGCTGATCTCCACCGGGATCACTGCTTCGGATTTATACACCAAATTGTAGGGTGTTTCACCGTTCGAGGTCTGGGGAGTTGTGTGGTGTGACTATAACTTGGGGGCCATTCGCTTCAGGATGAGCTACCGAAGTGAACTTCTGCTGGATATGAAGCCCTTCACTCCATTCTCTGAATGTTCTGTCCGTGAATTGTGTCCCATTTTCCGAGATGAGGATATGGGGTATGCTGAAGCGGCATACTATGTTCTTCCAGACGAAGTTGAGGGTGTTCTTGCTCGTGATTTCTGCCAAGGGTTCGGCTTCCACCCATTTGATGTAGTCGATGGCTATGATGGGAACTGGAGTTGGATAAGAGCTTTGCCTAATGGAGTTACTAGGCTTGCTTCGGCTTCGTCAATACTTCGGTGTTTGACTTTGAGAGACTTCGGTCGGCCTCGGCCTTGAGAGTGGACCTGTCTCCTCGGCTTCGTCAGTACTTAGGAGTTTGACTTCGAGGGACTTCGGTCGGCCTTGGCCTTGAGAGGACGTCGCCTAGGCCTTAAGAGGACTTCGTCACGTCGGCCTTGAGAGGAATTCATCATCTTTATTGCGCTTTGCCTCGAGTGTGGGCTTCGTGCTGGTCAGAACGTCGGCTGCGACTTTGGTACCTCTTGAGGGTGCTGTCGCGCACCAATTGCTCTATGACCGCAGCAATCTTTCTGCATTCCTCGATATCGCACCCGTAATTCTCATGGAAGCGACAATACTCCTTGGATCGGCGCTTCTCCCTTCCACTTGACATGGGCCGAGGCTTCTCAAACATATCAGTGTGAGTTGGCTTCGGCCTCGTCAATGGAGTGAGTTGGCTTTATTCCTGGTTTTGCCGAGGTCCGAGCCTGGATTCCAGGGGTGTATGTTGGAGCTTGTCGAAGGCACTTCGCCGACTTTGGCCTCGGTCATTCCGATCCTTCTTCCGATCTGAAGGTTCGGCCTTGTCGGCTTCGCGCTTGTGCCTGTCAGCTTCGTCGGCTCTTTCGAACCGATCTGCTATGATCCATCATGACTCCAAAGTGTGAGGTAATTGTCCTCAACATGCCGAGGTAAGACGGTATCACACCGAGGTGAGATGGTGTCACTCCGAGGCGGCACGGCGTCGCGACGAGGTGGGGTGGTGTTACACCGGGGTGAGAGTCGATTGGAATCTTCCCAACGTTCATCATCGAACCTCCTTAGATGTGGTGTTGCGTGCCGTACGATGACGATTTGGACGCTTTGGGACTTTTGCCGATGCCGCGATCCGGAGGTAGCTTCGTGCTCTCCACCATCTTTGCGTGAGGGTTGTCCTTTTTCATGGCTGAGAACAATCTTGCTATGCTTATCCAACATGCTCAACGTGTCCGTCCGGAGTCTGGCCTTTGGCGTGTTCCTTCCTAGATAGCCGGTATGTTGCCGGGTGTAGATCTTGCGCCTGGCTTGCCTCGCCTTTGTGGATTTCGGCTTCCTGAACAGGTGGATTTGTTGTCGGACCTTGTCCGGTTTGCTGAATATCCTTTTCCGTGTTGGCGGCGGAAGCGGCGGCGATTGATCGTGTTGGAATCCTCTCGACGAGTAGAGCATGTTTTCAGGTGGTTTCGTCCGATTTGGTGGTGATTTCAGTCCGGAATTGGCAAATAACAGAAGCTGCTCCGAACGAATCGTGATTTCGCGAGTCGTGCAGCAGCATGAACTTCCAGACGCGATTCCCGCCGCACCGGTGATCGGTTTTTGACGGGCAACCTACCGTTAGAATCCTCTTGACGAGTAGAACATGTTTCCGGGTGGTTTCGTCCAATTTGGTGGTGATTTCAGCCCGGAATTGGCGAATAACAGAAGCTGCTCCAAACGAATCGTGATTTCGCGAGTCGTGCAACAGTACGAACTTCCAGACGTGATTCCCGCTGCACCGGTGATCGGTTTTTGACGAACAACCTACCGTTGGAATCCTCTCGACGAGTAGAACATGTTTCCAGGTGGTTTCGTCCAATTTGGCGGTGATTTCAGTCCGGAATTGGCTAATAATAGAAGCTGCTCCGAACAAATCATGATTTCGCATTTGGGGGGGATCGCGTTAGTCTTCCTGTCATGGCTGTAGATTACCTAGAAATTTTTTTATCGAAAATCACAAATTTTCGTTTCCCACAGACGGCGCCAGTGATCGAACTTATTTTCGTAAGGTAATTAATGCATGTAGACAAGAAATTAACGAACACGAAAGTAAACGGAACACAAAGAGATTTACGTGGTTCGATCTATTGGAATAGATCTACGTCCACGGGCGGAAAGAGTATGGATCTTTATTGCTTGTATGAGTAGTGATTACAAGATTGTTCTCCCCTTTTCAACCTATTCTAAACCCCTATTTATAAGTGTTTACATATGGAATTCGACTAGGTTTACAAGTCTTTTCCTATTAGGACTCTTTGGCTTGATCTCCTCCTTTATTGGATAAACACCGAGCTTCTATATCTCTTGTGGAGCTTGAATTGTAGTCGATGTAGGAGTTGTCTTGGTGTAGAGGTTCCTTTGAGGTGGACCGAAGTGGACTTGGCCTAGGTAGGCTGTTTGGGCCGAGCCAAGTAAGGCTCTTAAGTGGGCCGAGCTGCAATAGGCCGAGCTTGACAGTCGGAGCCCAATTATATTGGGCTCGATGCTTGAGCCTAGTAGCTAGGCCATATCCTATCAGTGAGTACTATATTTGACCATACAAAAAAGATAGTAAAAGGTACTCCCTCCTTCCACGACCTACGCGCCCTTATTATCTTATTCGGTCATCCATTTTTAGACGTAGACTCACATCTATTATTTCTTTTCCACCTCAAAAGTACACCAAAATACACTTTTATATTCATTTTATTTTAATATTCACTCAAACATTAGTTGAGATCTAAATATCATTTTAACACTACTCATTACAAAAATTAAAAATCGTGCAGAAAGATTGCAAACGCATACTCCATGGACGGATAAAATTGTGATTTCAACGAACATTGAATAAGGTTATTTCTGTAATTTTCTTTTAGTGTAGTTTTTATTTAAAAAGTGGACTACATTATGGAACACCAAAATAGAAAGAAAGGACTTATTTGATGGGATGGGAGGAGTATAAAATTAATTAATATATACTTATATAAAAAGAGCCTTGAGTACTTAATGTAGATTGTCTATTATATCCTTGTAGTAGTATTTTAAATTCAAGGACAATTATGTAATACTATATTATACATTTAAATATAGTATATGTGTGTCTAAATTTAAGTATGGTATTTACCTTATTTATTATTTTAGTTTGATTTAATTTTTTTTTTTTTATAGATGGTAAGTATATATATAAACTCATAGATATGAACTATGAATACTCCCAACTCTCCACAATATTAAATTTACTTTAGCAACAAAAAGAAAATGTAAAATATAGTTGCTCAAGTATAGATATTTTTCTTCGGATTGCCTTATTTCAATTTAATTTATTTTTTAGTTTAATTATTTATTATTATGTTATTTTAGTTAACTACTTAAGTATATACTCCGTATATTTTATGGACTAGATGTTGGAATTCTGATTTCGAATGACCAATATTATGAATTGGATTTGAAAGTATATAATGATTGAATAATTGAAGCTAAATTTAAGTAAAGAATAGTATTATGATTAGCTAATTTAACACATTAGAATATTAGTGAAATACTTATTATCAAAATCTCTGTCTCCTAGGCAAAATCAAGATATTAATGTTTATTTAAAAAAATTTAAATGCATCTTACAAGAAAGTGGTTAGATACTAGAATTGAAATTATTGAAATTAGATTGTATTTAGTTATTTTGTGAGAAAAAGAAATTAAATTGTGTGATTTGAGATATGACATAAATTAAGGAAATGTGGTCGCCAAAAATAAAACAAAAATTTAGCTTTGTCATGTTTTATATAAAAGTTGAGAAAATAAATAATCTATCTAATTATAACATATATTTCATGACTTGACTATCCAGTTTAAACGTCTCAATTTATACTTCATCGTTGCTAGAATATATAGTTATTTTGGTTTATAAGGAATGAAGTAAGTAATTTGCACATGTTTTTCTTATATGAATCAAAGTACTAACAATAAACCAAGAGTAGTTTCGATTTTTCACATTCTTCAGAATTAGTGAAAAAATTACAAAAAATAACCAAAAATATAATTTACACAATTTAAAATAGAGATTGCACGTACGTCGCACGTTATATTTGCTAGTTTATAGTAAACGGCACAACCCTAAAACTTATTTTATGTGCATGGTAATAAAACATACTATACACTTGGAAGTTAGAACTAATAAAAATGCTAAATAGGACAAAAGATAATCATAAATAAAAAAAATTAAATTACGAGAAGTTAGAACTAATAACAATGCTAAATAGAACAAAATATAATCCTAAATAAAAAATTTAAATTACGACCGACTTCATATCTAGGTACTAAGTTAAACTTCAACTATCAACTATATATCAACTACCGCCACCACAGCCACCGCCGCCGCCACAGCCACTGCCGCCTCCTCCGCCACAGCCACCGCCGCCGCCGCCACCGTGATGGCCTGCACCGCCGCCACAGCCACCGCCGTGATGGTGATGACCTCCGCCGCCGTGAAAAACTATATTTCCATCCGCTACGCCCTGGCCCTTGGCCTTGGATGCCGGAGACTTTCCATGGCAAAACTCGTCGTCGGCGGTGGTGGCGGAGCTTTGGCCTTGGGCGGGGCGGGCTTAGGATCGGATTTGACGTCTTTGCGGCGTGGTTTGCACATGCAGCAAAACATTGTCGATCGCTCGATGATTTAATTAACTCCGAATTATTGTAGGATAAGGAAGATTTTAAATCGTTTGTATCACAACCTGCGAGAATTAGCAAGTGGAAAATAAATTATTTGTACCTCTGAAATACAGGAGGCCAGGGGATATTCATAGGACAATTTATTAAGATATTATGATTTCTTCCCCAAATATTTGTATGAGTTTGAAGCCATTTTCTCAATAACAAAAAAAAAAACGAAAAAAACTGCAAACGAACGAGATAGATAGAGTAACTTAATTTAAAGGCTAATAGGACAAGATGAGGATTCCATGCTAAGATTTGCAAATATATTATCTAGTTGATTTATATAAATCGAAGAACAAGCCAGGATTAATAAATAGTTAGAAGTTATGAATCGTACCTCTAAGTAACACCGTTGAAAATAATTTTGATTCGCCAAACTCACAATTTTCGATCTCTCTCGCTTTATCTATCTAGCTATGTAGTGTAAGGGGAAACAAAAATCTAAGTGTTGGTAGCATGTGGCGAGGTCGTCCACTATATATATATAATTAATTATAGGCATGATGTCATATACATAGATCTTGAAAAGAATTCGGACTGAGTCTTTTAATTATGATTGAATCATGAAATAGACGTTGATTAGGATTGAATATTCTAATAAACTTCAAATTCTTAAATTGATTCAGAATATAATTGGAGTTCATTAGTATATTAATCTAAGCTAGATAATTAATACTGCGTTGTCCTTGTCAAGTTACACGGAGTATTGCACTACCCGTCTTTGCGCTAAATGTAATTCCGATTCATTCCAAGATGAGTACATTTAAACCATTACTATTAGTGTTAATAATAAAAATAATAATAAATAAATAAATAAAATTAAAAAAATTATAAAAAAAATTATAAAATAATAATAATAATAATAATAATAATAATAATAATAATAATAATAATAATAATAATAATAGTAACCCATACTATACATAGCAAATTGCGGCAACCAACTTAATATATTGTAACCACTACAACAAAATTAGCCTATGAGAACTTTTATTATAGGACACATATTAGAATAGTGTCATATTATAATTAAATAATAATGGGACACATCCTTTTGGTGTCCAAAGAGGTTGGAGAAAAAAAACTCAGAATATTTAAAACTACCTTTTAAAAATCATTATGTAAAAATTACCCTTCTAAATGAAGAAATGTAAAAACTACCCTTATAATTATTTTAATATGTTGTGGGTCCCACCTTTTATGTTTAAAAACTACCACCCACAATTCAATTATTGTTGAATGAAGAATGTGAGGTGACGTTCCTTTAAAAATTTATTTTATTTATAATTACTATTATGAACAATATTACTAATAAATTTTTTATTTTATGTATGCATGCATGCGTGAATGGGCACAATTTGACTACTTTTTTGGTACAAATAATTCATCTCTGATATCACAGACGAAACAGTATTGGTATCCTATGCCAACCACACCGAAAACTGAATATATACAACAACTCATACAACGCAAAATTGCAAATAGAATTCAGAAAAAAAAAAAAAAAAAAAAGACCAATTCACCAAAAAAATTATTCTGAGAAGAAGTAAACAAAGCTGAGCTGAGGAAGAGGAAGAGGAGGAAGAGGAAGTAAACCACATTGCTTCATCGCGTTTCCGAATTATCCAACAATATAGGAAGTAAACAAAGCTGAGCTGAGGAAGAAGAAGAGGAGGAAGAGGAACTAAACCACATTGCTTCATCGCGTTTCCGAATTATCCAACAATATAGGTAATCGTTTAATATCGAATTTATATGTTTAGCAAGTAGATTATGTATTTATTTTGGAATTTAATTGAATTTTCATAACATGTCGTATTTATGAAAATAAAATTATATGTTTAGGAATTAGTATATAGATTTATTTTGAAAATTAATTGATTATTATTTTAATTTATTAATTGATTTATTTTGAAAATTAATTCCCTTATGTGATTTAATTCGAAATTATTAGAAATTTGTAGTGTTTGTAACTTTAAAATTTAGATTTAGGTTGAGAAAAAAAATTGGGCATAGCCGGCCGGTCAATCGGACGCCGGGAAACCGCCGTCCGGTCACGTATTCCGGTCTCCGGAAAAATTACTTTTCCGGCAATCCGAATGACCGGCCGGCTATGCCCGAAAATTTCCCTATTTTTTCTTAGTATGTATAATTAATCACATGTTTTTTATAATTTTATTAAGTAGTTTATTGATTTTTGTTTGAAATTAATTGATTATTATTTTATTATTTTGTTTAAATTAATTCCCTTATGTGATTTAATTCAAAATTATTAGAAATTTATAGTGTTTGTAACTTTAAAATTTATATTTACGTTGAGGAAAAAAAATGAAAATTTTGGCATAGCCGGCCAGTCAATCGGAGGCCGGAAAACCGCCGTCCGGTCACGTATTCTGGTCGCCGGAAAAATCACTTTTCCGGCAATCCGAATGACCGGCCGGCTATGCCCAAAAATTTCTCTTTTTTTTTTCTTAGTATGGATAATTAATCATATGTATTTTTTAATTTTACTGTTTCGTTTATTAATTTTTATTTGAAATTAATTGATTATTATTTTGTTTAAATTAATTCCCTTATGTGATTTAATTCGAAATTATTAGAAATTTGTAGTGTTTGTAACTTTAAATTTATATTTAGGTTGAGGAAAAAAAAAAGAAAATTTTGGGCATAGCCGGCCGGTCAATCGGACGCCGGGAAACCGCCGTCCGGTCACGTATTCCGGTCGCCGGAAAAATCATTTTTCCGGCAATCCGAATGACCGGCCGGCTATGCCCAAAAATTTCTATTTTTTTTCTTAGTATGGTTAATTAATCACATGTATTTTGTAATTTTATTATTTCGTTTATTAATTTTTGTTTGAAATTAATGATAAATTATGTTATTTAAATTAATTCCCTTATGTGATGGATTAAATCAGTATATACTTGTGATGTTCCTAACGTAAATAGTATATATTTATGTGTTTAATTTATTGATTTTATATTTATTTGTAATTTTTATTAATTAAGTTGTAATTATTTGACTACAGATGACTGAGATCTACGTCAATATTAAATACGGGGGTATCTGGCATGATTCTGGTTATCAAGGCGGCGATGAGGTGAATATCCCATTATCAGTATCTTATGGGATAACAATTTACAACTTGAGATACCTCATATCTCATTATTGCAACCCGGCGGGCTCCGATTTCGATTTTTTTATATAAGGAAGAGCAACCGCGGACGTGATGCGATTTCACGTTTGACGAGTGACGATAAATTACAAGAATTATGCAATGCTTTTATACCAAAAATATTCGTGAAGACGAAAGACGGAGCATCCTCTTCACATGCCGGGGCATCATCTTCATACGTTGAGACATCTTCTCCATATGTCCCTACCTTCGATCAGTCGCAGGCGTACGGTGGGTCAAATGATTTTTTCAGCCATGGCACCGACAATTGGCGGGCATACTTGGATGAAGTCGGGAGGGCTGTTGCTTCTAGCAACTGGTTAGGGGACGAGTATCTCGGCCAAAGCAACAACGTCCCGGAAATAGGTAACATTCCAGACCTCAATCAAGATGTCGAGCACGACGAAGAGCAAATGCATGACGAAGATTATGTCCCGGAACCTGAACAGGACTCGGAGACCTCGGAGAGCGAAGGCGAGACCAATCTATACCATGATGGTAGGCAACTTAACAGGGCTTTATTCGTGGAGTGGACCGCTTGGATTCAGGAGGAAGGGGGTATGCAAAAACTCCTTGGGATGATGTTCCCAAATCCTGGAGAGGGTGAAGAGGAGTACGATTCGGACACGGAGCACATGAGTAATTGGCTTGTCCCGATAGTCCCTACCCTGCCCCGTGATTCACTAGTGTATCACGATGATCTCTTGAATGTTGATGAGCTCTCGAGGACCTCAGTTTTCTTCTCCAAGGATGAAATTTGGATCACAGTAGGTTTATGGCATTTGAACAGGAGGAAAGAATACTATGTCGCTAAATCAGATAAGACAAGAATGGTCATGGTATGCAAATTATCCGGAGATTGCCCATTCAGACTTTATCTCACTAGCGAAGGCGGGCCTTGGACTGTTAACACATTTGACGAGGAGCACACATGCGATGAGGTAGGTCTAACAGATACCACTCATGTGAGGAAGATCCACGCGTTGGTGATCGGTTCAATTTTTGCGAAAAGATTGCTCTGTGATGCTGAAATAATAAAGCCCCGTATTATTCACAACGAGCTCAAATCCGAGTTCGGCATCGATGCCACCTATGATGTGTGCTTGAAGGGACGGAATGCCGCCATCGAGATGGTATACGACAAACACAAGGATTCATTCAACGATCTGCTCAGTTACCTTTACATGCTGAGGCTCACCTAGCCAGGATGGCCGGTTCAAACAAGTCTTCGTTGCTCTAGGCGCTACGCGTTTTGGTTGGCGAAATGGATATATCCGGTCAGTCATTGTTGTTGATGGCACGCATCTCAAGGGGAAGGCCCACGGGTTAATGTTTGTAGCTGTGGCGAAGGATGCGAACGAGCAACTATTCCCACTTGCGTACGGAATAGGGCCGACTGAGGATAACGAATCGTGGACTTGGTTCATGGCTTGCCTCCGAGAAGCATATGGTCCATGTCCGGGTACGTTGTTCGTCTTCGATCAACACGCGTCTATCATACATGCTATCCGAGAGATCTTCCCCGCAGCTAAGCACGGGTTCTGTTACTTCCATCTTGCCAAAAATCTCGCCCACTATGGCAAAAATGTAAGCATCCAGCTCCAACATGCCGCGTACACGTACGACGACCATAATTTTCAGACCTACCTTGAGGGGATCCGGCACACTAGCAGGCTGGCTTACAACAGGTTGATATAGGTTGGAGTAACAAAGTGGTCCCGATCGCAGTGCGAGGCAAGACGATTCAGCAACATGACGTCCAACGCAGCAGAATCTTTTACCAATAGCCTCCTATGGGCGAGACGTCTGCCGATTGTCGCTTGTCTAGATGTTGTAAGGCTCATCATTGAAGAATGGTTCAATGAGCGACGCGAAAAGTGCAGGAATGATACTCACCCGATCACAGAAGATGCTCGGAGAAAAATGGCAGTGCAATTGGAATACGCAAACACCTACAAGGCCACAAGGATTGCCAATACTCTTCACTATAAAGTGAGGATGTCTAAACGGGAAGTGATGGTTGACCTGCAGCAACACGTGTGTCAATGCAGGCGGTGGGAGTTTGATTGTCTACCCTGTGCTCACGCGATGGCAGCAATCAAGTAATGAAATTCACTTTGCATTATTTGAATGCAATATATTTCAGTGTAGAATTTATATTTTAACCTAATTTTTTTTTATATTAATTGCAGGAAGAATAGAGAGAACGTGGTGGATTATGTCTCGATATTCTATAGACGAGCCTCATACGAGGCTTGTTTCAGCGTCCCAATTCGAAGTGTACCGAAAAAATGTCTGTGGACAGTGCCGTGGTCCATCAAGGACGTTGACGTCCAACCACCAATCCTAAAACGTCTACCTGGTCGGCCAAAAGAAAGAAGAATCAGAGGCAGACTTGAACGAGGCGGCCGTCGAGGTCGTAGACCTTGTAGATGTCTGCACTGCGACGCTCCTGATCATACCGCCCTAACTGCCCCAATATATCTGATTAGCATATATCAATAATTTAGTTTAAATTGGTTTTTTTTGTACAATGTTCAGTGTTTAC
This sequence comes from Mentha longifolia, assembly GCA_001642375.2. NCBI lineage: Eukaryota > Viridiplantae > Streptophyta > Magnoliopsida > Lamiales > Lamiaceae > Mentha > Mentha longifolia. Next base: position 24,342,383 of record CM038110.1, on the reverse strand, counting down.
AACTACGTATTTTAAATTACATTAAATCAAATTAAATTAAATCGAAACAAATTAAACTAAATTAAATTAAATTACATGAAATTAACGGCTAATATAGTTTGTTTTTTTAAATTACATTAAAACAAACTAAATTAATTACATGAAATTAACGGCTAATATAGTTTGAATTTAAAAAATACATTAAATCAAATTAAATTAAATCGAATCAAATTAAACTAAATTAAATTAAATTAAATCGAATCAAATTAAACTAAATTAAATTAAATTACATGAAATTAACGGCTAATATAGTTTGTTTTTTAAATTACATTAAATCAAATTAAATGAAATCGAATCGAATCAAATTAAACTAAATTAAATTAAATTACATGAAATTAACGGCTAATATAGTTTGTTTTTTTAAATTACATTAAAACAAATTAAATTAATTACATGAAATTAACGGCTAATATAGTTTGAATTTAAAAAATACATTAAATCAAATTAAATTAAATCGAATCAAATTAAACTAAATTATATTAAATTAGATGAATTTAACGGCTAATATATTAAATTAGATTTATTTTTACATTAATTCAAATCAAATGAAATTGTCCAGAATAAATGAATATTCACATTCACAAGAAAACCCAATAGAATTAAACTGTAATTAGAAAAAGAACCCAATATATCGTACAAAAAAAAATCAGCGTACAACTACGTGTTGTGACTAAAGATCCTGCACGCAACAATCTTTCTATACACGGGTAACATATCGTCCACATTAGTTACATCAGGGCATCCACTAATCTAGCGCTCGATATTCATTATGGCGATTGGACCACTGCTGTTTTCAAGACGACTTGTAATGACTTGATCCCTCGGAGCAAAATCAAACTCAAAGGAATGTGCCTTATCACGCCAACCATAAATATTCGAGGCCCAATAAAGCCCACCAACTAACTAAAGTGGCAAAAAGAATCTCAATGGCTCCAATTCATTCAGAACATATCCCCGCTCTTGGGCGTTGAGATCTCAATACCCCGGATCCATAACAATGATTTTTTTCTGATCCGGGAGGACAAAACAAACAACATATCGGTTGCCACGTTCAATTAACCATGGAATGACAATCTAGATAGTGGTGGAAACAACGTAATTAATATCCGGAGATTTAATAACCACATGATAAATAAATTAACACATAATGAAATATCCGGAGATTTACTTCTAAGACTTACCGATCTTGCAGACCACCAGTTAGGAGAATCAATTCCTCTGTACGTACTCAAACAGACACCAATCAATTGAGGGTTGGGTTTCCAGTGGGTTTGCATGTAATTCGCAACGAGAAGACCATGATGGGGGTTACTCGCCTCTTCAGTGGAAGTACCAAAGAGCTCTCGTGCCTCTTCAAACAAGGCATGACAGTCCGCTTTAAGATCCAACTACATTCATGAACAATGATTACATTTTAGTATACATAATCAGCGAAAGTAGAGAGGCAGTTAAATATATCAAATGAAATATAAAATTCACAATATTACGATGACGAATGTAGGGCATATGACCAATCCTCCGTCCCGCCATTGAGGATAAACATCAGTCCCCCTTTTAATTTTCTGGCGCAAGGTCATTAGGGCAAGGTCGAAAGTCTGCGCAGTGAACACATATGTGTTAGAACCACTAGTGCGATAATTAAATTAAAATGATATTGAATAATTCAATTAAGGCTGTATTTTGCGTACGAAGATATCCCAATGCCCCTTCTTGTCTAACATCTGAGCGAAATGTACAACAGTCCAATCTTCTGATGCTTTAGGAATGCTGACTGCCAGTCCTTTTGTCCGGTCAGCAAGAAATGCCTTCCAATCATTCACCACGTCCTGAGGGGGCATAGCCGGCATTGTGGGCGGCAAATATGTACTTCTACTCCCTGAAGCGCCTGAAGCACCAGTCCCCCGTTGCTTTGACATTTTAGGAGGGGCTTTCTTCCTCTCTGATCCACTAGTCCTCGATCTAGTAGACTACATGAGATGTGAGGAAATATTAATATACTAATACGGTAATCCAAAGTATACGATGTTAGAGTATAATTTAGCAATAGATATAGATTGCAATTAAATCAGATATTCACATCAATTTTGAAGAAAATACCTGCCCAAGCTCCACTGACGAAGCACGTCTCGGCTGTTCACGAATCATAATGTTCGGGTGAGTGGCAGGCGAGGATGTCGGGATTGGAGTCAAAAAAATAGGCGTGCTGGACCAGAACTCCGGCATAGAGTTCCTCGGCGGTTCATGTGTATCTTCGGGAATCGGTACATAACCCTGACCGAACGGCGGAATGAAGGTGGAAAGGGGCCCGCTGGTAGTCATCGGCAAGAATGGAATGTCCTGTACAATAAATGAATATTCGAATAAGCATGCATGAAACACGGAATTCAATGAAACTAAATGTGTAAGAAAGACAACACTCTAATTTATTATACCTGCTCAAAAACAGAAGTGAATGCCGAAGGGTCTACAGTGCTCGGGTTCTCGCCAATGTAGGGGTCAGTGAAGGCACCCGTGTAAAGAGGGAGAGAGGTGTCTGCTCGAGCAGCTACAGACTCGAGGGGCTCGGTCGCTTCAGGGCTCGTCGAAATAGCAGTGGCTGCATAATCCGATGCCCGTGGTGAGAAAATGTTGAGGGGCGGGCTCGAACGTCGGGGCGAGTGAACTGGAATGGACATAGAGGAAGTCCCGCAGCTCACGATGTCAATGCCCTTCGTGATTCCTTTACCGAGCCACTTCTTTACCTTCGTCAAGAGGTTTTTTTCCCTTCCCTTGTACTCTTGCCTCATTGTCTGCATAATGCGCTCGTTTTCGCGACGAGTGACGTCCTCTACAATACTGACCAAGTCCTCCCTAGACATCCCGGGAAGAGAATGCTCCTGTCCACCACTCCTGCTTTGAGAACCACGTTGCTGCCGGGATGAAGATGTACCTTCCTCAGCTAGATTCCCGGCAAATTTCATAGACCGGGAACTCCGTCTACGTTGACTTCCCTCGTAGGAATCTCCAACGGCATGCTGGGACCCGGGATCAGCTCGCTGTATACGAGGCCGTTCGTCCACAATGTACGAAGTCTTCAGCACGTGAAACTTCACCAGTAAGGCCCCCGGTTCATGCACCGATTGGTAGTAACTTTCTTCAATCTCCTGATCTTCCGGCTCGATCCTAGTAATACCTCCCTGAGGATCATCGAACGGTGCGTACAGCTCTGCACCGGACACACCGGTGAAAGTATTGCGGAATCTCCATCTGAGACACCTCGGAACGTCCATCGTGGAAGCCCTCTCCGCAAATTGCTCATCGAACCCTGGCATCACCTCGTAAGCCTAGATCATCAGTGCCCATGCCGGCCCATAAATGTGATATTTCTTAGACCGGACCTGAAACGTCCTCAAGTAGTACTGCAAGGTCTTGTAGGAGTACGCACCCCAAGGAAAAGAATTGAACTCATCAGTGTCGTCGATCAACTCCCACAACCACTGGTGGGGTGGAGCCTGCCCGTCATGACCGAGGATAAAACAGTTGGCCATCAACAAGTTCGCCAGCTTCAATCGAAGTTGCCCGTCTGGATCATTCTCGGACGTGAGTGTTCCCAAATGGGAGTGCAACAGTGCCGCCTTCTGACCATGGCCACCACAGACGTCTTGAAAAAAACGGGATGTCCTTGGCTCCCTCTGAATCCTAGGATCAAAATCGGTAGGGCCAAATCTCAACCCCGTGATCAGAGCGTGGTCCTAAACGGTGTACTCTACGTACTGACCTCTAATGTGGAACCAAATTCCCACCTCCGTCACGACAGCTCGAGATAACACGGAGTGGAGCAAGGGTTTACTGTTCTGCCCCGGCTCCCAATCGAGCAAATGTCCGAAAATCCCAACTGAAACTCATCGACCAATTCACCACCTCGATATGCCTCGCTCAGTGCCAACTTTATATCTTCCAAGAGTTTAATCCTATAATAGTTGCCGACATCAAATCTCCGGTTGATCAAATTGATTCGACGGTACCATGACGCCGGAGAATCCTGTAAAAAAAAAATTAAATTAACCAACTGATTATTTACATAAGGGAATTAATTTAAATAAAAATGATAATCAATTATTTTCAAAAAAATAATAATTAACGACTTAATAAAATTATAAAAAACATGTGATTAATTATACATACTAAGAAAAAATAGGGAAATTTTCGAGCATAGCCGGCCGGTCATTCGGATTGCCGGAAAGTGATTATTCCGGCGACCGGAATATACGACCGGACCGCAGTTTTCCGGCGTCCGATTGACCGGCCGACTATGCCCAAAATTTTCATTTTTTTTTCTCAACCTAAATATAAATTTTAACATTACAAACACTACACATTTCTAATAAATTCGAATTAAATCACATAAGAGAATTAATTTAAATAAAATAATAACAATTATTTTCAAAAAAAAATTAATTAACGACTTAATAAAATTATAAAAAACATGTGCTTAATTATACGTACTAAGAAAAAATAGGAAAATTTTCGGGCATAGCCGGCCGGTCATTCGGATTGCTGGAAAAGTGACTTTTCTGGCGACCGGAATATACGACCGGACGGCGGTTTTCCGGCATCCGATTGACCGGCCGACTATGCCCATAATTTTCTTTTTTTTCTCAACCTAAATATAAATTTTAACATTAGAAACACTACAAATTTTTAATAATTTCGAATTAAATCACATAAGGAAATTAATTTAAACAAAATAATAATCAATTAATTTCAAACAAAAATCAATAAACTACTTAATAAAATTATAAAAAACATGTGATTAATTATACATACTAAGAAAAAATAGGGAAATTTTCGGGCGTAGCCGGCCGGTCATTCGGATTGCCGGAAAAGTGATTTTTCCAGCGACCGGAATATACGACCGGACGGCTGTTTTTCGGCGTCCGATTGACCGGCCGACTATGCCCAAAATTTTCATTTTTTTTTTCTCAACCTAAATATAAATTTTAACATTACAAACACTACAAATTTCTAATAATTTCGAATTAAATCACATAAGGGAAATAATTTAAACAAAATAATAATCAATTAATTTCAAACAAAAATCAATAAACGAATTAATTTCTAATTAAATCATAACAAATAATACAATTTAAATTCATAACAAAAAATTAATACTACATTCGCCGAAAAACATACCGATATTCGTCGTGGTATTACTTCGACGGAGATCCCCGATTCGTTTTCCGGTAACACAAAGTGGTCTTTGTGCTCGTTGTCGATTACATATTGTGCCACCATTCCTATGGTGTAATTGATAGGTTCAGGAAAGGGGGAGGGAGGCTGAAAGTTTGAGTATTATGCTATGATAGTATATATATATTTTTTTAGGGGGCGACGGTGGAGTTTGTATGAGATGAGAGTGTGTATGGGTGTTGTGGTTTGGGTTTAGGGTATGCTAAAATGAACTCCACTTTACTTCTGCTTTGAATGAGGGAATTCACCCCAACATAAGGCGATATATATTGAGGAAATATTCATTTCCATTAGCTACAAGACACACACACACAAGCGCCCACCCATCGACACACATTAAACAAGAAGAATCGAAAATCAAAAAATACAAAACAGCAAAATAACAAAAAATACAAAACAACACCCCAAAAATCAAAACAACAAAAATACAAAAAAGACCGGCACATATTTCGGGGGTAGAGGGTACGAGACTGTCGAGAGGGAGTAAAAAAATAATGAGGTCCATACAATACACTATTTTATTATATAAGAATAGTTTTTACATTAATATTATTTTTTGAGCATTTTTTACATTAACTATTTTAAAATGATACTTTATCCCAAGCGCCCGAACGTAGCAAGTAGTAATAAATGCACAAAAAGAATATAAATAAAAATATACAAGACCGTTGACCACACACCTAGCCTAGTCTTTGCAACTTCTTTTGACTTCTTCACCGGAATCTTTTCGATAAAATCACCTCATCAGAGTTTAACTTCCAAAGAGAGTAATGAATTCATCAACCGCCACAACCACCACAGCCGCCGCATCCTCCGCCGCCGCCGCAGCCTCCTCCGTCGCCTCCACCGAAGCAGCACCCCTGCGACGTGCCACTGCCGCTGTCGGCGGCAATAACCACGGCAGCCGTAGCAGCGGTGGCGACACCTGCTCCCGCTAGAACCGTCATGTTCCCATCCTTTAACCCACCGCCGCCTTTAGACTTCCCTACCTTTACCTTTTCATCATGCCCATAATGCCCCTGCGGCGGCGGCGGAGCCTTGCCGTTCGCCGGCGTGGGCTGATGGTCGGGTTTTCCCTCTTTGCGGTCTCTTGTGCGAATGCAGCAGAACATATCGTTGATTGATCGATGATCCCAACTCAAAAAGATTAAATCCTGTTTTATACCCGGAGGCGTTGAACGGTTCAAATATTTTTAAGTATAAATTCTATATTGTAAATAGTGGGGAAATTATAGCAGAATTAATTATGGGGTGACTAATTTGGATTAGCGGAAATATAGAGGAAATTGATGGGGCAATTTAGCAAGTTTGGGCGTCCGATCCTTTTCTTAAGAGTGCATGACGTCATTTATCCTTATCCGCACCCTACAATACACTTGTGAGTTGTGATGCAGAAGATGCGATGACTTTTCAAAGTCAATGGGACAAATGCGGAGGCGATTTTCGTCGACTACTAATTACTGTATGAACATAATTATATAATTGATTAGTTGCCAATTAGTTTTAAGTTTTGAAGGATTAGCATGCATTATGTATGTCAGAATCTATTTTTCCTTTTATTCATTCATTATTTGCTCATGGAGATACCTAATTATTGAAAGAAACGCAGAAAAATTTGAAAACCATTATTTTAAACAAAAATATAAGTAATAAAATCATCTAAACTTAAATGTAATGTTAACCCACTTTTAAGCTGCCTGAGAGATTCGAAAATATTTCCAATATCTAATAAAAAAAAGAAAAAAAAACGTCGCCTAAGAGATTCGAACTCTCGCGGGGAAACCCCATGTACTTAGCAGGCACACGCCTTAACCACTCGGCCAAAGCGACTTACTTATCAAACCAAATTTGGATTTAAAATATATATATAACATTATTCACTTGGGAAGGATGTATGAATTTTAATTATTTTCATTCCTATTTTTTGAGGGAAACGAATCTGTATGAGACGCTCGGGGCGAAATAAATAAGATATGTTAATTCTTTCTTGGAATATTTTAACGGTTCGAGAAGAGAGAATTAGGTAGGAATTACATGTATTTGGAAATCAACTCATGGCAAGTATGAAAGGAGAATGATAATCACTTATTCGTATCCACTTCTATTGTGACAACACAACTACATAAACTACTACATATTTCATTATTTAATCTAATCTAATAATAATAAATTCTTTAGGAGAACTCGAACCAACCATGAGAACACAATAATATATCATGATCAACAATATACAAGTGATTGTTTCATCTTTTAAACGTTACAATTGAGCTTTGTAAAGATGTGACGCAGCAGCCATCCAGCCATGATCTTGTAGCCTTGTTGAGTCAAATGCACCCCATCCCAGCTCATGTATCGATCCGGATCCGAACAGACCCGAACCCCTTCATATCCGCACATTCTCGACATATTATAATTGTGTTTGCCTCCAATCCCACAACAAGCCCTTTCCGTGTCAAACCCTACATTCATCAAATAAGTTAATATTACATGTTTTCAGTCTTCACTATCTACTAAGGAGTGGATGTATATATATACCATGAAATTTGGCATATTGTAGTAGAAAGTGATAGGCGTTGTAGTAATCAGCATAGACAATAGTAGTATTAGGGTTTTGTTGTTGTAGATGGTGAATGGCTTGTTGCAACTCTTGATTGTGGTACTCGGCGAAATCATTCAATTGCTTCAAGCATTGGTTCTCATCATACGTTGCTGATACGTTGATTGCATAACCGGCTTTATACACCGGAAGGCAGCCGATGGGGAAGTTTCCGGGAACCACCACCCTTCTCGCCCCATACCTAATAACTCTCTACATAATTCAATAATTAATATTGTCATATGTCGCTAGCTTTCTAGTATTATTATATCTATAATGAAATAATTGATCGAATAATTAAATTGACTTACTCTTACACCAAGCACAATAGTATTTACAACTTGTGGCACCATGCTTCTCAACTCCTCCATTCCTTTTCCTTCAAATAGTGCGTAGTTGTAGTCGTTTCCACCAATTGTTCCGAACATAAATAGTGCCTTCTTCACTTTCTCGCCACAATCTAATTAACACATTAATTGTACAACAAAGACCAATGACCGATCAATTAATTGTCAATAATATACATTAAACCCACTAAATATAAATTTGAATATAATTATATAATATTCCCTTTCGTCCCATTTGAGTTGAAAGAAAGTGAGACAGAGGGAGTATATGATTAACCTGTAGCGTTATGACAGGTGGAGTTGAAAAGAGCAGCCATCCAGTCCAACTGCACAAACAGAGAACTGTTTGTCACCGACGAAGACACATTCTCAGCCGCCAACTCATACCATGGCAGCGCCGTCGAACCCGCCACCGCGAAGTTCACTCCGTGCCTGAAGTCAGCACCGCCGTCTCTGTACGGCGGGAGCAAAGGAACACCCGCATCTAATGCTGTAATAATTAATTGAATTACACACATAAATATACGTCAAATTTAAATATAATCAGATCGAGGAAGATATGATATTGATATTTAATATTTATCAAAATCATATATACCAATGAAATCAATCATAAGAAGGCCATTGGAGCATCGGCCGGTCGGATTCTTCAAGAAAGATTCGCCGTAAGGCCGCCTTGCGCAGAAGGTGGTGAAACCGACTTCTCGGACCAAATTTCCGGTGTCGGAGATCGAATCTCCGATGTTGTATATTTGGTCAATATTGCACGTCTTCGAAAGATGATCATGATCAGCTTGTGAGAGAAAGGACGATTTAAGAATTAGGAAGGTTATGATAATTAGTTTCTTGAGAGTTGAGGAAACATCCATTGTTTGAATATTGGGAATTAATGTGTGTGAAAATAAATGATTTACGTGCTATATTTATAGTTACATATGTGTTTCATTAATTAGGACATACAATAATTATAAATTAATCATACTTAGTCGTATTAGCTTGTATTGTTGTTTGTCTTTTCTTTATAAATATTAGTGATGTGGGTATATATCATAAACTATTTGTCACAAGTTTGAGTGATTTATGTGCATGCATGTGGCACTACCTTGGAGGAAAATAGAGAAAACAAAAAAGAATAAAAAGAAGGCCGATGATGTGTTTAAACTATAGATTTTTAGTTGCTTTAATTTGGATTCTTATTATCAAAAGGTAGTGTAGTTGAGAGGTTCATAAACGCAAATATTATATTTTGACATATATAGTGAACATCGAACTATAAAATAATTTTGACATAATCATAAATACTTGATATGGATTGCGTGCACGTGTGTGTAGTATTTATTAGTACGTAAAGCTATATAAGTATTATGGAGGTAGCTAGGAAGCTGACAAAACGAAGCACGTATTATTTTCCAGATATAGGAGTATAATTATATACCTATTTATAATCGGAAGAATTTCTACTACTCTATATTTTACACAACCATGATACGTGTAGCTTTGTTGATGATTGGAGTAATGTTTTTACACAAGTAATATATATATATAAAGTTGCACGGAGAAAGTAAATTTAGTTTAAAATGGAAAGACAAAATATTATAAGAGCAATGTGTGTTTTTTGTGACACGCGTCAATGTTAAGTCGTGTTGAAATACCATTTTTAGTTAATTGCAAGTCACGTTTAGGAAAAAAGAAATTGACGTGGATTTACGCTCTCCAACATATCTCTCTCTCTCTCTCTCTCTCTAGTCTATGCATGCCTACTTGAATTCTTGGATCAATTCTAATTTGCTGTGCATTTAATTTGTCGTAGGTTGAGGGAATATATTAATGATGTTGAAACTTTAATTAGAGTCCTAATTAAATTAATTATATAAACTTGCTGGATCTGTTAAATTCGCACTCCTTTGACAGCAGTATACAACCAGTAAATACTCAAGTTTTAATTTTCTTGATTTTACTCATTTTCAGTGCGCAATCGCAGCATTTTATAACACATATAGCACCTGGTATTAAAGATATAACGATATATTGCAGATGACGAAAATAAAATTGCCTGAGGTGTTTACAATATTATAAGTAATAATTCTTGTAAGTTTAAAAATCTGAGCTCTGAATTTTTTCTCTTTGAAAAAATATATAGCTAGCTGCAATTCCTCTTGTATCTTATTTTTGGACCGGAAATTGAAGAAGTATATATCGTACTATCGTGTGTACGTGGATTAGAAGTAATGAGGAGGAATATTGATCTAACTATAATTGGGTTCTAGTGCTATATTATACTCCATCCATCTTACTTATATAAAGCCATTTTTTTGATGGCACGGAAATTAAGATTATAGTAATCAATTTAAAGATGTGTATAGATCTATAATGCACGGATTCTTCAAAAAATACAACAATGCAGTATCGGATACGCGGGGATACGGGTGCGGGTGCGATTCGTGTGGGATACGCACGGGATTCGCCACCTGGCGAATCCTACACACAAAAAAAAAAAAAAAATTAGGATATGCGTATCCGGTAAGAATCCGGCAAGAATCCGGATATTTTTGGGGTTTTTTTTAAAATAATTTTATATTTTGAGTTTTTTTATACTTTTTTAATATGTATTGTCCTAAAATTTAAATTCACTACAAAATCAATATAGTATTTAATTTATGTGGTTTAATTGAAATCTTCATTTTAATTGAGTAGTATTTAATTTATGATTTTTATTTTTATAAAATGGGTGATATATATAATAAAATATAAATATATAGACGTATCCTCGACGAATCGCACTCTAAAATTTTTAAAAATTCATATCCGCGTATCCGAATCGTATCGCTCCCGCACCCGCACTCCCGCACCTAGGGCTGAGTATAAGAAACCGAAAAACCGAACCGACTGACTATCCAAACCTAACTCGATCCGAAAATATGGGTAACCGAACCGTATGGTTCAGTTTTTATTTCTAATTTTCAAAACCCCGACTCTAACGGTTCGGTTTCGGTTTCTATGCCTAAAAAACCGGCGGTTAAACGAACCGGTACCAATTAAATAAATATATGATTTTATATATATACATATTATATATATATATATATATATATATATATTTATTAGATATTACTAATAAAGTTTGAGATAAGATCACCCAATTCTGAGTATTGATGGAGCCAAAAGTTAATAAGCAATTGAAAGTAGCTCGATTGTTAGTTTAAGTTATTGCAAAGCTTATTTTATTAGGATTATGTAATTTAATCTCATTGTTTTTTAATTTTTATAAATTATTTATTTTGCATGTATATTCTAAGATATGAATTCTTTCGAATTTTCCTATTATGAACTATAGAAAATAGAATATTTCTTTTATTTATGGTTAATCGTTAGATAAATGGTTAACCGGCCCGATTTTTAGGTTAACCGCTTTCATGGTTTTTGGTCTTTATTCTTTAATTTATAACGGTTAACCGACCCGATAAAAAACCGCATGTCGGTTTTTTTAGGTATAAAATGGTCGGTTAACCGACTCGTGCTCACCCCTACCCGCACCCATGCAACATAGGTATAGATGTTATATTCATTTTTTAGAAATGAGGTGGACACACACGATTAGGGTTTAAGGTAGGGTGGAATATTAGAAATTAATTAGTGTGTTAATTAATTGAATTAGATTCCTTATTTATTGAACTAATTGTGCTGAAAAAAATCTATTTTTGATAATGGCTCTATATGAATGAGACATACAAAAAAAAAAGAATAAAAAAAAAATGGCTCTATATAAATAAGACGGATGAAGTATGTAATACGGAGTCACTACTAGAAATTTCTACATAGATAACACAACATAGATAACGATTTTTTAAAAAAACCGTTACGTATGTGCGTGTTGTTAGTATACATAACGGTTTTAAGTAAAACTGTTATCTATGTCAGTGTTACATTATAAATAGATATCAGTTTTTGTAAAACCGCTACGAAAAAAAGAATAAAACCGTTATCTATCTATTTAAGAGTATTAAAAATATATGGAAATTAAAATTAAAATTTCAAAACATTAACAAAGACCTACGAAATTTTCCCCCTTCTCTCTTCGTCCTTCTTTCTCTTCGCGATAATCTCCTCAATCTCCTCAGCTCCACCGCATCCCGGCCCTAATCTCCATGACTCCACCGCATCCTCTACCGGCGTCATCGAAAGCTCCGTCACCGGCATATCATAGCGTTTCTCGCTACCTGCATCTGCCTCCCTTAATCGTAAGATATTTTTCTTTTTTTTTTTGGTTGTTATTTCTAGCTTTCGCCGTCAGTGGTGTTTCGTAGGGGATTTTGAGCCAAAGTTAGGGCAAAATATTGAAGGTCCTACAATTGTTAATTTCTCCTTGAAGTCTGGTATTAGGATGATATTTCCACCGTAAGCTTGTGGAATGGAAGGGTTTTGGTTTTATTTGAAAATTAACCAGAAATTACTTGTTTTCTTATGGAAGCGTGTTTCTATTTAGACTTTGATTGTGATTTTTCCGCCTCCATGTTTTGGACTAGAACTGTATGTTTTTGGTATTCTTCAACTAGCGTCAGAAACTATTTTCAACAAGTAAACTGGCTTATTTATTTTTAGCATACAAATGTTTCTATGAGAGTTTGTCATCCTATAGAGTTCAGCAAATAAAAGATCATAGAAAAGGGTCATAGATACATTCAGTTAAGGAATCACCATATTACAAGATGTACCTATGAATATGATTATTTTGAGGAGAGTATGCACTGAAATGAATTCTTTTGCTGGGAAAAGTTAAGAGGCTTTAGCTTTCGAAGAAGAAAAGTGTTTATTAAAAAAAGTTTGGTTTATGAAGGAAGAAATCTTGGGTGAAAGGAAAGTTGAATTGCAGAGTGTGTAGGTGAGAAATTTTGCGGCAATGAAGATTCCATCTAATGGATTTCTGGAAAATTCAGCTGAAGGTTTGTTCACTCCATTTCACACTTCTTTTTTTCTTCTTCTTCTTTTGTTTTAGGCCTTTACCTTTCATTTTTTATGCTGAATTTCAACAGCTGCTTTACTTTTCATGCTGAAAAGTTTCACTAGTTTGTTTCTTGATCCCATCTTTTTCTTTTGGATGGATTTTAGTTAGCTCAAAGCAGAATTCTCATAATTTGTGTTGAGTCATAATTCTAACACTTTATGAAGTTTGCAGTTAATTGTGATATAAGCACTTGATCTGCTAACATTTGTGTGATTTTTTGGTTTCTTGTACATTAATGAGTATTTGTTATAGAAGTATTAGATAAAAGATACATTTGGCTTTTTTTGTTTTCAGTTTTATGTGTCTGTTATGGAAGTGGAACTAATTTTCTTTCGAATGTTGCCCCTCGATTTTTTGTGAATTTTGGATCTTTGTTCATGGCTGATTCCTGGTTGCACGTATCAATATTTTTGTACTTGGGGTTTGTAGTGTATTATGACATTGGTATTTGTCTGGAGTTATGTTATTTCATTTAGTACTAAGCAATTTAAGTGTTCAACTTTATATTAGATGTAGAGATTGGTTGTTTTCATTTAGTCATGCCTTGATTAAATTACTCGATCTATTTTGTTTGTCTCAAACTACATGCTTATTATCTTTGTTTGTTTGTCAAAGAAATACAGTCTCAGTTCATCGTGGCATCAATTTGTATTGCCAACTTGATCTATTGCTAATGAGCAAATTAGGAATGGTAAGATTGTTTTCATGCGTGCATGAAAATGTTGTTGCCTTTACAGCTAGTGTTTTCATAATCTCAGTATTGTTGCAGGTAGGAGCAATCACCTCTCATAATTTTGAGCTGGCACATCAGACTTCAGAATATTAATAATCTCAACAGTTCAAATTGCGGGATTAGGAAAGCTACAGCGGAGACATTTAGTGTCCATTCTTTTTACAAATATTAATAGCACAAAGAGTTGTTTCAACAATGAATGCATTTGAAGCTTGCTGGTTTAACAAGGTACACAATTTTATGATGTTCAAAACGATTGACATATATCAGCAGATAGATCCGGTTTATAGGGCCTTTATTTGCTCAATATACTAACTGAATTCTATTGCCAACTTTACCTTATTCTTTTGCTAGATTTTGTTCTTGCAGAATCTAAATTTTTGGTGCAAGTAGTTATTTATTTTGTATCGATTGCTTGAATATTTTTGTAGTTGTTTGCTAAATATTGTAATAATTGTTTCTTCGGATGCTTATTTAATTTGCATCTTTAGATTATGATAGTACTAACAGTGTATTACTTATGTTAATTATAAAGATTGGTTGTTGATATTTTTGGTTGATTAATTTCATAACAGGTTGTTGACATTTTTGTGGAGTTTGGAGGAAAATGATCAATTTATGGAGTACATAACATTGAACTTTTGGAGGATTGAGCTCCAAGGTGACGAAGCATTGACTAAAGGGTGGTAATTTGTATTTCTTAGAGTAATTGGAACATTTTTGTATGTAGCTTAACCTATTATGGATTATGCTTGTAAATATTTGACGATTTTTAATAATAAATATATATTATTTTCTGATTCTTCAATTTGTAAATTTTTTCAATTAAAATTGTCAATTGAAAATAAAACAAAATTAAAACACATCAATATGTCAATGAGAGTATAGAAAACGGTTTTAAAACAAAACTGTTATATATGGCACAACATATTTAACAGTTTTAAACATATTTCTTAACGGGTAATAACTGTTATGTATAACAACACATACATAACGGTTTAAAACCGTTATCTATTGTGGGTATTTTTTATAACACTAGTATATATAACGGTTTTAAACGCACATAGATAACGGATAAAAACCGTTATCTATGTGCATTTTTCTATTAGTGAGTATTTAACATTTTTGTTTGTTTTAAATTGGATAGTATAGTTTTTTGCTTAAATTTACCAATTTACTTTTAATGAAATCCCGGACAACAATTATATGATTACACAAGTTTATATGGTCGTGTAGTCGAAGATTTTGGCACTTACACGCTCGTCTTATAAGGTCATTTAGTCAAGAGGTGAGTGCACGACTGCACGAGAGCTAGTGCTTGAGTGCATTGAGAGTTGAGCACGAGCACGCATCCGAGGTTGAGTGCCGAGCACATCGTGCAATACACGATCATACGTGTGCGTAAGTTTGTGTGGTCTTGCGATGGAAGCGTTTTTCTATCCAACTGTATGCAATGAGGTTTTAATAAATGTAAATTGATATATTTATGAAAAAAATGGTGGTATCTTAACATTTTTTTTTATTTTTATGAATGAGATCAAATTAAAACTACGATAGTACGATGGAATTAATCATTTTACTCCTTCCCTCCACGAAATATGCGAGCGGCGCACTTATTACTGTAGTCTGTAGTCGTCCGTCCACAGAATACGTGTCTACCTAATTTTGGACGTAGAGCCCCACGTCTATTATTCGTTTCTCACCTCAAAAGTCAACTAAAATACAATTTTATATTTGATCGATCTTGTTTTCGTAAGGTAATTAATGCACGTAGACAAGGAATTAATGAACACGAAAATAAAAGGACACGAAGGATTTACGTGGTTCGATCTACCGGAATAGATCTACGTCCACAGAGCAAGAGAGTATGGATGTTATTTTAGTATGCGTGTATTGCTTACAAAGATTGTTCTCCCTTCTCAATCTATTCTAAGCCCCTATTTATAGATTAATTACATGGAGTTCGACTATAATACAAATTCTTCTCCTATGTGGACTCTTTGGCTTGATCTCGTCCTTTATGGACAAACACCGAGCTTTTATATCTCTCTTAGAGCTTGAGTTGTAGTCGATGTAGGAGTCCTGACTGCCTTGGTGATGGAGTCTCTTATCTTCAATTGGGCCGAGCTGTCTGGGCCGAACTTAACTGTCGGGGCCCAATTACATTGGGCCTGATGCTTTGGGCCTAGGAGCTGGGCCATATCCTATCACATCCCCCCCAAAAAGATGTAGAAGCGAGGGTGTGATTTAAGGGAAATAGCTGAGGTAGGAGTGGTGTAAATTGTGTTGCCTCATCAAAAGTAGAATTGACGAAGCTCGTCGCATACGGCCTCTTTAAGACGAGGTTGGTTAGAAGTAACTTGCCCCGTCGAAAAATAAATTCGACGAAGTCGAGTTCGTACTGCCTCGTTAAGACGAGGCCAGTCTGAAGTGCGTTGCCCCGTCAAAAATAAAATTGACGAAGTCAATCGCGTACCACCTCGTTAAGACGAAGTCAGTTTGAAGTGTGTTGCCCCGTCAAAAATAGAATTGACGAAGTCAATCGTGTACCGCCTCGTTACGACGAGGTCAGTTTGAAATGCGTTGCCCCGTCAAAAGTAGAATTGATGAAGTTAATCGCGTACTGCCTCGTTAAGACGCGGTCAGTTTAAAATGCATTGCCCCATCAAAAGTAGAATTGACGAAGTCAATCGCGTACCGCCTCGTTACGATGAGGTCGGCTTGAAGTAGCTTACCCCGTCGAAAGATAAATTTGACGAAGTCAAGGTCTATAGTCTTGCCGAAGTCGAACACGGAGTGTCAGTTACTTTAATTAATGTACCGGTTGGACTCCCGATAAAGTGAGGCGTGATTGGACGTGCCGAATGTGAAAAGGCGGAAGTTATAAAACTTCTTCAATATGCCATTTTCATCACTTTCCCCAAATTCGAATATTTCTTCTGGAATTCCTCTACCGCTATTTCTGCTGCCGCGTATATTTTCTCGTCGTTCGCCGATATCGTCCAAGTCGCCGTAGAAGTTTTATCCCCAATCTACAGCCACAAGTAAGTTATTATTATTATTTTTTTACCATGGCCTCTTCTTCTAGAGTGAATGATAGCGATAACGAAACCCTAGAAGTGTCTGTCTCTCCGTTGGATTCGCCGACGGCGGCGTCTTTTCCATCGCCTTTTGTATATGTTAATTGTTTTACCATTGATTCTGATGTCCCTAGTGTCCATAGGGCTTCTTATTCACCCATAAATAGGGAGTTCGGCAATGTGCTTGCATATCCCTCAACTCTGAATGCCTCCATGGTTAGGGATATTGCAAGGAAATATCTATTTCCTCGTTTCGTTCTCCTCGTAGTGCCAAGCCCGGAGGATAGGGCTTGTTCACCTCCGGGGGGTTTTGTTACTGTGTACGAGGACTGCTTAGGTTGCGGTCTTCATTTTCCCTTTATTCCGGTGTTTGACGAGCTATTACGGAAGTTCGGCATGACCCTTGGGCAAGTTATGCCGAACTCGTTTAAACAGCTCGTCTCTAGGTATCGAGGCCGGACGTCGAGGTCACTCTTTAACCTTAGGTTTGATCCTTAGGTTTTTTCGTTTCAAGCCTAGTTCAGGTTGGTTCTACCTTTACCCTAACTTTAATTTTAGAATCCAGACGAAGTCTAAGAATTCGAACTGGCAAAGTAAATATTTCTTCTGCCGCTTTGACGACATGTCAAAGTTCATTTGGAAAATGGACAAACTAGGATATCAGAGCACCGAAGAGAGGTTCGGTGATCTAGAATCAACTTTGAACGAGCTCGGTCTTGTTACTGAAAGATATAGCGAAGCCGAGCTCGCCAAATACGAACTGAGCCTGTATGATCCAATTTCTATGAAGGATCCAGGTGAGGCTTTGGCTTATCTTGCATGACTTCGTGTCCTCGTGTTCCTTCTATGTATTCTGACCTTTAATTTCCTTTGCAGTGAATTTTGAGACCGGCCTTAAATCTAAGAAGAGGCCGAGGTCTGCTACTGTTGCGGAGAAGACGACGTCCGGAGCCTCTTCTGAGAGGACTTTGGAGTTGACGGGCTCTGGGTCAGTGAGCTCCCAGATAGGCTCTCCTCGTGTGAGCTCTCCGCCACCTCGTATGACAGTGCGCCAGCCAAAAGAGGCGCGAGTGGCAATTGCACCGGCCATGAAGGAGGTTGGTGTCGTTACAATCGACCAGTCCTCTGGCCAGTTGTTAGTTCACGAAAAATCCTTCCCCGAGGTAATTGGTTCCACTTCGGTTCTAGTGATGTACTCGTACTCGATTCATTTTGATTCTGACCAGTGTTATTATAGGAGGCCGAACTGGCTATTACCGAGCTGACGAGCTTGGCGAACTTCGTGTCTAACGGAGTCGCTAAGTACCAGAAGCTAGTTCGGGATTCTGAGCTAGCCAAGGAAGATTTGGTGGCCAAGGTTTCCACTGCCGAACTGAGGGCGAAGGAGGCAGCCGATCGGGAGGCCGCAGCAAAGGCCGTGGCCGAAGCGGCGAAGACCGAAGTGGCCCTGTTGAAAACCGAGATTGCCTCGGAAAAAAGGAAGGCGGCGGCTATGCACGCCGAAGTGGCCGCCTCGCAGGGGGCCTTGCTCCGTGCTTTCGCGGAGCGGATCTTCCGTTCTGGGCAGTTCTCGAAGCTCATCGGCGAGCTGGCTGCCCTTGTGAACGGTTCTGTTGTGTCGGGCGTCCTCGATACCAAAGCCGAGGACTACCCAGATCTTGACAAAGTTAAGTATGGGTACGAGGTGGCACTGGAAGGGTCAATGCTCCGCTCTTATGCGGAAACGCTGATGGAGTATACGGCGGCTTTCCCTGTAGTGGATAAGCTGGCCTCACGAACCACGGTGCTTTCTACGGAGGCCGTCCGGAACTGCCCCTATGACAGAGACACGATGCTGGAGGGGGTTATCGCCAGTCTGACCGTCGAGGCTGAACAACCGGTGAACGAACCGGAGGTGGAAACTTCCGATGGCAGGCAGGAAGATGCCGAGGAGGAAGTCGGCGCTGGTTAGGAGGGACTCCGCCGAGAAGGAGAAGACCTTGAAAGGGTCAGTTGATCCTTTTCAAGTGTTTTTTTTTTTTAGACTCTTGTACTACGTCATCACTAGGATGGCGCTGTCTTTTTGCCGAAGTGGCTTTAATGAAATTCCAAGTTTAATTGAAATTTCTTTCATTTGCCTTTTGTAGTCTTCTTCTCCCTAACTTTTTGATGCATCTCCGTTGCTTGCCCAAATATCCCAACTGACTCGGGCTCTTGAGGTGAAAGAGGCTGAAGTCTTACATTGGAAAGGCCGGGCTGGACATGTTCAAAATGAGGCCGATGTCAAGCTTACTGCTGCTCAGCTCAAATATGACGAGCTACAGGCTCAGTTTCTGGAGCTCGAAGAGAAGTTGGAGATTGCGGAGGATGAAGCCAAGAAGGCCGAAGTAATATCTCAGGAGCATACTGAGTACGAGGCTATAATTCACCGAGCTAGGGGGTCTACTATTTCCGAGACCAATAACAAAGTCAGGGAGTTCAAGGCTCGGTGTCGAAGCTACAGGAAGCAATACGGAGATGACTCCTGGGAGCTTCGGGATCAAGTGAACGAGCTTATACGAGTGGCGAGCACGTATAAGACAGTTTTGGCTCGTCACCCAAAATTGGAGCGTCGTATCTTGTCCGAAGCATGGTCTTCTACTTCAGCCAACCCTGGTCCAAACCTGAGGCTTCTTGACCGTACTTCTAGGGAGTTCTTGGAAGATGGACCTTCAAGTTCGGCGAGTCCTGATTCTAAGATTGTTAAGCGCCATTCTAAAGAATTTTATGATCGAGAATGGCAGTTGGCGTCTGGACAAGGCCGAGGTCGATCGAGCCAAAATACCCGAAGTCAGGGTGGCCGAGGTAGGGGAGCTGCTGGACGAAGTAGAGGCGGAGGTAGAATTAATATAGATAACATCCTGAATCTGAACACTAGTAGAGATTTTGCTAGAGATTGGCTCAGCTTTAGCAAGCCTAAGCCTCCGGGCTCTTCGTCTTCTTGATGTAATCGTATTTTTTCCTTTTTATGAAATAAAATGGAAATTTATGTACTGGTATTCAAGCTTTTCATCCTCATTTTTAACTAAGCTATTTTTCCTTGTTTTAAACGAAGGTAGGCTTTAGGTAGCTTGTCCTTGTCATAAGACGAGGATTGACTTTAGATAGCTCGACCTCGTCATAAGACGAGGTTTTGGCTTTAGATAGCTCGACCTCGTCATAGGACGAGATTTTGGCTTTAGATAGCTCGACCTCATCATAAGACGAGATTTTGGCTTTTGATATCTCGACCTCGTCATAAGACGAGGTTTAGGCTTTAGATAGCTCGAACTCGTCATAAGACAAGATTTATGCTTTAGATAGCTCGACCTCGTCATAAGACGAGGTTTTGGCTTTTGATAGCTCGACCTCGTCATAAGATGAGGTTTTGGCTTTTGATAGCTCGACCTCATCATAAGACGAGGTTTTAGGCTTTAGATAGCTCGACCTCGTCATAAGACGAGGTTTTGGCTTTAGACAACCCGTAGGTTTTAAGTAAACCGTTCTCGTCATAAGACGAGGTTAAGGTTTTAAGGTTCCTTATTTGTCGAGTTTATCGATAGGGGTGGTCCCCTTACACGCGTTTGGATGCTATTCCAGTCATGGAGTTTATTTATCCTTGAAAGGATATTAAGTTACCCTTGTCAGAGTTTTTAGAGTAAAAGAGCGAGATAATATGCATAAGTGGAGTCGTAATATTTATAAATGCAAAATGAAGTATGCAAGCCCAAACAAATGAAAGGAAAAATAAAGACTTTATAAATAGAAAAACTGAAGTTCAAAGAAGAACAAAAATCACAAAACGACCTGACTCGTAACCTAGACGAACTAAATGGACTTAAACATTACTCTCAGCCACTTATGCAAAATATCTCTTTAAATGAGTAATGTGCCATGTACGGGGTATTGGCTCACCGGATAAGTGGGCGAGCTTATACGACCCTTTGCCGAGGACTTCTTCAACTCGGTAAGGTCTTTCCCATATGGCTTCTAGCTTGCCGAGCCTTGCAGCCTTGCTGACTTCGTTATTTCGAAGAACGAGGTCGCCTACTTGGAATTGCCGGTACTTGACTAACTGGTTGTAGTACCGAGCTACTTGCTGCTTGTACTTGGCTTCCCTTATGTAGACGAGCTCTTGCTTCTCCTCTAACAAATCCAGATTGGTTCAGAGACCTTCTTCATTGTCTTCGGCTGAAAAGTTGATAGTGCGGGGGCTCGGCAGGCCTATCTCTACTGGGATCACTGCTTCGGTTCCATACACCAAACTGTAGGGCGTTTCACCGTTCGAGGTCTAGGGAGTTGTTCGGTATGACCATTGGACTTGGGGTAAGTTCGCTGCCTAATCTCCTTTGGCTTTATCTAGGCGAGTTTTGAGTCCCTTGATGATCGTCCGGTTGGTGACTTCAGTTTGGCCATTTGCTTGAGGATGAGCTACCGAAGTGAACTTCTGTTGAATATCCTGTCTGTGAACTGCATCTCATTATCCGAGACTAGAATGTGAGGTACACTGAAACGGCAAACCACGTTCTTCCAGACGAAGTTGAGGGCATTCTTGCTCGTGATCTTTGCCAAGGGACCCACTTAGTGAAATAGTCGATGGCTACGATGAGGAATTGGAGCTTTCCGGGAGCTTTATCTAATGGGCCGATGATGTCTATCCCCCATTACATGAACGGCCAAGGGCTTTGCATGCTTGTGAGGTCGGTCTGGGGTAGCCTCGGCACTGTCCCATGAACTTGGCATTTCGGGCACTTCTTCACGAGGTCGACTGCATCTTGGAACATTGTGGGCCAGTAGTTGACAAACATAGGTTTTCATGCTTCATTTTAGGATAAAGTTGATGGAATTGATATGATTTTATTGCTCTTTTATGCCTCCTTCGATTAATTGTCTATTGTTGTCGAGCGCATTACTCCTTGGTCCATTTTGATTATTTTACAGGAAAAAGGAGTTCAATTTCAGCAAATATGACAATGCCATGTCGAAGTTCGGATCGAAACAAGCATATAGGAAAAAAACGGAAGTCGATTCGGAGTTCGGACGAGGGAGAACGGGCCGAAACAAAATCGTTGCGCAGCGGGAGCCGGCACCCGGTGCGGGCGCGCGCCGAAGAAGGATTCCAAAGCTGCAGCGCGCGACCACTCGTGCGGGCACTTCAGAGGGCACCCCCGGGCGCGCCGCCCTTGTTCCGAGGGTCTTGACCGCGCGACCCATGGGCGCGGGCGCGCCGCCCGTTACTCCTTCCGAAAAATCCGATTTTGAGCTCCAAACTTCCGTTTTATTATGTTTTGACCCCCATTTTTCACTTTTCCTAATTACAAATCAACCCCCATGCTACACCAACATATAAATAGCATTTTATGATTCATTTTTAGGGTAGATCTCTCACTTGGCCTCCGTCTACACACACTACACACACTAAATCTCTACACCTCCATCTTCCACCTTCACCCACCTAGGCCAAGAGGAGAAAGGTTGTTTTGGGAGGATTGGAGAAGAAGATATCAGGGATTTCAAGATTGGAGCTCAAGATCAAGAATTTGTCTATGAATTCTTGTTATCTTGTTTCTTTGATCATGTTTATCTTTTATGTTGGGATTTTTGCTTCCATTGGCATGAGTAGCTAAGATCTCATATTCTAGGGATTTGACAATATGGATTTGTAATGGATTAGCTCTACTTATTTTAATTCTATGGTTTGGTTGCTTTATCTCCTTATGTTCTTGGTTTGTATGTATGTTTAAATGTTTGATCACCATTTATACATGTCTATTATGTTAATTCAAGATTCGGGAGATGAGAATTAGTATTTGAATAGGAACATGAGGCACAACGACTCAACAAACCGGGAGGTTGAGAGTTTTTGTGAGGGCTATTGATCCTAAGGACTTTTAGGAGTTATAGGCTAGACTTTAGTTGCGGACAACAAACCTAGCTTGTAATCAACGGTTTTAGTCGTCCGGGAGGGGGCTAAAGCGAACAAGAGATCGTCCTAGATAATTGAATTCAAACCATAGGTTGATTAAGTAGAGTAAGTTCCAATTGCAAACCCATTGAGTCTACCCTAGAATATCTTCCTATCCATTCTCTCCATTATTTGCCCATTTATTTTATTTTGTTTTATTTATTTGAAGTACTTTAGTAGTATCCCCATCTCATTACTTTCTTTGACAATGCTCGAGCTCCTATGTGACTTCCGCACGATCCTTCATGCACTTCTCGCAATGCGTAGTCCGCTTGGTTCGGCCCAACGTATCTTAGGAGAGGCTGAAGATACGATCTTCTGTATAGCACTCCTTGCTCTAGAGTGTACTTCGGAGACTTGCTTAAGATCTTCCTAGCTTCGTGCTTATCACTGGTAATTCGCCCTTCTCCAAATATGCTCGAAGGGGGGTTATCCAGTTCGGCTCGTCCTCAATTACTAGGTTGACCTCGGCTTTATCTATGCTTCGGCACTTGACTTCTTCCACAGGAGAACTTGTAGATGATGATGCTAATTTTCTTAAAGCTTCGGCTCAGTTGTTTTCCCCCCATGGAATTCGAACCAACTCGAAATATGAGAAGCCTTGTTGCAAACTCTTGGCTTTGTGGAGGTACTTTTTCATCCTTTCGCTTTTAGCCTCGTACTTTCCTAGCATATGGCTCACTATGACTTGAGAGTCGCTGTGGACTTGAACGGCTCGTATCTGGAGGGCCTGAGCTAGATGAAGTCCGAGGATTAGAGTTTCGTACTCCACCTCGTTATTTGTTGTTGGGAAATCGAACCGAAGTGCATAAGTGGTCTCTTGTCCTTCTGGGCTGAGGAGTATGACACCTGCTCTGCTTCCCGAATGTCCCGAAGCCCCGTCCACGTAGACTTTCCAGCAATCTTTTGGTGGTTCGATCAGAGCTTCGGCATCGATTTTGCTTGGGGAGGATCCGGTCAGCTTTGGCACTTCTATAAATTTTGCCTCCACTAAAAAATCCGCTAAGGCTTGACTTTGATGGCTTAACATGGGTAAAAAGAGATGGTGTGTTCGCCGAGCTCGACTGCCCACTTTGCAATCCTTCCCGACGCTTCTGGTTTTGTCAGCACTTGTCGAAGTGGCAGGTCGGTCAGGACTTGTATGGGGTGCGCATGAAAGTAAGGTCACAATCTCCTTGCAGCATTTACCAATGCGAGCGCAACTTTCTCAAGTGGTTGGTACCTCATCTCCGGCCCTTTCAGTGCTTGGCTGATGAAATAGACAGGCAGCTGACGACGTCCTTCCTCCCGAACTAGCACCGTGCTTATGGCCTCATCCGAAGCTACGAGGTATAGGGAAAGGACTTCTCCCTCCTTTGGAATGGATAAAGTCGGGAGATTAGCCAGGTATTTCTTGAGGTCCTCGAATGCCGACCTGTGCTCGTCTTTCCATTCGAAGTCCGGTGCCTTTTTCAAAATCTTGAAGAAAGGGAGTTGTTTTTCGGCGGCTTTAGACAAGAAACGACTTAGCGCAACCAAGCAGCCCGTCAATTTGTGCACATCATGAATGGTTTTTGACACCTTCATCTCTTGGATGGATCGGACTTTGGATGAATTGGCTTTCAACCCCTCTTGAGAAATCCAGCACCCCTGAAATTTTCATGATCGGACCATGAAGGTACACTTCTCGGGGTTTAGCTTCAGATTCACCTTGTGAAGGAGGCCAAAGACAACCTTGAGGTCGTCAACACAAGTAGTCGGCTCTTTACTTTTGATGACGATGTCGTCCACATACACCTCTACGTTCTTGCCGATGTGAGGCTCGAATATTTTGTCGACCATTCTTTGATAGGTCGCTCCAGCATTCTTGAGTCCAAAAGGCATCTTCTTGTACGCATAAACGCCGAAGTCTGTAATGAAAGTTGTTTTCGGTGCGTCCTTGTCACTCATGAGGACTTGGTGGTACCCTTTGTACAGATCTAGGAAGCTGAAGACTTTATGGCCGACGAGGGCTTCGACTTTCTTGTCGATGTTGGGGAGGGGATAGCAGTCCTTGGGGCAGTGTTTGTTGAGATCGGTGTAGTCAATACACATCCGCCACCCTCCTCCTTGCTTTTTAACCATCACCGGATTTGCTATCCACGTAGGATATTTGACCTCGAAGAGTATCTGCGCCTTCAAGAGTTGATGCACCTCGTTAAAGATGACTTGGTTCCGCTCTGCTGTGAACACTCGCTGCTTTTGCCGAACTGGTTTTACTCCTGGGTCGATATTTAGCCGGTGTGTGATGATACTTGGTGTCATCCCAGTCATGTCAAGTGGTGACCAAGCAAAGACATCTCTATATTCCCGAAAAAGTTGGACGATCTATTTTCGGAGTTCGGCTCCGCTAGCAAAACCTACTTTAACGACCTTAGACGGGTCATCTTCGAACAGTGCGACGTCTTCTACTGGCTCGTCAAATACATATGCTTTCTCCAGCTCCAACTCCTCGGGTTTCTGTGGTTGCTATGCTTGCGGATGCTGAGGTGTTCCAACACCTCGTAGGGGGATCTGCATGCATTCTTTGGCTCGCTTCTGATCACCTCGAATTATGATCACCCCGCCCTTGGACGGTATCTTGATCGTCAAGTGGTATGCCGAGCAGATCGCTTTCACCGCCACCAACCAATCTCTTCCTAGGATAATGTTGTAAGGAGAGTTGACTTTTACGACGAAGAAGTTTATCACTTTGGTGGATGACAATAGATGCTTCTCCACTGTAACGGGGAGTTGAATGATCCCATCTATTTGCGTCTCTTGCTGGACGAAGCTTTTTAGGGGGATCGGCGCCGGCGTGAGACGTGCCTCTTCGACCCCTAGCTTCTCGCAGCA
The DNA here is from genome assembly GCA_001642375.2 of Mentha longifolia. NCBI lineage: Eukaryota > Viridiplantae > Streptophyta > Magnoliopsida > Lamiales > Lamiaceae > Mentha > Mentha longifolia. The sequence goes on along the minus strand of CM038110.1, from coordinate 24,316,542 downwards.
ATCCTTGAAGAGTACGCTCACCGAGGCTCCAATGTTGATGAATACTCATTGAACGAGCTTATTGGCCACCACGGCTTCGATCACAATGGCATCTTGGTGAGGTATGGTTGACGGCACTGGATCTTTCTCAGAGAATGTAATGGCCTCGTCCTTCTTAAACCTTTTATGTGAAGGTTCATCAGTCTGGGGACTTCGGGCCTCGCCCTTAAGTGATGACTTCGTGGCTCCTTGATGGAGCCCGGTGATGGCTGTGATGATTCCGTCGAACTGAGGTTGGTCCTCGTCTTCGTCTTCATCCTCGTGCTTCGGCCTCTTGTCCACATGGGGGCCACAGTTATTCCCCCCTCTGTTCTTGCGCTTTCCCTTGCCCTGAGGTGGGGCTTCGTATTGGCCTCGACTTTGGTACTTTTTAAGGGTACAGTCACGCACCAAGTGCTCGATATCTACAGCCAGGTTCCTGCAGTCCTCCGTGTCATGGCCGTAATCCTCGTGGAATCGGCAATATTTATCCTTGGATCAACGCTTCACTCATCCTCGTGACATGGGCTGAGGCTTCTCGAACATGTTGGTGTGCAGCTCGTAGATTTCTATCCTCGGCTTCGTCAGTGGGGTGAACTGGCTCTTTTCCTGGTTCTGCCGAGGTCCAAGCTGGGATTCAATTGGTGCCCGCTGGAGTCTATCGAGGGCACTTCGGCGGCCTTGACCTCAGTCATTACGATCTTACTTCTTCCGGTCTGACGGTTCGGCCTTATCAGCTTCACGCTTGCGCCTGTCGGCTTTGTCAGCTTTTGCAAACTGATTGGTGATATTCCACAATTGTCTCGCAGTACGAGGTTCATTCCTTACGAGCTCATTGTATAGGGCGCCCAACTAGATAGCATTCTGGAAGGCCGAGATAAGGACCTCATCGGTCAGACGATCGACTTTTAGACTTTTTTATTGAATCTGGTCATAAAGTCGCTGATAGACTCGCCTCGCCCTTGCCTTATAGTGAGTAGGTGTGCCGCAATGGTTTTGGGCTCGGCCTTTTGGAAAAATCTCTGCTCGAAGGCCTGCATCAGCTCATCATAGGAGTTGATACTCCGAGGTGGTAGGCTATCGAACCACATGCGAGCATTATCAACCAACAACTCCGGGAACACTTTGCACATGTAGATGTCGTCACTGAGCCCTTGATTGAGCATGTTGTATTGAAATTGGGAAAGGAAGTTCTGCGGGTCACACAATCCGTTGTACGGCTTCACCGGTGGCACCTTGTACGAAGGAGGGAGAGGTGTGTAGAGTATCCGGTTAGTGAAAGGAGTAGAGATCCTCCCATAAATGTTGAATCTCCCACCTCGGTAATTGTCCTCGCCGCGCCGAGGTGAGTCAGCGTAGCGACGAGGTGAGATTGCATCGCGCCGAGGTGAGACGCGATTATAGTTCCCTTGGCGATCATCAGCAAATCGTCTAGGAGGAATCCCGGCATCCCGTGCGTCTAGGATCCTGACGCTTGGGGACTTTTGCCGGTGCCTCTATACGGACACAGCTTCGTGCTCTCCTCCTCGGCTACGAGCTTTCTGCTGCTGGACAAACTTTAGGAAATCTTGCTGATTTTTCGCCAGATACGCTTTTACAGCGTCGTCAAATTCTTGCTGGAAGTTGGCAAGGTCGTCTTCCTTGCTGCTGTCGCGACCTTGTCCGTCACGGTGGATCGGATTGCCGAACTTGTCCAACGGAACATGATCGACGTGACCCTCTGGGGTTCGGTCTCTCACATGTTCCTACCCAGGTCGTTTGTTCACCGCAAGATTCTGGTCTTGCACTTGGCTTGTCTCGGCTACCGGAATTTCTTGTCCGGTTTGCTGATTCTCCTTTTCCTTGTTGGCGGCAGCAGCAACAGCGGCACTCGATCGTGTTGATCTCGTCATGGCTATCGTTTACCTAGAAAACTTTGATCGGAATTCACAAATTTTTGTTTCCCACAGACGGTGCCAGTGATCGATCTTGTTTTCGAAAGGTAATTAATGCACGTAGACAAGGAATTAATGAACACGAAAATAAAAGGACACAAAGGATTTACGTGGTTCGATCTACCGGAATAGATTTACGTCCACGGAGCAAGAGAGTATGGATGTTATTTTAGTATGCGTGTATTGCTTACAAAGATTGTTCTCCCCTCTCAATATATTCTAAGCCCCTATTTATAGATTAATTACATGGAGTTCGACTATAATACGAATTCTTCTCCTATGTGGACTCTTTGGCTTGATCTCCTCCTTTATGGACAAACACCGAGCTTCTATATCTCTCTTAGAGCTTGAGTTGTAGTCGATGTAGGAGTCTTGACTGCCTTGGTGATGGAGTCTCTTATCTTCAATTGGGCCGAGCTGTCATTGAGTCTGATGCTTTGGGCCTAGAAGTTGGGCCATATCCTATCAATATTCATTTCACTTTATTACTCACTTACACATGTGGGACCCAAAATATCACTTTATATCACTAATTATAAAAATTAAAACCGTGTTATAAGATTATAGGCAGAGACTTGGTGGACGGATAGGTATAAAACATAGAATTTGGAAAGATAAATCGAATAACCATATGCATCTACGTGTCAATTCCTATGCCATAGGCCCATACATAATTGGAAAATCAAAATAACTGGAAAATCAAAATCGTGGACAGAATTCTTCGACAAATTATCGACATTTCCATTATTTTCACCCAGAGTCTGAGGTCAAGATATACCTCACTCCACTCTTTCGGCAATCCTAATTAATTTAAAAAATGGCAGCTTTCGATCTCTTGAAAATATCGTTCCTACTCAACCTTCTCTCAAGTTCGAATTTGATTCTATCTCCGGGGAAAAATGCCGGCGGCGTGGGCGTTTTCCCGCCGACTTGCAACAGCATCGAGTGCCCGAGCTACGACGTGATTCACACCGGAAATGGGTTCGAAATCCGGCGTTACAATTCGAGCATGTGGGCGACGACGCAGCCTATTGATGATGATGTCTCTTTTGTTTCTGCCACCAGGAAGGGGTTTCTGCAGTATGTAGTTTCCAATTTTCCTTTTTAACTACTCCATTTGTTTCTATAATCGATGAGATGAGATGGGACTTTAAGTAATGCAAGTTGCAATAAAATATTCGTCGTTGACAAATGAACTTATTATAACCAATTTATATGCTGGTATTAGTTTGTTTTTCTGCGTTCGTGTGTGTTTCTTAATAAAGAATTGCCCTTTTTTGTTGGGTCTGAGCCAAATCGTGTTCTGAAGTTAGATATCAATGTGTAATTGACGTAGCCATGTTAGAAGTGTGGGAAAAATTGATATGTGCTTGAAAAGATTGGGGGTAAGCTGAAATAGAGGTTGGAGTTGAGGTTTTGACTGCATTTTCTTTCTTTCCCTATATTTGATAGTATTAAGTATTTTTATCAGAATAATTTGCATTAGTTCATGAAATGCTAAGAAGAGTTAATCAAGGTTGGTATTGTTGAATAGCAGAAAGATTTTTCTAACATGACTTGTGTGTGTGTGTCTCACCCGATCCCTTTTGTCGTATATGTTTCGAGTTCTAATATTATCAGTGCAAATCACATGTATTTAGTCAGGAGCTTATTCTCATTGGCTGAGCTATGAGAAAATCTTGTTCATTAGTAAGTGATCTTCATTCTTGGAGAGAAACATATAGCTAATTATCATTGGAGGGCAGTTTCTAGGATGAATGTTAGGTGTGCATCTAAATGATTACTTGGAGAAATTAATGCAATATACAAATTATGAAGATAGTCTTGGTTTAGTTAAACGGTAGTTGTATGCAGTGGCTCAATTCTTACTAGAATTTGTTCACAAGGTAGAAAAACCAGTATTAAGGCCTGAAAGATGGAGGTAGGAAGACTTCCATTGAAATTGGGGTAGTTTCAAACGACATTTTAAAATCATCGATTGGGTTTATTTCGTGATCTTGATGATTCTTGCAACTAATTGATGCTCATGTCTTTACCCTTATAGGTTATTTTACTACATTCAGGGGAAGAATGACTACCAGCAGAAAATAGAAATGACAGGTCCAGTGATCACTGAAGTGAAACCTAGCGATGGGCCCTTCTGCACTTTTTCCTTCATCGTGAGCTTCTATGTTCCTAAAGAGAACCAGGCAAATCCACCTCCAGCTGATGGCCTCCATGTACAAAAATGGGGGGTAACATATATAGCAGTTAGGCAATTTGATGGATTTGTGGCTGATGAGGATCTTGGAGTGGAAGCTGCAGAGTTGTATGCTAGTGTTGCTGGCACGGAATGGGGAAATGCTATTGCCAAAAGCCATGCAGGGGAGGAAGGTACGGAATACATTGTTGCGCAGTATAACTCTCCGTTTGAGTTCCGTAACAGAGTGAATGAGATTTGGCTGACGTTTGATTGGAAGGACGATCTTGCAATTTGAAAGAAAACGAGACGTGTTTTAACTGTTCGGGTTGCGGTTATTGCTTGTTTTTGAGTATATTGGTTTTGTTGAGATAAAGCAGAGCCCCTTGTGCATGATCGACCTTGTTAAAATGGGGATAGTTATGTACTGTAGACTCATTCTGGATGAATAAATGCCTCTCCTTTGTCTCCTATGCTTCTCAAGTTCTGCTTCCCTATATTTTTGGAGCAGTTTACAGAACAAGTAGATAGAACAGTTAGAACTATGAAAATCGTGTGCATATGTTGACCAAGCGCTATAAGGTAATGTCTGTGATAAAATGTTTTACATTTGAGTTCTACGAGACGCGGTCTTTAAAATTTCATATTAATTGTTTAAAAATGTCAAAACCGGCTCAATCGGACCATGGGTTCTGGTTGGGCCGGATGCGGTCCTAAATTCAAAATTCGAATTAAAAATTTCCTACCCCTCAGCTACATTATTATTTTAATTTTTTTATGATTATTTTAATTTTGTTAAGTATCTATAGAATTAGTAAGGCGTTGGTTCTCTTTCTACGGCTACCGAAGGAAAAAAAACAGAGTAAAAAATGAGTAGCAGTATTCCAGTAATTGACTTCCATGCTTATCCTTCTCAATCCATCCAACTGCTGCAGGCATCGGAGGAATGGGGATGCTTCAGGCTAATCAATCACCCTATTCCTCCCGTTTTAATGGCGGAGATAAAGGCTACCGTCAGAGCCCTTCTCGATCTCCCCACCCAAATCAAACAGAGGAACAAAGATGTCATCGCCGGTAGCGGATACGTCGCCCCCTCCAAAATCAATCCTCTTTACGAAGGATTAGGTCTTTTCGATATCGCCTCTCCCCAAGCCGTCGATCACTTTTGTTCTCAACTTGAAGCTTCTCCCTTGCAAAGGTGCTTTCCCCCCTCTCTCTCTCTCCCTCCCTATTGTAATTCTAGGTCTTGTAATGTGACTGGTTCTATGATATGACTTCTTGTTTGTTTGGTTTCAATTTCTCGTTTTGGATTTATGAATTAGAATCGAAAGATGATTAATCCAAAGGTACAGCTTCAATAATTGCTCAATTTAGGTTTGATTATGCCCTAATCGTTCTCAGATCGGTCTTTTTAGATGCGAAAAAGAAGTTGAGAGATTTGAATTCGTTCTGGAGATTTATGAATTATTCTGATGCAAATTAAAAAAAAAAAAATCTACAGTTATAAATACTTGTGAGTGAGCTTTGGAACAATAGTTTGAAATATAGTGTGGATTTCCCTCTCTGTTTCATTCTTGGCAAATCATGTGAAGCAATGAAAGCTAATTCTTGTAGGGAGACCATTGTTAAGTACTCTGAATCTGTCAATGAGCTCGCGATGGAACTAGGCCGGATGCTGTGCCGAAGCATGGGATTGGACATGGACGTGTTCGAAGGATGGCCTTTCCAGTTCAGAATAAACAAGTACAACTTCACTCCTGAAAGTGTGGGATCGTCCGGGGTTCAAATCCACACCGATTCAGGATTTTTAACCATTCTACAAGATGATGAAAACATCGGTGGCCTAGAGGTATTCAATGAGAAATCTGGAGAATTTGTAGCCGTTGATCCTTTGCCAGGATCCATCCTTGTGAACTTCGGAGATGTTGCCAAGGTCAGTAATCATCTATATTATAACATTGAACAAACTGAACCCTTTTGTCCTAAATGTGGATGCTTTTGACTTTTGCTATCTCTGCTTCTTCCCATGAACGAAAAGAAGGTAGTCTGTGTACAAATGATGATGTTTTTCAATAATTGATGCAGGTGTGGAGCAATGGAAGATTTTGCAATGTAAGGCACCGAGTGCTATGCAAAGAAGCGGGTGTAAGAATTTCGATTGCTTTATTTGTGTTGGGGCCAAAGGAAGCAAAAATCGAAGCTCCTTTGGAGCTAGTGGATGAAGAGCACCCTCGACTCTTTGTTCCTTTCACATTTGAAGAATACAGAAAGCTGAGGCTGTCCACTGGACTTCGTGCTGGTGAAGCTTTGGCTAATCTGCTGTGCAACACGTCGAGCTAAAGAATTGGTATTTCTTTGTAGAGGTAAGGCAAACAAAATCTTCTACATCAATTTGTGTTGTTGTTACGTGCTTTATTTTTTCAGTGTATTTGTATTCCCGTGTAAGTAACATGCAATTGTAAAATGAAGAGGTTGGAATTTGTGTGATATTGAGCTTATGTTTCATCAATTATGGTGAACTTGAATCGTGAGCTATGCGAATTAGTTTGATGTTTTTGGCACATGTTTTAGTCAACTGTAATGGTTTCAAATTAATATGCAATATTGAATTTATGAGTAATACTCTAATGCCCACCGTGGGCACGCTTAATGTGACAACGGATGACGTGGCATTGATATAAATAAAGAAGTTAATAAAAAACATACCAAATATAATTAAACTTTACTATAAAAAACTAAATCCTACCTAAAAACACTAAACCCTAGGGGGAAAGATGCCGACGTGGCATTACCACATCACTGGTGGACATATTAAATATGCCCACGGTGGGCATTGGAGCATTTCTGTTGAATTTATATATGTCGTTTCATCATATTCTAGAGAAGGAAGTACACTAAATTTAGCACCTACATTGTCTTCGAGCACCAACAAAATTACAAATATATCCAATTGAATGTGCTAGGAACTAAATATGGATATTTTGTACTATCTATACAAGTTTTTTTGTGTTATCTCAGTTAATCCAGTTGTATATTATAATCTTGCTTACTAAAATAAGAAGGGAAACAGAAAATCAATTGACTTTTGACTGTAACAATACAATGTCATGACAATCAACGCTTAAAAATTGTTACGCGCTAGTCAGGCAGTGGAGGGGAGCCTAGACGGATTAGAACCACAATGCTTATTTTCACTAATTTACATCATGTGTCATCAGACACAAACTATATCAACATACAATTACATACTCCCTCCATTTCGTGCAATAAGTTCCATTTTATTATTATATACCTCACATCTTCTATATCTATATATATATAATAGCAAAATAAAGGTCGATCAACTATGATTTTTCTTGATTATTTTGCTAAATTCTCATAATTTTGGCTAATTAATCAATATTTTAATATGATTAATATTATATGTCTTCATAGAATTTCAATTTGAATAGAAGTCTCATAATTTAAATCATATATATATACTCAATTATTTATACTCAATCATTTATTATTATTATTATTATTATTATTATTATTATTATTATTATTATTAGGAATGAGATCATATAAAAATGATTCCATATGTGTTAACTAAAAATAAATCTTGACCCTTTATTTTTTTTAATCAACGGATCTCATTGTTTTTAATTTCTTCTAATTTTAAATCATTTAATTTCTTCCAATTTTAAATCATGTTTTAAAGCAAAAGGGCACTAAAGTAATATTATCTAAAATCGTAACCGCCAAGTCCGAATTTAGTGGGAGTGTGGGACGTTACATATCTCATTGTTTTTGGTAAATTTGATTTTGACTTGTTTTTCTGACCTATTTTTTTTGATAATGTAAAAAACAAGTGTCTTCATAAATATTATCTATCTTGAACTATTCTTGTATTTTTCTATTTTTCTATTTTTGTTTTTCGATTGTTTGGACTTATAACTTTTTCAATTGATTTATAGGTATTTTATGTAAGTTAATCATATTGGTTTTTTTTAGAGAATCGATAGGATAACCCATGTATAAAAGAGTTAAAAAAAATAAATATCTTGACATTCAAAATGAGCAACTACCTAAGAAATGTTACACCTAATTGACATATTTTGCTAATAATTTGAGGAATGTTACACCTCTTTATCCGATTTTCGAATTACACAGAACAATGAATGACTTGATATTAAAAAATATATATATATAAGCTACATGAGAAAATATTATCTCTCATTTTAACCTATTTTTTTATATCTTCCTATTTTTTTAAATAAATGATCACATTTTTTCCCTTATAAATTTACCGCAATACTATCACGTAAAAATCATTATATACTCTCTCTGTCCATCAAATGTTGATCATTTTCTTTTTTTGGCACGCGTTTCCACGTGTCTTGATCATGAGTTTTAAAATTATTTTTTGAAAAAAAAAATCTTTAATGGGATACTACAACTTTTGGTGGACGGAAGGGAGTATATTTTTTTTATATATTTTACTTAAAAATTGTAAGTGATTCCGTCGAATTTCAACGGGCACTGCATTAGAAAATATTTTCTTAAATGAATTTTTAAAGTACTATCAATTTGAAACAAATAATTAAATATATTTTTTAACTTTCTAATAATTCGAGGAATGTGACACCTCTTTATCCGATTTTTGAATTACATAGAACAATGAATGACTTGATATTAAAAAAGAATATAGCTACATGAGAAAATATTATCTCTCCTTTTAACCTATTTTTTTATATCATCCTATTTTTTTAAATAAATGCTCACATTTTTTCCCCTTATAAATTGCCGCAATACTATCACGTAAAAATAATTATATACTCTCTATGTCCACCAAAAGTTGATCATTTTTTTTTTGCACGCGTTTCCACGCGTTTTGATGATGGGTTTTAAAATGATTTTTTGAAAAAATAAAATCTTTTACGGGATACTATATTTTTTGGTGGACGGAGGGGAGTATATTTCTTATATATTTTACTTAAAAATTATAAGTGATTCCGTCGAATTTCGACAGGCACTGCACTAAAAAAAAATTAAATGAATTTTTAAAGTACTATCATTTTGAAACAAATAATTATATATATATTTTAATTTTTATTGAAAAATTGGACCCCGTCGAATTTCAATTTTTCTTTATTGTCTTACTAAATTCTCATAATTTTGTCTAATTAGTTAATATTTAATATAATAATTAATACGGAGTATATATTTGTATAGAATTTCAATTTGAATAGAATCTAATACCCGTAGTTAATAACACACTTATTATAATTATAATTAATAAGTGAAATAATTTATTAATTATTTATCCCTAACACCGTTACTAATTTAAAATAGAGATAATATACCTTTTGCCTAATTTGACTTTGTAAAATCAATTTTAGCTTTGGAATATAATTTATACAAAAAATACCCAATTTTTGCTTTGGAGGACAAAAATGTCATTCCCTCTACCCTAGGGTTGGTAAAGTAGCAGCCTAGCCCAGCCCGACCCACCCGGTCCGGCCCGGCCCAACCCAGTCGGCCTGGCCCGTTCTGCACCAGCCCGTCGGCCCGACCCGCCTAGTAAACAGTATTAAAAGAACATAAACGTACTTCGTAATCAATTACAATTTGATATTATCCATTTACCACTTACCACTTACCGATAAACAGTACTAAAAGAACATAAATGTACTGCGTAATGCAGTTACAAATAGACATTATTCGTTTACCACTTACCGGGTAAACAGTACTAAATGAACATAAACGTACTGCGTAATTGCACATTTCGGAAAGAAAAAAAAATTGGATTAAATTTTTTGGGCCGGGTGGGGCTGAGCTGGGCTGGGCTGGGCTGGACAGGAAGAGAGGAAGGGGAGAGAATGGTCATGTGTTCAAAAGTAAGGGTATTATTGTCCACCCATACTAAAAGATGGGTAAAATTTATGTTTTTTATATTCTTAAGCTAATTTTGATATTCATATGAATAAACAATGGAGCCTTTTGAACGAAATGGAGGGAGTATAATTTTATTACCAAATTCACTATAAAGACATATAATATGATAATTAATAGTCTAATTTTATAAACTTCATAATTTTTGCATAAACTTCCTAGTCTACAATAATTTTTCTAACTTTCAATATAATATCCATATCTATTGAAATATATGTCTAAATCCATCTAGTCATTCAAATCATGTATATATAGAACAACTTAGATGAAATAAATATCGATTAGTTCACACCTAGAGACCAATTAAGCTTTAATTTGGTCGATGGCTAGGGTGCTGCTTAACGACTAGGCGGATTTAGTATTAGTCGGGCAACAGGGTGCTGTCTAGCGCGGAGGACTAGGCGGACGTAGACGAGAATTTTTAATACACCGATTGCGATACACAACTTTTATGTTTTACACTTATCTCATTACTTTATCAAAACTTGTTCCACCAAGAGGGCATCACATTCTTGGTAGATGGAGGGACCGCATGAAATCATATTTTAAATGAAAACTATGTTTTTTCAAAAATACTAATGTAGCAATCCTCCAAAAAAAATACTAATATATATATATATATATATATATAAGCAAGCAAAGATATATGTGGTAATACATAGATATATCCAAAGAAGTTAACAAATGTAAAATTATAACCAAGAAGATAATGAATACAAATTATGTCAAATTATGTCCTTATATTTCATTTTGAGACAAAAATCCCTACCATCCCAAATTTGAATTTTGAATACAAACCGTGTTTGAGATTTTTATTTTTCATTCTGAAACCCTCTCACTCTCTTCTCTCTCTCTTCCTCAAATCCTCTCTACCTTCTGCCTCCATCCGCCGCCGCCGTCGTCCATTGCCTTCTCTAGCGCGGCCTCCACAAGGAGCTACACAATCTTCATTGCCGGCTCCGATTCTGGAGGGCGGCCTTGGTGGTAGGGCCCGATCGACACCGTCTACGGCTCATAGGCGGCAGCGCTGCTCGTCAAACACCGTCTAGCTGCGGTGGTTCACGATTTGCACGCGCGCCGCGCCGCCAGTGAGGAAGAATGACTCAGCTTCATAATCTTCAAAGCGGGAATATTTGCTTCACAATTCTCATATTAAACTTTTTATTGTCCTGTTCTTTGGCAGTACGGATTATGATCAACACATATCAGCTGAAACTAGCCATAGACAATAAAAAGTTTAATCGAGAGTTATGTCATTATTAATGTACGTATTAATTTATTTAGGCCCTGTTTGGTTTGATAGATTAGATTAAGCAAGATTGAATACAGGATATGTCAATATTGTATCTCGAAATAAAGAAAGATGTTTGGTTGGCATGTTAATTTTTATATAATTGAAAATTATGTTTGGTTTGCAAGATTGTATAGTAGTATATTATTACTCATTTACTAATATACCCTTACTAATTCATTTTGTACAAGGATATTTAATATATATATATATATATATATTTTTAAGAATTTCTACTAGTATTATTTTAATTCAAAAGAATATGTAATTAAGTTTTACATAATTGAAATAATACATATTGCATATTTGAATAATAAAATTAATTACATCATAAATGAATCAATGGATTGTGTTTGGATAACTCCTTATAATTTACTTTCATTTACAATTTTTTTAATGTCATAACTAAAATTAATAAAATATATGAATTAATTAGAAAGTGGGGAATCAAAATTTATTTATGCAAATAATGACAACACAATTTCCAATCTCGTACTGTAAGAGAGATGAAAGAAGGGCATAATTGAACTAGTTTGAAGAATAGTCTCACGATATGAATTGTCGGAGGGGGAGGCTGTGATTCAATCTTGAAAATAGTCCCAGGCCTTTTTGTCATGCGATTGGATACCAGGCCTAATTAATTATTCATCTCATCAACCAAACATGATATTGAATGCAATATGAGATACAATCATGCCTTATCTTGCAAACCAAAATGGAGATCGGAGAGTCACATCTATTAAAACTATAAAAAAAAAGAACAAAATATTGTATTATAGTACTTGTATATATAACAATATTTTTATCTTTTCTTTTATATATTCTATCTGTTTTTTTTTTCTTTCTTTCTTTTTTCTTTTTTTTTAATATAAACTGTTAATTAAATTATATAAATTCTTGTATGTCAACATGTGGATGGATCGGACTCTTCTTTGAAGCCGGCGATTCATTATGCATCTAGATGGGTAAAACGATAGTACGTTGTATTAGAATTTAAATTTGGACAAGTTAGCTTGAAGACTATATTGTTCGTTTTGTATATATATGTACTCAATTCCAATAAGACCAGAAGGTTCCAGATTTGACAATTATATAATACAAGAGACACCTTAATTATCTCAATATTATATGAAATACCTGTTCTTAAATAAGAAAAGAATACAATAGAATATGAAATAAAGTAATAAAATTAATTTTTGTCTAAAATCGCGCTATATTTTCCTCCTTGGACCTTATTCATACCACTTAATTTCACAAATGCATGAAGCGCCCAAACTGCATAACACAATAATCATATTCATAAATCATAAATAATCAAATATTATATAATGCGTCGATCCAATCCAACCGTAGTATAATTTGATCACGAAGTTTTGGCGAGAAGAAGCTCAAGGGCTTCTCCAGTAGGCGAACTAGTCGAAGCTCGAAGCTTTCTGTATTCTTCGAACTCAAACGGAACGTAGCGGCGCGGGTGGTCGGAATCCACAAGCTGCGGCGGCGCCTCCACTTTCTCTTCTCGTGGGCCCAACACGAAAAGAGCTATGGAAGTACGTATCTTTGCCTCGTAGCACTGCACCCTATGCTTCACATTACAAAACCTCCCATTGCTCCAAGCCTATATATATGATTCAATAATTATATATTAAAATTTTCTATTTTGAGAAATGTCTCGTAATGAATGAGACAGATCAAAATGGATCACTTATTCATTTATAAATTGGACGGAGAGAGCGTACCTTAGCAACATCTCCGACATTGACGACGAGAGTTCCCGGGATGGGATCGACGGAGACAAGTTCGCCGGTAACGCTGTCAACTGCTTCAAGGCCGTTCACATTCTCATCATCCTGCAGTATTGTAAGGAATCCGGGATCGGTGTGCAAAACGGCGCCGGTTAATCCGACGGTTTCGGGGCCATAATTGTATTTGTTCATCTTCAATTGGCACGGCCATTTCTTGAAAATCTCTCCTTCCATACCCAATCCCTCCATCAACTTTCTTCCTAAAAATTGCGCCAAATCGTAGAGGGCAAAAGCGTACTTGTTCAACACCTCCCTGAAAACCATACAAGAACGATTTATTTATTTAGGTTTTATGGGATTAGTATTTTTTTAAATGACTTGTGCGATATGTGTCTCACCTCTGATGTGGCAGAACATCGATTTGAGAGCAAAAATGGTCGAATGCTTCGGGCGAAGCCATGTCGTATAAACTAAGGCCCTCAAAGTAGGGACTAGCCATGTTAGGTGGGGTGTAGCCTTTACCGGGCTCGGGGTGAGAGTTCTTGAGCTTCGTCTCCATGGGAAGGTCCGTGAGAGAGCGAGTCACGGCCTTCATTTCAGCCATGAGCTCGAGGGAGACGCCATGGTTAACCATTCTGAAGCAACCCCATTCTTCGCATGCTTTCACCATTTTCTCAGCTAGATTCAAAGAATCCTCCATGTCAATCAGTGGAATACACTTCTTTGCCATGGTTTTGTTTCTTTGTTCTTTTTTTTTTTTTTTTCCCCTCCTCCTCCTTGTGTCTTGTGTTGTGATTTCTTTGAATTGATGATGGAATTGTGTGTATTTATAGTGGGATTTAGGTCCTTGATGTCAACAACTTAATGGTGGATTTTCCCATTTCGCCCTTACATATGTTTAAGCCCACAGCTTTGTAATGTGGAAACCATGCACTGATAATACTCGAATTTGTATTGATGCGGGGTATTAATATAGCCAGAAATACATATTGGATTTCCTGTCTCAAATTCAATGTATCAATCGTGTCATCTATCTTATTTAAATTAGCTTTATATTGTTTTTAATAAAAATAAAAATAACTATAATATAATAAATTCTATAATAAACTATTTATAAATAAAAATTAGAATTTTTAATAATTATATGCACTAGTTTTGAATTTTATCAACTCTAATATAACTAATAAAAAATTAATTTAAATGCTAAAAAATAATTATAAACTTTAATTGGTGGGCGAACTATAGAAAATAATTATTCCCTCTGTCCCAACTATATTGTCTCCTTTCATATTCAAATGAGTCTATTATAATAATAAAAGCTTACAAGATAGTTGTGACGGCAGAGTTAATATAAAATTAAACTTAATCACTATAAATTAAAATTATTGAAAAAATTGCATAAAATCAGTAAAAGTTAAGAGTTAGTAGACGATTGAAACACATAAATAGAAACATAGAATCCCAAAGAGCCAAAAACAAATGTTCTATGAGGGCATTGAATGTCCAATATATCCGCTTAAAAAAACTAATAGTAATAATTTTTTACATATCATAACTCAATTGGTACGAGTGCATGTAATGTAGACTATTATGTTACATGGATGCAGGGGTGCGAGTGCGGAGCAATACGATTCGGATACGAGGATACGGAATTTAGGGTGCAATTCATTAAGGATACATCTATATATTTATATTTTATTAAATATATCAACGATTTTATAAAAATAAAATTCATAAATTAAATAAAAATTTCTATCAAACCCCATAAATTAAGTCTTATATTGATTTTGTAGTGAATTAAATTTTATGGCAATATATAAAAAAATTATAAAAAAAACCCTAAAATATAAAATTATAAAAAAAGACCCTCAAATGTGCCTAAACGCACCGGATTCTTGAGGCAGACGCCGATACGCGTATCCTATTTTTATTTTATTTTTAGGATTCATCAGGTGGTGGCATGCGTATCGCGTATCCGGTACGGATGCGGTACTGCAATATGGTATTTTTAAAAAAATTCGTGCATTATACTAGACTCAAATTTATGCTTAATTAATTGAACATGTGATCGAGATTTTAACTTAAAGTTTTTGTCTATCGACTCTTATTTAAGTGATATGCTGTGGTACATAATTTGTATGTAGATCTTTTTTTACCTTAAATAATATAATGGTGGATGCTATTTTATTTAAACAAATTATAATATTAGTAAATACTATAAAATAGAGTCGCTGGGCTCCTTCAAAATCGGGATAGGATCCTCCGTCCCCATTCCGGTATCCCAATGGTGTCCCAATATTTAATTTATACTATTTCTATATTATTTTTTATAAAAATGAAAATATTATAATAAAGTAAATCATAATAGACATTTATAAGAAAAAAATCGAATTTTTTTGACATTATATACTTTAATTTCGAATTTATCAACTTTAATATACTAATAAAAGTGAAATTAAATTCTAAAAAATAATTATAAACCCTAAATGGAATGGGTGAACCCTAGAAAATAATCATAAACTAAAATAAAATTATTATAAAATAAATTTATTTAAAAAAATATATATAACTAGTAAAAATTATAGTTTGGGACACGATTGAGACACTGAAATGGGGACGGAGGATCCCATGCCTTCAAAATCCTGATTCCACCGGTTCATAAAGAGCAGATAGGTATAAAAAGTATTTACGACGATTTTTCTTTAATTTGTTTTTTTTTTTCCTTTTTAATTAAGGCGATATTTGATTACGTCAGAACTGATCGCCTAATTAATTAAATTCACCGAAATGAACATGTATGGTCCTAGCTACATTTTGCAGCGACCTTCTCGAAGTTTAATTTCTATTGTTCACTTAGTCAAGCTTGTTTGCCTAATTAATTATCATTATCAAGTATTCAAGTAAACGAAAAAAACATCTAAACGACCCTTTGCCTTTTAAACATACTCTCTCTGTTTCTTTTAAACATAATTCCTCTGTTTCTTTCAAGTGTTTCGGCCACTAAAATACCAATGAAATGTATAAATTACATTTTAACCTCATTTATTATTCTATTTTTCTAAGCACCAACTTATATATATATAACATTAACAATAGGGGTAAAATTGAAAAAAATGTGGAGTAGCTATATGTCATCAAATTCCGAAATGAGACACTTAAAAACAAACAACAAAAATAGTAAATAAGACGCTTAAAAAAAACGGAGGGAGTATTTCGCTCCAACATTGCTCTATATAAATCATTATAATATGATATTGTTACTACATTATAACTATAATTATTATTATTATTTTATCCATGCATATATATACACATATATATGTAATTAAATAGCTAAAATATATTAAAAGAATAATAAAGGACTATGGATAATTTTCTAGTTAGTTGCATTTGACTCTTTGATTGTAATGTTTATTTTGCATGTTTTGGTAGTTAATATGTCCAAAAAAGGAAAGTGCAAATATTTAGGGACATACCGAAAATGAAATTTGTGCAAAAAAAGAAAAGAAAAGGAGGGAATATGATTTATAATACTACCAACATATTATTAATATTAATTTTTAAACAATTAGGTATGTTGGTTTTTTCGAGTCATGTTGATGATAGTATTCAAATACATTGTATGATGGTTCGTTAATTATATACTGGTTGGGGTCTGCCTAACCCCTCATTCTTACGGGTGCTTCTTTTTTTTATTATTTTTTATTTTTAAAGCAAAACATATTTTTTTGAATATTTTACGAATTAAATAATTCGTAAAAAATTGAAAACAAATTTAATTTAATTTTGGTTTTTTCAGCTTTTTTTTCTTTGCGAAATTCGAGAATTCCTTCGATTTTGTGAAAAACCCACACCAAAAATCGAATATTCACTCCTAGTTACTTTGACGAGAAGGGGTGTGCATTGATCGGTTTGGCCAGCCAATTACTGATCAAAATATAGTTGATTAATCAATCGCCCTAATAAATTCACGAAGAATGATTTAAGCAATAAAATATAGTTATATTTTAAAGTGACAAAGATGTAACAATATGTAGCAGTCAAAGAATATTCTGTCTACGGACATACGTGTGAGAGTTAGAAAATCTAGTCGAGAAATTTAAATATTTAACAACTAGTAGTATTATTTTATTACCATTCAACAAACGTGGTGAGTCGTAAATATGATGCAACCCGCTAGAAAAGAAGCAGTTAAAGCAGCCTCCGCATTTTGAAAAATTGTATTTTTCCAGAAGCACAACTAGGATTAATTTTTTGTTTTCTTTATATGAAAGAAAGCTAAAGAAAAGGAAAGTTTGCATATATAATGAAAGTACGGTTCAATTCAAATTAGGTGTACGTATGTAGGTAATAAAACAGTAAAAAAAAAAAAAAAAAAAGCTAGTCAGCTTCATTGAATGCATGAATATATATGTTTTTGCACGTTAATTTACCATTTGCATGAATATAATGATTGAACGCTAAAGTCTTTATCTTTTTTTTATTCATGTTAATAAAATGACCATATTAATTTAAGGTATATATAAGAGTTTGATTCGTTTAAAAAATGAGAAATAGGTTGGTGGTGTGAGAAATATAAATGAGTTTGAACCATTTCTTAGAATGCATGATCTAAGACTATATTATTGAAGTAAGCAAAATTGTAATGCATAATATATATAAATATTATACTATCGTGTTTATTTGTATATAATTTTATATTTAAGTATCGTCATCGTGGGGCCAAAAAAAATCATCGGCATTGAACTTTTTTAAATTTCGAGTTCAAGATTTCAAAAATATATTTTCCCTATGATTTGATTTGGTTATGAGAGTTTTCATACTACAATTAGCACAAAAAAAAAAAAAGAAAAAAAAAATCTAATGAATTTTAAAAGTAAAAGAAAGGAAAAAGAAAAATGATTGGGATAAGCTTACGCCAAACCAAAGGCATGGCATGAGTGGCTCCGCCACTGATCGTCATGCTTATTATGTATCTTAATCATGATTAATTCAACGAGAACCATAGTTCATACTAATGTCAATGATTTAGATATTTATTCTTATTTCTTTGTATTGTCTTGCCATTCAAAAATTATGAGCTCTAGTTTCATTATTATTATTTTTTAATATTTGAATTAACTAAAGCTCTGATTCGATTCTAGTAGAAGCAAAAACATATAGTCCATATTTAATCAGTGGTAAATTGAAAATAAAGTACAAAAATTATTTTTTGCTTGAAGACACGCTTTATTATCCATCTTTAATTTAATTAGCTAATATGAAAAATCATTAATTAGCATGAACCAAAGATGGAGTGATTAGTTAATTGATCTCTAATACTTTATTACATGAGAAAATTTTGATGATAACTTTCACAAATGCATGAAGATTCACGAAGCGCCTATAATCAGTGCTGCATTAAGCCCATCAGGTCAGCCCGCTCAGACGGGCCTACGGGCCGGGCCGGCTGCACTGTATTAGGTTGCAAATGAGCAGAGCTACTCAGGACTAACTCGATGCTCAACTCGAAAAAAGCTCATTCGAACTTGAATTCGTTAACGAACGAGCTGAGTTCCAGCTCGTTTAATTTAACGAGCCGAGCTCGAGCTCTAGGGTATTCGACTCGTTTTGCTCGCGAACGTGTTCGGCTCATATGTTAATCGAGCCAGGTTCTCGAACTCTTAATCGAACCTTTAATCGAGCTTGTAAATGAGCTTTAACATTTATGTGTAAAATTAATTTCAAATTACTACCAAAGCTAATTAGGCACTACACCACAAGTATTATTAGAAAATATTACTTATAACATTAACATATATCACCAATTATCATCAATTCATTTATTTATTATTTTATAGTATTAAATACTTGTAATTTTTGTTTGATGAAGTTCTTTTTAATTTATGTTCATTTGTATTGTTAAAAGAAAATATTTTTAAATCATGTCTTTTAAACGAACTCAAAATCGAGTTCGAGCTCGAATTAAAATAAAATTTGAGCTTTTCACGAGCCAGATTCGAGCTCAAATCCGAACCGAACTTGAGCCGGACCATTTATCGAATATTTAGCGAATCGAACTCGAGCTGAATTCGAACTCAAATTTTTTATCTCGAGCCGAGCTCGAGCACAAATTTAAAGCTCAACTCAAATTTGAACACGAGCCGAACCCGAGCCTGCCAATACTCGGCTCAGCTCGTTTGCGGTCTGCGCTAGATGGTACAGGCCCTTTAGATTCTTTTTATTTTTTTAAAAAATAAAAAATGAAAATTGAGGAACTCTGCCGTCTGCCGCCAACGCAACAGCCGACAACCCTCCGCCACCGTAACGCCTTCCGCCGCTGGAGCGTCGTCTTCCGCATGTAAGCAATTCAATCTGTATCTATTCGAGGGGAGGGTGAGGGAATGATATCTATCTATATAAGCACACCGACACGTTACTGTATATCATCATTTCCGAGTAATTTGTTTTCAGTAGAATGTCTGGGAATTTTCAATCATTATTAATTTTCATTTCAGTTGGATTTATTCAGAGAGAAGGTGTTTGCTCATAAAATGTGTGTTTCAGTTCAATTTGCCTCACCTGGGTTCAACTATGATAGGATATGGCCTAACTACTCGGCCCAAGCATCGAGCCCAATATAATTGGGCTCCGACTGTTAAGCTCGGCCAACGCAGCTCGGCCCAACTAAAGCCCTATGCAGTTCGGCCCAGTCAACTACAACCTACCTCAAAGAGACTTCTACACCAAGACAACTCCTACATCGACTACAATTCAAGCTCCAAGAGATATAGAAGCTCAGTGTTTATCCAATAAAGGAGAAGATCAAGCCAAAGAGTCATAATAGGAAAAGACTTGTAATCCTAGTCGAATTCCATGTGTAGATACTTATAAATAGGGGTTTAGAATAGATGGAAAGGGGAGGACAATCTTTGTACAAGCTATACGTATTCTCTCAATAAAATCCATACACACTTTCGCTCCATGGACGTAGATCTATCACAATAGATCGAACCACGTAAACCCTTTGTGTTCCTTTTCGTGTTCATTAATTCCCAGTTTTTGTGCATTAACAGCCTTGCGAAAATAAGATCGATCACTGGCGCCGTCTGTGGGAACATCAAATCTGTGAATCTCAATCAAATTTTGCAAGTTTGCTGCAATCACGATGGCCGGGAAATCAACATGATCTACTGCTGCCGCTAATAAGTCTGCCGCCGAGGCTGCCGCTGCCGCTGCTAAGGAGAAGGAAGCCCAACATAAAAACGCCCAGCAAACCCCTCATGAATCTACCGAAGCCTCCAGCCAGCCGCCCAGCTCTAATCGAAAACGCCCCGGGAAAGAACATGCACAGACTCCAGAAGGACATGTGGGAGACATCTTGGTGGACCAGTTCAGCAAACCACTCCACCCCAGCCAAGAAGGTCACAACAGTGGTCATGACGAAGAGGAGATTCCAAAGCTTCAGCCGCATGAACTCGAAGACGCAGTGCAGAGTTTCCTTGCATATAAAGGCCCAGAATTCCTACAATTCGTCAACCAACAAAGAGCTGGAATACGGCATGGAGAACGAGGAGCTACATCGTGTTCCCATCAGCAACACGATTCTCAAAGCATCCAAATCGTGGGCGCACGAGACGCGGCACCTCGTCAAAGGAGGTTCGATGATAAACGCCGAGGAAACTACAGACCTTCACCTCGCCGTAGCATCACCCCACCTCGTCGTCACACTGTTTCACCTCGGCGTGACGACGATCACCGAGGAGGGAGATTTACTGTTTACAGTAAGATCTCTACTCCCTTCACCAACTATATACTCTACACTCCTCTCCCTGAGAAGTATCGAGTACCTCCTATCAAGCCTTACAACGGCTCATGCGATCCGAGCAATTTCCTGTCCCAATACCAATATAATATGATAAATCAAGGTCTCAGCGAGGATACCTACATGTGTAAGGTATTCCCCGAACTGCTCGTCGATAACGCTCATAGTTGGTTCGATAGCCTGCCTCCATGCAGTATCGGATCATACGCAGACCTACTCGAAGCTTTTGAACGCAGATTTTTCCAGAAAGCCGAGGCAAAAACTACCCCGGCCCAGCTTCTTTCCATAAGGCAGAGACGAGGAGAATCAATAAGTGACTTTATGACTAGGTTTAACGAGGAAAGCCTGAAAGTCGATCGCTTGACCGACGAAGTCCTTATCTCAGCCTTCCAGAATGCCATCCAATCTGGTGCTCTCTACAAGGAGATCATCAGGGAAGAGCCTCGGACATCAAAGCAGCTATTGAGCATCGCGGATCGTTTCGCACGCGCAGATGAAGCGGATAGGAAGAAGCGCGAGACTGATAAGCCTGAACCATCCGATCGGAGGAAAGAAGAACGCAATGACCGAAGTCAAAGCCGCCGAAGTGCCTTAGATAGACTGCAGCGAGGCCCACTTGAATCCCGACTTAGACCTCGGCAAACTTCGGAGAAGACCCAGTTTACACCACTGACAAAGCCGAGGACAGAGATTTATGAGCTTCATACCAACCTGTTTCAGAGACCTCAGCCCATGTCACGTGGTGGGTCGAAACGCCGGTCTAAGGATAAATACTGCCGATTCCATGAGGATTACGGCCATGACACGGAAGACTGCAGGGAGCTAGCTGCGGATATCGAGCACATGGTACGCGACGGTACGTTCAGAAAGTACCAAATTCGCGGCTAACATGATGCCCGACCTCAGGGTAGGGGAAAGCACAGAAACCGAGGAGGGAAAAATTGCGCCCCCCATGTCGATAAAAAGCCCAGGCCTGATGATGAGGAGGGAGACGAAGATCAACCCCAGATCGACGGAGTCATCACCGCTATTACCGGGCTCCCACAAGGAGCAACGAAGTCGTCTCTCAAGGCCGAGGCCAGAAGTCCCTCTACAGACGAACCTTTACAGAAAAGGTTCAAAAAAGACGAGGCAATTACCTTCTCAGAGAAGGACCTGGTGCCACCAATGATACCTCACCAAGACGCTATTGTGATTGAGGCAGTGGTGGCTAATAAGCTCGTCCAACGAATCTTCATTGACAGTGGGGCCTCGGTAAGCGTGCTCTTTAAGGATTGCTTTGAGAAGCTAGGGGTCGAAGAAGCTCGTTTAACACCAGCACCAATTCCCCTGAGAAGCTTCATCCAACGAGAGACGCAAACCGAAGGGATAGTTCAACTCCCAGTGACAGTGGGTAAGCACCCATTGTCATCCACTAAGCTCATCCATTTTTTTGTCGTAAAGGCGAACTCCCCTTATAACATCATCCTAGGAAGAGATTGGTTGGTCGCAATGAAGACAATATGCTCGGCGTATCACCTAACGATCAAAATTCCATCGAAAAATAGGGTGATTGTAGTTCGCGGCGACCAAAAAAGAGCAAAGGAGTGCATGCAGATAGCCCTACGAGGTGTTGGAACACCTCAGCATCCGTAAGCATAGCAATTACAGAAACCCGAAGTGTTGGAAGATAATTCTGCATTCTACGAGCCAGTGGAAGCTGTTGTAGTACACGAAAACGACCCCACTAAGGTCGTCAAAGTTGGCTTCGCTGGAGG
This sequence comes from Mentha longifolia, assembly GCA_001642375.2. NCBI lineage: Eukaryota > Viridiplantae > Streptophyta > Magnoliopsida > Lamiales > Lamiaceae > Mentha > Mentha longifolia. The sequence continues at coordinate 24,293,880 of CM038110.1, read as the reverse complement.
AGCCTAACTTCGTAAGCAAATTGTCCAACTGCTTCGGGAATATAAAGAAGTCTTCGCTTGGTCACCGCTTGACATGACCGGAGTTTCACCAGATGTTATCACACACCGGCTGAACATTGACCCCGGAGTAAAGCCAGTCCGGCAAAAGCAGCGGGTATTCGCAGCAGACCGGAACCAGGTCATACATGACGAAGTGCACCAACTGTTAGAGGCAAGAATACTCTTCGAAGTCAAGTATCTGACGTGGATCGCTAACCCGGTGATGGTGAAGAAACAAGGAGGAGGTTGGCGAATGTGTATTGACTACACCGATCTAAATAAACACTGCCTCAAAGACTGTTATCCCCTCCCCAACATCGACAAGAAAGTCGAGGCTCTGGTCGGCCACAAGGTTTTCAGCTTCTTAGATCTGTATAAGGGATATCACTAAATCTTGATGAATAATGAAGACGCACCAAAGACAGCTTTCATCACTGACTTCGGTGTCTTCGCATATAAGAAAATGCCTTTCGGACTGAAGAATGCTGGAGCCACTTATCAGAGAATGGTGGACAAGATATTCAAGCTCCACATCGGCAAAAATGTGGAGGTGTATGTTGACGACATCGTTGTCAAAAGTAAAGAGCCAGCCACCTGTGCCGACAATCTCAAGATCGTCCTCGGCCTCCTTCGGAAAGTCAACCTGAAGCTGAATCCTGAAAAGTGCACCTTTATGGTCCGATCCGGAAAATTTTTAGGATGCTGGGTTTCTTAAGAAGGATTAAAGGCTAACCCGTCCAAGGTCCGAGCTGTCCAAGAGATGAAGGTTCCGGAGAAGATTCACGACGTGCACAAATTGACGGGCTGCCTAGCTGCCCTAAGTCGGTTCCTTTCGAAAATGGCAGAGAAGCAACTCCCGTTCTTCAAGATTCTTAAGAAGAACCCAATTTTCAAAGCCTAAACCTCATCGGAAGACGAGGTCGTGCTAATTAAAGCCTAAACTTCATCTTTGACGAAGTCTTGCTATTTAAACCCAAAACCTCGTCTTATGACAAGGTAATGCTCATTATAGCCTACCTTTGTTTAAAACAAATAAATATGTCTATGTTAAAAATAACGTAAAAGGCTAATATGAGTACAAAAAAAATTCTGTTTTATTTCGAAAATGGAAAAGTACAATACATGGTGATTAAGACGAACTCGATGACTTAGGTTTACTAAAACTAAGCCATCTTGTAGGAAAATCACCATCGGAGTTGAAATTTAAAACTTCATCTATATTGAAGCTGCCTCGACCTCGTTCACCACCACCTCGTCCTCGACTCCTACCCCTACCCGGTTGAAGACTCCGACCTCGATCTCGTCGAGCCAACGATTGCCGTTCTTGTTCATAAAACTCCTTAGAGTGGCGTATGAATCTCATATCCGATCGACTCGAGAGAGTCGACGACCTCGAGGGACCGGTGGTAGTGGACAAATTTGAAGGACCAGCATCCTTTCCCAACCGAGCAGCCAACTTCGGGCGCCGAGCTAAGATCACATCGTACATACCGGTTACTCGCTTCAGCTCGGCCATCTGATCTTGAAGCTGCCACGAGTCCGCCCCGTATCTTTCTTGGTAATCTTTGCACCGGGCTGCGACCTCTGTTACCTTTGCGTCCACTTCAGCAATAGTTTTCCCGCCGTTTCGGCGGACAATCGCCTCGTACTCAGCATGCTCCTCGGCGATCTTTCTAGATTCTTCCTTCATGGCATCATACTTATCTCCAAGCTCCAGGAGCCGAGCTTGAAGCGCGTCATTTCTGATTTGAGCGGCTCTAAGTCTCACGTCGACCTCGTCCTGGATATGGTTAGCTTGGTCTTTCCAATGAAGAACTTCGCCATTCTTGGCTTCAAGAGCTCGCAGTAAGTTATTGATTTATGCTATGTACGGAGAAGCATCAAAAAGTTTCGGAGAAGAAGAAGACTACAAAAGGGAAACGAATTTCTAATAAGAAATAAAGTTTTCATTACTTCAACAAAATGCGCCATCCTACTAATGACGAAGTACATGCTATAAAAAATAATAATAATAAATAATAAAAAAAAATTGAAAAAGGGTGATCAACTGACCACTCCGGCGTTCTCTCCATCCTCACAAGGAGCCTCATCAGTAGCCGGAGCAGTTTCACCCTCACCTCTGACTTCGGCCTCCTCATTCTCCTCAGCTTCCACTTCGTCGTGGCCAGCATCCTCCGCCTCGGTCTCCGCAGTGCGGTGGAGGTCAGCGATCAGCTCCTCTAGTTCATCGTCCCAGTCGACCGGGCAATTTTTAACTTCCTCGGCGGTCAAAATAGTGGATGCCGAGGCCAAGCTATCCAACAGAGGGATAACTTGGATGTTCTTCAGTAAGGCCTCGGCATACTTGCGGTACACGGCCTCATCTGACATCTCCTGATAACCGTACTTGGATTTATCCAAGTCCGGAATATCAGCAGCAATGCCGTCGATGGTGTCACTGACAGCACGAGCGTTCAGGACAGAAGCCACCTGCCCGGCAAGTTCTGAGAACCTCTCAGACCGGAAGAGTCACTCTGTATACGCCCGAAGCAGAGGCCCTTGCCCGGCAACCATTTCAGCCTCCCGTCGTCTCGCCGCCTCCACCTCGGCCCTCAATGAGTTCGCCTCCGTCTTCGCCGCCTCGGTAGCAGCCCGCTCCGCAACCAGTTTGGCTTCAGTCAATGCCAATTGGTTGGCAAGGCCGCCCTTCTCGTTTAGGAAACCGCTCAATTTCGAGGCCAGATCACTCAGCCTCGTCACCATATCCTCGGTACCCTACATCAACACATATTAACGTTAGTAAAAAAAAAAAGAAAAAAAAGGGGGAATATGCCGAAGTACAGATGAAGGCATATGATGCTACCTCGGGGAACAGCCGTCGCCGATTCACCAGTTCTCTACTTCAACTTTCTACCCCTAGTCACACCATCACTTCTATATCTTTGGGGGGGGGGGGATGTGATAGGATATGGCCTAGCTACTAGGCCCAAACATCGAGCCCAATATAATTGGACTCCGACTGTTAAGCTTGGCCAACACAGCTCGGCCCAACTAAAGCCCTATGCAGTTCGGCCCAGTCAACTACAACCTACCTCAAAGAGACTTCTACACCAAGGCAACTCCTACATCGACTACAATTCAAGCTCCAAGAGATATAGAAGCTCAGTGTTTATCCAATAAAGGAGAAGATCAAGCCAAAGAGTCCTAATAGGAAAAGACTTGTAATCCTAGTCGAATTCCATGTGTAGATACTTATAAATAGGGGTTTAGAATAGATGGAAAGGGGAGGACAATCTTTGTACAAGCTATACGTATTCTCTCAATAAAATCCATACACACTTTCGCTCCGTGGACATAGATCTATCACAATAGATTGAACCACGTAAACCCTTTGTGTTCCTTTTCGTGTTCATTAATTCCCAGTTTTTGTGCATTAACAACCTTGCGAAAATAAGATCGATCAAACTATTTATTTGAAGTAATTTAGAAAAAAAGCTTCCATCTTTTTCAAGGTTCATGACCGTTATCCATGTTCATGTCCAAATTATTTTCATGCTTTATGCTAATTCTATAAACAATACTTTTGTTTGAGTTGTATGATTGTAATTTGTTGGATTTCCTCCGTTAATTTAACATTGTTGCTTTTACTTGCATATGGTTTATCCTAATCATTCTCTTTCTTCACTTAGGTTCAGTTATACATGGCAACCCTTTTCGAATGGACTCTGAATTTTTTAGGTTCAAGATAAACATATTTTTGGCATATTCTTGAAATGTTATTCATCATGAGTTCAGTGAAATTGAAAATCTTGTTTTTGTTTTTGGTGTTATGTCAACTAGGTATTGAAAGCCACGAAAGTGGTGCCGGCTACCCTAAGATACCACTCCAGATTCTTCATAAGTGCGGTAGTAAATTTCAACATAGAACTGCACTAGCATCGAGAAGGGTGAGCAGTGGCTGAGATTCCTTAGGCTGTGTTCGGTAGAAAAGATAAGATATAGAAGGATAAATAAACCCTACATAATCAATATGAATAGTTGTAGGATAATTAATCTATATTTGTGTTTGGTGGAGTAGATTATAAAGCAAGATTACTTATATTTATGTTTGGTAGGTTAAATACAAACCTAAAATAAAATAGACATTGACAAAATTACCCTTGTTAAAATTATATTGGAACAAGTTTGATCAACTGGGCGCCCTTTGTAAGCGGCAATTGTAAGCGACACGCTAAAAATTTCAATTTTATTTCTAATATCATATTTGTTCCTACGCAATATTGCCAATATAGCAGCCTTTTTATTTTCTATTACTTTTTTCTCTCTCATATCAAATCTTCGGTACTCTATTTACATCTATATTCACAAACATTGATATTGTAATCATCATATTTAATTTATTATTGTTACGTATATATATAAATATTTTTTAAAATGTTATTGTTACATATTTGATTACATTTAATTAGTATTTACTATATATTTTATTATTCATCCACTAGAATAGTAATCTATCTATTTAATATTTTTTTTGGTAGGGTTCAGTAATTCCCATGGGTTTAATATTTTTCATTTAGAGTTTAATAATTTTCAGCTAGGATTTTTATAATCTCCGATTCAATATTATTTTTTTATAATTAAATTAATGAAAAATGAACGAAATACATGTTATGGCATAAGCCTTAGAGGCTTACACGTAGACTAGAACATAGAATAAATCATTTCCTGAAAGTGATAATAATTCTGTGAGAAGGTGAGAAAAAAAAAAATAATAAGAAAGAAGAATTATAGAAATAAACTAGAAAGAATCAGCATTCCTAACATAATAAATTAATGGCAAAGTTGTAAAATCTCCATACAATGTTCTTCACTTTTCACTCATGTTAATTTATCTCTCGATTTTGGTGAGACTAATTATGAGGGCGGTACAGAAAAACAAAGCCGGGCTATGATTTTATAATGGGCCTCCTAGTTTATTTGCCGAAGTTACCAAACACCATATAACTCCACATAACTTGTCTTAACTTGCTTAATCTAATCTATCAAACACAGCCTTAGTTTCTAATTTTATGCTTTTGATGTGTTTCTATGTAATAGTAGGGAAATTCGCCAGTACAAAAGCGGGCATTACCTATAGAAATCCAACGGCCCATATGCAAATCATGACTTTTGATCCATTCATCCACAGTCACCGGTTTTCTACTCCAGCATGCTACAGTGAAAATCTTTTTGTAGAATTGATTTGTTACCTGACATCTTTTGCAGAGCCCAGCAGCACCCCCAGCCGTCCACCCCCCCTCCCCGTATTTAATTTTTTTTTAATGGCCCCCTATGTATATTTTTTTAAATCAAACCAGGTTTAATAAGGTTTAATATAACTGTATTTGTTTTAATATTAATGAAAGTTCAATGCTAGTGTGTTAAAAATAAAATCCTAAGATTAAAAGTAATTTAACTTTTCGTAATTCGGTAAAGCGACTTGGGATTATCTATTCTCATAATCGTAAATTAATGATGTACCAATATTGATTTTCTATATATTTATTCATATTTTTTCAATAAGTATATTTCCAAATTAGGATTTATTGAATGTTTTTGTGGAAATCTATTTTATTGGAGTACAATTAATTCATTAATTGACACGGGATCGGTTATTTGAATAGTTCACTTGAAGTTTCAGTAATTATGTTGAGGTTTTCGCCGGTTGTACTTGATTAGTTACTAATGAAGTGAAATTACGTCTTATTATCATGCATTCATTAATATTGGGATTGTTTTTTCAAAAGGTTTGCTTTTCGTTCACCCATAATGCGATGATTTAAACCGATTGAAGTTGATTAGTGAGTAATGAAATGAAAATAAATGTTATTATCATTAATCCATAAATTTTTTAATGGTCGTTTATTCGAATTGTTCAGTTGACGGTTCAGTAATTATAATAAAATTTAGCACCCGTTCTGCTTAATTAGTGAGTAATGAAGTGACATTACATCTTATCATCATGAATACATTTAATTGGTGGATCGTTTGTTCGAAATCTTTATCTGAAGTTTTAGTTATTATCCGTTTACTTCGACCGATTGAGAATGGACATGGTCTAACGAAGTGAAAATCGATTTAATTTATGCAAATCCATACATCGTGGATCGTTTCTTTGAGTGGTCTACTTCCCGTTTCTGTGATTATGTACTTCAACCGATTCTGCTCGGTTAGGGGCTAACGAAGTAGAAATCGATTTAATAATTTTGCAAACATTTTCATCGTGGATCGTTTCCCCGAGATGTTTACTTTCCGTTTCACTAATTATCTATTAATTCATCCAAGTCAACTCGGTTTATGAAGTAATGAAGTGAAAACCGATTTAATTATGGTGAATTGAGTCATCGTGGATTGTTTCTTTGAGAGTTTTACTGGTCGTTTCACTAATAATCCGATGACTTCAACCGATTGAACTCGGTTCGATAGTAACAAAGTGGAAATCGATTTATGTATTTCCAATCCATTTATCGTGGAATGTTGTTTCGATATTTTTTACTTCTTGTTTCCATAATAATTTGATGACTACAACTGAATGAACTCGATTAGTGAGTAACGAAGTGAGAATTGATTCAATTATGTTTTTATCCATTCATCGTGGATGGTTTCTTCGAAAGGTATGCTTATGATTTCACTAATTATCCGATGGCTCCCCCCGATTCAACTCGGTTAGGGAGTAATTAATGTGAGAATCGACGTAATTATTGTTAATCCATTGATCGCGGCGGGCATCGTTCCTTCGAAATGTTTAGTTCCCATTTCACTATTTAATTATTTGATGACTACAACCGTATGAACTTGATTAGAGGCTATCGAAGAGAAGAATTGATGTAAGTGTCGTTATTACAATGACTGTGGATTGTTTGTTCTAAAGGTTTGTTTCTTGTTTCAATAATTATCCGATGACGTTATCCGATTCAGCTTGTTTAGGGGGTAATTAATGTGAGAATCGATGCAATTATTGCTAATCCACTCATACTATTCATATTGTATCATTTCTACAAAGGGTTTACTACTTGTTTCAGTAATTATCAAATGCGTCAGCTGACTCAACTTTATTAGTAACTAATGAAATAAATTTTATGTTTAAGTACTATTTATATATTTAATTATGTAGATAAACTTGTATTAAATGAAGGTAAGTAAATATTTGTCCGAAGTACTAGTAAATCATTTGAATTTCAAACAATTAAATTATAGAGGCAATTTAATATATGTCCATCGAAGTTAAGAAATGCCAAATAATGCCAAGAAGATAAAAAATATAAATAAGGTGATGTTTTGACTATTTGGACCAAAATATCCTTAACGAGTAGACTATGACTCATTTCTGACCACATTTTTTTGTTATGATTATGAAGTTCCTTTTATGTTTTGTTTACAGTGTTTTCGATTTTTATTTTTATGAAATTTATGTTCATTAATTTCCGAGTTTTTAATGGATTTTACACGGTCTATTATAATTTGAAACCGTGGTTTGACGGTTTGAGACTAAAATGAAGCATGTGTCACGGTTGTATTTGTTTTGGGGATGTGATTTCACGGTTTATTCAGCAATTAAATAGTGTAAATCAATTTTATAATATTTTACGAATTTTTTTATTGAGTTTATTGCGAAATTAAACGTCTAATTAGTGGAACGAGAATTAAACATTTCGTTTTAAGTTTGAAGAGTAATGGGACTGTTGGGTGCCATTAGTCCCATTAGTCCTATTTAAGATGCTATGTAGTACATTGAGAAATTGCAGTTGGGAATGTCCGATCGATTAGAGAAGAAATAATGGAAAATCAATTAGGTAATACCGGTCATGAAGTCATCATTTTGTCGATGGTTTGAAACGTTTATTTATTGTGTCACTAATTATGTGATGTCTTGAAGGGAACAATCTTGATTAGCGACTAATCCCGGGAAGTTTTTTTAAATAGTTTGCGACAAATATGTACATGAAAGTTGTACTAATTTATCCGTTGTGGCCAACCGATGAAATTATTGGTTGAGTAAAAATTATATCTGAGTAATACAAATGATGAGAATAGTGTAATCACAAAATTAATACATGCGAAAAATATTAATTAAGAAGCGTAGTTTAAAAAGTTAAACTATGCTTCAACATTTTTCTTCTTCACCCTACCTTCAACATTTTTCTTCCTCTTCCTTTTTGTCTTTGCATTCTCCATAACTCAATTCTAACACAAAATGTTAATTCTCTCCTATTCTATTTTCTCTTCTTAATTCTCTCCTTTCCTATTTACTTTCTGAAGAGGTAAATAGTTCAATGAGTACTTCATTTAACTTTTTTTAAAAAAATTGATTAAGTTAAAAAAATAAATTGTCTAATCACAATTTAATGCTCCATTCAACATTTTGTACGAATTTTAATCTTTATGCTTATAAATATAAAATCAAATGGGGAGATGGGCATGCGGGTTTATGCTTCCCGCGCAGTTCTTACTAATTTCTTTTACTTAGCTAACAATTTTCGTTTGCAGTTACAATATGTATTAAGGAGCTTAATAATGTAAAATTGAAATGGACTTAAAATTTGCCATACATGTATTTAAAAAATAATTTAAGTACTTCATTCCAACTTTGGTAGTATTGTTTCTTTTCGCAAATAGATTTTAGAGCAGTGTATGAAGACATAACATACAATATAATATTTCAATAATTTTTTAGGGTATTAGAACACCATAATTGCATAAAAAATGTATACAAATCTAATATTAATTCTTGACATTTACGAAGTCCTTTTATTTCTACGGCCTTTTTGAAATTGTAATTACCACCAATGAAGTTATGCTAGTTAACACTTTCACAACATATCAATTGGTACTGCAAAAATTCGATAGGCTCAATTCTATACTATCAATTCTAAACCCTTTTTTTTTGGGGGGGGGGGGGGGGGGGTTAAGGACTGTAATGATACTCTAATGTAGATAGATATTCAAACTTCAATAATATCTTGTATTTATCAAAATTCATACAAATAACTTATATGTCCATCATAACCTTCACAGTTCAACGTTTTATTTAAAATATTTAACCAACACCCAATTAGAAATAGCAATATAATGTCTCATATAATGTTTTAAATAACAGCTGAATTGTCCCATTCCCCCTCGATTATTTTATGGACATCAAATTAATAGTATTCTCTTTCTTAAAGAGAATACTATATATACTTTGTAACATAGCAAATACAAATTAATGCTCATTTCTTTTTTTCTTTTCATGATGTTCATTTCTCCAATATCACAAAAAGACTAATATACATCCCACACTGCAAGGATGCCGGAATGCTTACCAAAAAAAAAAAGGTAAAATACATATATTCACCTTCTGCCTAAATCACATTTACTTAATTACAACACAAAAGAAAAAGATCAATTTAAAGGTTAAATTTTACAGGTTGGGGGGTCATTAGACTAAGTTTAACAACCACCACTTCCCCAACCCAACCTTCCCACCTTTATATTATTATATTTATTCTCTCTCTTCTATAAATTTACTATTCCTCCCACCCCAACCACCTCTATTTTTATGAGTTTATCAGTGACCTCATTCTCAACCCAACCTTCCCACCTTTATATTATTATATAACTTATTTAAATATTATTATTTTAATAACCTTTTATAATAAATTAATTATGTGAAATAAAAAAATTTAAAATAAGAAATTTAAAATTTTGATAAAAGTACAAACTAATATTAAACTAAAAATTCTCAAATCAACATAGAAATTACAATAAGTGAAACACGAAAATAAAAATAAACAACCTATCACCAAATAATTATACGAAAATTACACATTTAATTATCATCGCCAAACTTTTGCCATATGTGCTCGATTAAATCATTTTGAAGAGCGTTGTGAGCTTCTCTATCACGGAGTTGTGTCCTATTTGTCATATATTTTTTCAGACTTGCAATCCTCTCTGTAGAAAATGCAAAAATATCATCCTCTTCTTCTTCTTCTTCTTCTTCTTCACTTTGTTCTGCATTTTGAGTAGCTCGTCGATCTTTCATAAATTCTGTAGGATCACGATAGTTTAGGTAAGTGTTTCTTTCATCCTCCACTATCATATTGTGCATGATAATGCAAGCAATCATTATTTTTGCCATCATATCACGATCCCAAAGAAGGCACGGACGTTTGATAAAAGAGAACCGAGCTTGTAGAACGCCAAATGCTCGCTCAACATCTTTTCGGGCAGCCTCTTGATGTTGAGCAAATAATTGGTGCTTCTGAATTTGTGGAGCAATAATAGATTTGACAAATGCTGCCCATGAAGGATATATACCATCGGTGAGATAGTATCCCATATTCCTTTCCTGACCATTTACAACATAACTAACCTTTGGAGCTCGGCCTTGTAAGACATCATTAAAAATAGGAGAGTGATCAAGTACATTAATATCATTTCTCGAACCTGGAGTTCCAAAAAACGCATGCCATATCCATAAGTCCTGCGAAGCAACTGCTTCCAAGATGATCGTTGGCTTACCCTTTCTTCCTCCATATTGCCCTGCCCATGCTTTAGGGCAATTTTTCCATTCCCAATGCATGCAGTCGATACTCCCGAGCATTCCTGGAAAACCACGCTCTTCACCAACGTGCAATATATATGCCATGTCTTCTTCAGTTGGCTTTCTGAGGTATTCATCACCGAAGTTGGAAATTACACCCTCAACAAATTCGGTAACTGATTTCCTTATTGTAGCTGCACTCATCCGAAGGTATTCATCATGCAGATCAGCTCCAGTTCCATAGGCCAACACCCTTATAGCTGCAGTACATTTTTGAATCGAAGACATACCTAAACGTCCAGTAGCATCACGGTTTTGTTGGAAAAATTCATTTGAAGCAACCACCTTATTCATTATGCGCTCGAACAAGTGCTTTTGCATGCGAAACCTTCTACGAAAAATTTCTGGAGGGTAGATTGGATTGGCTGCAAAGTATTGCTCGAACACACTCTCATGGCCCTTCTCACGTATACGCTCAATATATCGTCTAGTTGCTCTAGAAGTGTGATCTGTAGGTTGAATGGATAGAGTTGGAATATGAAAGATTACATCTTCGACGATGCGATCAACCTTTTTATTTTGATCAACAATATGTTCTTCCCACTCATCAACTTCAATGAAGCTGGAATCAAAATTGGAACTTGAAGCATGATAAAAATTTGAGTTTGATGACATTTTTTCCTTTGAGGAGTTTGAAGATGTGAAAGAAAAGAACGAAATGTTAGATGAATTACAATGTTAGAAAGCTCATCAATACATATAGTGCAATGTATGTGACTCTGCGTAAGTGATGCTAGATGAATTGAATTTAAAGTGATGGAACATATGCATGTGACTCTGCATAAGTTGTCGGATGCACTTGAGTAAAGCTATGGTCAAGTTTATCAAGTTGCAAATGTCAGATGCATGTGAGTAAAGTTGTGGTAAAACAGGTGATGTGATATATGCATGTTAGTGGCAAACACATCAATTGAATGAAATGTCAGGTGCATGTGGGTCTTAGTTGTTGTCTTCAAAATGTGTGTTGTCAAGTTCATTGTCCTATAGGTATGGTCAAGTTTGGTTCAAAGCTCATCAATTGTGAGCTGTCACACGCATGAATTGCCATATAGAAGATGTTAAAAAAGCTCATCAATACATATACATGAGTTGTCAAGTTCATTGTCCTATAGTAACAATAATTAAGATTCTTTCTTCAAGCATAGATTGAAAGCAACAAGAGATATAACATTACGATTTTGCTAGTGAAATTATGGAAACTAAAATTTCATTAATTAAAATCATGAAAAGTGAATATTACATAACTTGAAATTACAATAATTAAAATCAGAAAAACAAACAAGCACTAGCAAATAAACATACAATTTCCTAAGGAAACAATTCTGCCATTAGACGAAGTTTTAGGGCTTCTTCATCCGGAGATAAATTACTCTTTCCTATCAAGGTATTGAGCATAGTTGATTTCATCCTCAAATTTGCCAATTTAGTCATTGCATCAACTTCTTTTTCACGTGTGATCCTCATTGCTCGTAGTTCTGAAGTGAACTCATCAGAAACACCATAAGATTGTGATGTTGAACCTTTCCCTTTTCTTTTTGCCTTACCTTTAGCCTTATCTCTACCAAGTGGACGAAGGATTGTTGCTGCATCACTGAGAGGAGTTTCTGGAGTGGAGTCAGTTGGATCATCTCCATCAGTTCTTGATTTCTTTGAGCTGCCACGATCTTCTTCAACGCTATCTTCATCTTCCATACGAGACCGTGTGCGATCTTCGCTCAGATTCATCTCCCAATTGGGATGGCGACGCATCACTTGTAGAAAAACATCTTTGTGCGAAAATTTAGACCTCCCATAGAGTTTTTGTGCAGCATCTTCAATATCATCATTTGACCAACCGCTCTTTTGCTGGCGATAAGCTTCCTTGTAGCATCCAATCCACTTGGTTACATTTTGATTAAGACGCTTATAACGAGCTCTTAGCGACTCCACAGTTCTTATGTCGAACTTCGGTATCTGTTTTTCTCTTCCGGATCTTTTGTACAGCTCCCAAATGCCATTCCAAAACGTGAGGCTCTTTTGATCGGTTCCAATAGCTGGATTCTCACTAATGATAACCCAAGAAGACATAAGCATAATGTCTTCTTCAGTTGTCCAGGCTTTTGGAGTGTTTGAAGTGTTTGTTTGTGGAAGCTGAGAATTTTGAAGAACATTTTGAGGGATATTTGTAGTGGGTTGGTGATCTTCGGAGATAGGAGATTGAGTGGAATTTAGTGAAAATTGTGAATGCAAACCAGCATCGAAATTTTGAAATTCTTCAGAGTTTTGGATATTGTCAAGATTAGGATAATAACTTTGAGAGGTGAGGAAATCTTGGTAATTTGAGTAAGGATTATTGGGATCCATTGAAAATATGAACACAAAAAATGGATATAGATATTAAGGAAAAGAGAATAAGAAGTGGTTTCTAAATTGTGAATAATTATGTCAAGATTGATCTCTATTTATAGAGGAAAAAAAAATATGAATTTTGGTATAATTTATATATTTTTTAAAATACATTATACAAAAGATAATTTGATTTTATAATACTATCATAACAAAATATATATACACCAATAAGCTAGTGCCAAGTGGAATTGATAAAATTAAAAAAAAAAAGAAAAAAGGTTGAAGGTGGAGGTGGGTGGACGGGTTAAAACCCACCGTCCACCAATTTGTATCTTCATTTTATCTTTTTTTTTTTTTACATTTGGGCTGTGGAGCCCACAGCCGTGTCGCCGATAAACAAGGTCTTAGGGGACGGGGAAGGGGGGGTATGGGCTGGGCCCACACAACTGTCAAATCACCCAAAACTACTTCAGAGAACGAAATTGGCCTCCTTAAAAAAAAAGCAGTATTCTTCCTCCCCAAAGTACACGTGGACGGCTAATGATACAATAGGTAATACCTAAGTAAGGTACCTTCGAACCTCCCTAGTATGTCACCCGTTTATGTTCAGATTCAAAATATTCAGAAGCTGTCGTTTCATGGTACTGCTGCCACAACACCTGTTTTATGCGCTGGAAGGATGATGACTATCGTAACGAGCCTTTTTGGTTGAGCACGATTCAAACAGTCACTTGGTAATATAATGGCAAGCAAGGAATTGGAAATTGAACGAAATAGTCGAAACAATGAATCAGGAGAACTTTTGAACTTACATGGGATTTAATGTGCTTTTATTTTTCTTTTTGCATCTACTGTACGTTGCTATATGCTAACTTGTTTATTCTCTGTTTTGTATGGCTATTCGGAGCTTGTTTCTGTTTTTAGCTGAACAGCCAAGCCAACTTAGATATATTGAATGGCCAAGCTTTCAGAGCACGGTTAGTCTCTTAAAATAAAACTAACATAAAAATGAGAGAGAGAGAGAGAATCAGTCATCACCAATCCAAGAATTGCCAAGAATTTATGCATACTTTTTACCGATGAACATGTAGAATCTTTTGAATAATAGTAGTACATATAATAGCGATGCATACAATATTTTCCAGTGATTTGATTATAATTCTAATGTTTGCTAAAGCTATTTTGCTTCTCTTTCCGTATTAACTCTATATTGAATGCCTAATGAAATGAATCAAGATATAAATTGAAAACAGGAGGTAAATGTTTTAACATGCTTGATGACGTGATAAACTTCATAGTTCTAACTCTACTTGAAAGGTAGAAATTGCTGCATGATGTCTCTAATTTGTTGTATGCGTTTTAGTCTAGATGCAGGTAGGATTCAACATGCCGTTGCTTTTATAGAAATTATGAGTCCTTCCAATTTAGAGCCGTTCATGTTTGGAATAATTGTGAGTCCAATATCTGAAATTGGCTGTTGGTTCTAGATTCTACAGTGCCTGTACCAAATGCATTGCTCTGAAGAGTTTCATCGACCTCCTAATCCGAAAGCATTAATCAGATATATTTACTGCAGGTGAAGACAGCAATGCTGACTCTAGTTCTCGTTGCTTTGCTCATGCTCATCGTTGCATTGTCCACAGTCGATTCTGCCTTGTCTTATCTACTGGCTTTATTTTTGAGGAGAAAGGCATGGCTATGGAAATGACATTGCATGAATTGTAGTATTAGATTTGGTTGTAAGATGAAGCTGTCGGAATTCCATGGCTTCAGGAGGTATCCAGCCAGTGTAAGCAAAAGTCGAAAATCTTGTCAGCTCCAAATTGATTGTGCGCCCTAATCGTGTGAGTTTCTCAATCTTCTTTCAATTTTATTTTATTTTATTTTATTTTTATTTTTTTTTGTTTTAGCATGAGGGCTTTCTCAACTCATCATGATGTAAAGAGAGAATCTCTATAGAAATTAAAAACTGTAGCGTTTTTGTCATTATTGTGTGTGTTTCCCTATTAAAAACGAACTGAAAGAGTGGTCATCTTCCTGAACAAAACACTTGTGTTGTTAAAATAAGCATTGAGAATTAGGCTAGTTTATATAGAATAGGGCTGCATTCTGTAGAGGGGATGAAATAGGATAGGCTTAGTTATCTGGACTCATATGAGTGTTCTGTCACCAACATGGACAAACTGGGAGGCCCTAGATAACAAGCAAGCCCGTCGTTGTTACATTGTTCTCTGCTGGTAAACAATCCCACCCATGAGGTCGGATTAAAGTGAGAGATTTGAACAGTATCTCAGCTATTAAATTTATGTGTCTTTTATACCATTTCCAAAAATTTTGCGTGAGAGAAGTGATACCCGCATCAATGAGAAACCAAACAATTTTAGGCGAGAAGTGGTACCATTATGAACGAGAAATCAGACTATCTAGGGCTCGATTTGATCTCGCCGCTGTACGAATTTTCAGATTATAGCCGCAGCATGAACCAATTTTTCTGCGCAATCTGATATTCCTTCTATTTTACCTTCTGACTGTAT
Source organism: Mentha longifolia (assembly GCA_001642375.2). NCBI lineage: Eukaryota > Viridiplantae > Streptophyta > Magnoliopsida > Lamiales > Lamiaceae > Mentha > Mentha longifolia. The sequence goes on along the minus strand of CM038110.1, from coordinate 24,278,376 downwards.
TCTTAACTAGATTTTTTTGTTCAACTGATTCACAAGTTCTCTTGGAACAAATCTCGTTTTCCTTTTTATCCTTTTTGATTTTCTTTGTACTTGCCCTGGCCCCTCGCACAGGAGTAATTGATAGTAGTTGCTGCACACTTGCATGTTTAAAAAAAAATGAGAAAAAGACATTATCTCATTTATTTGGTTGTTGGTGATTTGTTTCTGTGCAAGGCTTTACTTTTGCATAGCACAAATGTGTTTTGAATTTGTAAATTGAGATGAGAATGTGTGTATGTCTCTGTGTTAAGATTCAGGATGTTTATTTTCCCTTAATTTAACAAGGCTAATTTCATCAATTCATATTTTAATCTAGAGTTATGGATTTGTACCAAACACAGATAATGGTATCCGGCTTTTTTAATCTTTGCTACCGAATGGAATTTTAATTTTTTTTTTAACTTGCGACTATTCATGTAAATAATGTTAGGATTAATTTATCCTTCAACATCTTCACTTATCTACTGAACACTGCCTAGAAGAGAGGATAAAGACATAGATCTAATCAAACAATTGCAATCAAGTTCAAGCATGAGAAGATATTTCGGTGGTGATGCACTGGTGTGTGTCTGAGAAAAGTGATAGACTCAATCGAAGCCTCAACGTGCGCCGCATGCAGAAACAAGGAAGAATTTGGAACGCATCTCTTCCTTGAGTGCAGTTTGAGTTACTCCATCTGGTTAGTAATCTATGATTGGTTCGATATTTCGGTGGTGACGCACTTGGAGTAGATTATGGAGCCGGAGTATGATGCATAATATTTTTATTCATAATCTTTCTTTTAAGGATTGGCAAGTAGATCCTAGGGCCTGTTTGGTTGGCAATAATTCTGATCTGGGAAAGTAATATGATTCTAAATTATTAAAATCCGGTGTTTTAGTGTTGCAAGGAAGGTAATCGGATTCTAAAATTTTAAATTCCTATGTTTGTTTTACTTTTGATAAAAGTTTGGGAAAGTAATATGATTCCTAAGTACATGGAAAATAGCCTAACATTCCAGGATTCTAATTCCCATCCCAACCCAGTTATTCTTTTTCCTTAACACGGGATTTTAATTGAAATGCATCAAATTAATTCACTCCTCCAAAGTGATTCGCTGTTCTTCCCTCTTCACTCTCAGGTCATGCTATTTTCGTTTGATTTATTGTGTCTAAACAATGCATCCACATATTATTGTCGAATAGATTTATGGCGGAACTAGGTGTTATTTTTGTTTTATTCATATATCGATTCATTTGAATTCAATTGTGCCATTATTATTTTGAATTTATGTTCGACTACTGTAGAATTAAATCATTGTTCGGTGATAATTATTAATGTGTTAGAAAAGAATGGGCAAATCAATAGAAGAGGAGCGCATAATATTCTCGGCGATTTGCTGACGGTGATGTCTGCATAAATTATTAAGAAGTTCATTTTTTAAGAAGTTAATTTTATATTCTTAGTCGAAACTTTTTTTATCAAATACAAATTCATAATCTTAATAATTAATTTGTCAGGGTTTTTTGCCAAACACAGGATAAGTAATTTTTGGGATTTATTTTCCTCAAAATCACTTTTCGCATGATAACAATTCCTGGTAACTTTATTTTCTATTTCATTTTTTTCAGAATTATATTCCTAGTAATCATATTTCCAAATAATATTATTTTCCTGCCAACCAAACGAGCTCTAAGTTTTTTTTAAACTGAATTTTATGTTTGTTCCGTGTATTCAACGCACCTGATTTCTCATAATAAATTTTTCCTCTTTTTCCGATAAAAAAAAAAAAATAGTAGTACCACTTTTGGACTTCAATGATAGAGAAGATCTCAAATTTATTTTTTGTTTTGTTTTTTTGGTACAACTCTATAAATTTATTATCCAGCTACCTCATGTACGAAATGTAGGGTGACACCTTTCGAGTTCTAATTGAATTCTTGATTTCATCATTAAATTATCGTAGTGATGAAGTGTTGTTTTAGGGGTAAACATAATTATCCGAAAATCAAAAACCGAATTGAAACCGAATCAATTTTATTTATTTATTTATTTAACAATCTGTAGAGTAAGAAAATGTAGTAGAGAAATTTTAACAACAAATTATATTTTATGACGATATTTTAAACATATCCCCTGATTTATTCTTTATACCCGCCGCCATAATTAAATATTATTAATAATAAAATACTCCCTCTGTCCCATCCCATATGGCCACATTTTCACTTTGTGATGTCTCATTTGATATGATCAGTTTTCTTATTTGGTTAGACATAATTCATGTAAAGAGAGATAAATGAGTTTACAATTGTTATTTAACAATAATTTTAGTACTACTTTTAGTCCTTAAAGTGGTTAACCTAATAACTTTTGAATTGTTTATATTTTTTCTTAATCTTTGGATCCGAAAGAAACAAGTCATATCGGCTGGGACGGAGGGAGTATAAACTATCTATCATACTCTCGTGGGTTGTAGCCATCAGTTTGTTCATCTTCCACTTAGCTCCCAAATTATATGTTCTCATTCTATCTATTCACTTGTTGCCTTCTTTGCTGTGGTGCCGGCGTTGATGAATTTTTTCAGGGTCGGCTAACCAATCCTACTCAAGTCTTTGAATTCTATCCAGACGAACACAATCTTTATTCTACACCGAACATTTTTTTTAACAATTTATAAAGTCTAATATTTCTTCAATTTTATGAGATGCTAGTTTATCCCCAATATCGAAGAATCAAGTGAGATCATTGGTGTTGTTTCATTCTCATCAGCAATGGTGAAGTCATCTTCTTTGGTGAAAGGATGGGGATGGTTCGATATTCTTGTTCTAAACTGTTATATAATGAAAGATTATTCATTTGCAGAATATATTTTGTAAAATTCCATAGTCTTGATTTTGGAGGATACATACTTTATTTTTGACAACTTTAAAGTCAGAATCGTAAATTCTAAGGATTATATTGATGAACTTCTTTGGGGGCTAAATTGGAATTTAATTTGGGGTGAAAGGATATATTATTACATTCATATTAGAGGTGCCCCCAGTTCCGGAACCGGAACCGAATCAGAACCGAACCGGCGGTTCCGGTTCCAAGATGATTGGAACCGAAACCGAACCGGAAAAGTCACAGTTCCGGTTCCGGTTCCTAGAACTAGTGGTTCTGGTTCGGTTCCGGTTCCGGTTCTGGTTCGAACCGGAAATGAACCGGCTTTTTTATTTTATTTTATTTTTTATTTTTTATTTTAGTTCGATTATGATTCATGCTTCGTTGTTAATCGATCTAATTTTAATTGTAAGACAATTCAAATCATAAAATGTAAAAAAATACTTGAGAGAGTGAGATTGTTTAATTTTTTTTATTTATTAATCCTAAACCCTTGGATATCACATGTTGATTTCAAGGGCCGAGCCTCGTTAAAATCTCAGTGAGTAAAAAGAGTACTCGTCTAAGCATTTTAGTAGAACACTACATATTGTCAAAATCGAAATCATCGTCGAAATCATCCGTTTCTTCAGAGGCATTGGTGTCGATTTCTACTTTGGTTGTACTGATTGGATCATGTTCAAATATCTCATCCCATTTATTCTCTTGCTCACGAGATTCGGCTAAAATATAGTCATTCAGCAATACTTGAGCTTCGAGATTCCGCGGGGTCATCGTTGATTGTCTTTCGTCTAAAGTGTACCCTCTGCTACTAATTTAAAGAGTTCTCGAGTCATTGTTTATTATTCATTTAAAGATATTTTTTGTATTAGTCTTCTTTATTTTAGCTTATTAAATTGTGAATTATAAATTAAATGATAAAACTATTTAACTTTACAAATATAAATATTTCCATATAAAAAAGTGTAACACACTAATCAATAACCAAATGTTACATCAAATAAATTAAATATACAAATACAAGTATAATATTGAAACATAAAATAAGATTAGAATTTTAAAAAAAAACTGGTTATTTTCGGTTCCGAACCGGAACCGAACCGATGGTTCCCGGTTCTAAACTTTTGGAACCTAAACCGAACCGTCGGTTCTACCGGTTCCTCGGGACAGTTCAGAACCGCCGGTTCCGGTTTGGTTCCGGAACCACCCGGTTCCGGTTAAAAACCCGACGGTTTCGGTTCGGTTCCGGTTCCAGTGGGCACCTCTAATTCATATGTTATAATTTTTCTTTTAAATGTGCATGCAGACATGAGGGAAAGGGAAAAGGGATAAAAGTCATAAGGAAGACAAAGTAAACAAAGTAAAAAAATAAACAAAACCTGATCAATACGCAAGTACGGTTATGAGGGTAGTTGTATATTAAGTATTATTTTCATTATTATTTTATAATAGAGGCTATAGTGAGAGATAAGGGGACTATATTTAAAATTGTTTATTACTATTATTTTAAAATAGAGGCTATAGTGAGAGATAAGGGGGCTATGTTTAAAATTGCCCCCATTCTATGATGTAGCCTGCTAGAAAGGAAGAAGCAAAAGCAGCCTACGCATTTTGAAAAATTGTATTTTTCCAAAAGTTTTTATTTTCTTTTATATTAAAGAAAGCAAAAGAAAAGTGTGCATAAATATGGTTTAATTAAAATTAGGTGTACCTATATATAGGTAATTAAACAGAAATATATTAAAAAAAAATAGCCAGCTTCATTGAATTCATTAACATTGAATGCATGAAGATCTGTTTTTCCACGTTAATTCACGTACCATTGCAGCCTAAGAAATCTCGTGGCTAGATGATTGACCGCTAAAGTCTTTATTATTATTATTATTTTTTTTGGTTCATGTTAATACGTATGTTCATATACGGTATATACATAATTAAACTTGGATTCATATAGAAATAAAAAAAATGAATGAGTCCAAACTATTGATCTTATTATTTACAGCTATTATTGAAGTAAGCATATTTTCAATACACAATAATTAATAAGTAGTGTATCATGTTTATTTATACATGTTAGTGTATGGATTATACACTATATGCTATATGTTGATTAACAATTTTGTAGCCTATGGGATATGAGAACAAACTATCTAGTGTTAATAGGTAAAAGTAGACACTTCCACTAAATGTATAAGTTTTATAGCCTCAACTATAAAAACATATCTTTTCTAGCTATTTTTGGTTAAAAAGACATATATACCCTCCAACTGGACCTCACTTGTAATTTAGAATTAAAAAGACACAATAAAACAAAACATGCACTAAAAAGACAAAATTAAAAAATTAAACATACCCCACTTTATGAGCATTCACACACTCTCTCTCTTTTACTCATCATCCCCTCTCCTCTCTCTTCGATTTTTTTTTTTCCAAATTGTGTAGGAAAAAAAAATTCAACCGTGAAATATCTAAAATTAACGGTGGTGAATCTTCCTATCTCGCGTGCTCGATCGACCGTGAAATCAAGAACAATATACGGCCGTAAGCCCTGAAAAATCGACCGTGTAACACCCCAAGAGATTTCCGTCGCCGCCGCCCTTCACGTCGTTGCCGGAAAATGAGCAGCATTGAGTCTGACGGAGATACAACAGCTCCATGTCGCCGAGCAGCCCCACGTCGACAGCCTCAACCCCGTCAGCCTACTCAGTCTCTATCGTCGCCGGAGATGCCACCTCTACCGATTTGTAATTTTTTTTATAAGAAAATCGATTTTTTGTAATTTTTGTATTGATAAATTAATTAAATTATTGAAAGCATGATTCGTTTGAGATTTATTTGAGGTTTTTATGATTATTAAGGTTAGTCGTACAGTCGTACGTGATTAGGCTATTAATTAAATCAAAATTACATGAGTTTTCTGGCTTGTTCGTGTTTACTTGGTTGTGAGGAATATAATTGTGAGGGAAAAAAAATTGTGTACACGGTCAACCGTGAGGTTACATGGTCACATGGTACACAATTGATAATATTCAACCATGTTAGACACCAAAGTTTTTAAAAAAAAATTCCCAAATTGATTGAATTGTTGTATGAACCTTTTGCAACCTAGGTATAAATGGATGAGACCTCGTATGCAAGAATTTCCGGGGCAAATAAATTTGTATATTCGAGATGACGTGCTCAGTACGATACCGAAGGTTTTAAATCGAGTCGGCATGAATGCCTTGTTCGAACAGTTTAAAGATGATTCATTTAGATGTCTAATACATATTAGGAGATACGAAAGCACTAAAAATGCGTTGCATGAGCTACTTGCGAGAATTTGAGGATGACATTTTTTCAGAGTTTGAGCGCATGTTTCACGTAGCGCCGTGTGATATCTTATTCAGAGCACAAACATATGCGCTTGTGACGGGGCTATTTTTTAGACCGTCAAAATTTGACCCAATGTCCGACATGAGATACTTCAGACGTGCCTTTTCTACACTAAGTACAACGGGTAAAAGATGGCGGCCAATAAATTGAAGACAAACCGATTCCGGGTGATACATTGCAACATGTCCGGCATTATCGATGGCGGTTAGGACATAGAATTTTTAGATTGTCCACTCGCGAATAAAATTGTGTGTGTTCTTTTTTTTTTTGGAAGTTTTAGATAGATTGTGTTATGTTGAATCTTCCGATTTCGTAGAATAGATTGTGTTATGTTGGTTTTTAAAAATATTACGGACTAAATTGTAGTATGTTGAATTCATTGTTATATAGAATTGGACATTTTCTTGTGATTTTGGAGTTTTAGAATTTTAGAATTTTTTAAGAACAATTATGTTGCACCTTCGGCCTGTACACGGTTGAGGTTCATCGTTGTAACACCATTAAGTCGTGTAGTAATCTGTTCAACCGTGTAACAAAGAACATAAATTAAAAAAGAAATTCTAAAATCAAAATAAAATTCAAAATTGAGTTTATAGTGCACTATTCGCAAATTAAACTAGTTACAAAATTATTCCAATGAATTGCCTATACAAACACAATCATTTAATGTAATCGAATCTCAATTATAACCTATAAGTCCATAGAACTAGAATCATAGTATAACCCAAACTATCGGTCATTAAAATCAACTATTGAGCATATTAAGAACAATTTAATTATTTTTTGTCCAATTATCAACTACTAATGTGTTGTAATGATACTATGTCATCGTTCATTACATCAAAATTAATAATCAACCTCTAAAATCAAATTTTCTTTAAGGGTTTGACCGTTACACGGCTAGGGTACACGTTTAGGGTCTAGCAGCCGTGTACAAATGCTTGCAACCGTGTAACCTCCTAAAATGTTGGCTTTTGTCAATTTGACTATTACAAGGATGAGCTTCAACCGTGTACATATACAATCAACCGTGTACAAAAGGTTTCAACCATGTACACGCCAAAGCTTAACATATACTCCCTCCATTTTATTTAAAGAGGCCCAAAACTTTTTGGCTTTTGCTGACACGCTTTTCCACGCTTTTTGATGATGGGTTTTAAAATAGATTTTTAAAGAATTATTTTTTTTACGGGATACTACGACTGCCAGAAAAGCCACTATTCAAATGAGCCATTTTAAGTGAAATGGAGTAAGTATATATTTTTAAGTTCCATCATTTGACCATTTTATCAACTTTTTACTACGTCAATCAAAATCATGACACCAACGCAATAAATTAAAAGCTAAATCATCAAATTAAATTTTAAACAATCGTCGAAGTAAACTCCGACAAATCATGTTTCGTGCAAACAAAACAGTATCAAATCTACTCATTAGATCGCGACGGACATTTAGGTCTCGTGTGTGCTTCACTCTTGCAAATACTACACTTATTCTTTGCTCATCTATGATCTATGCCCTCATGCTAGCTATCCGACTCCGGAGGCATGCTGTAATCCACACTACCTCTCATAGGTATGGAAGCCGTACACACCCGCCTATTGTTCTCATCGCGCAAGCATCTCGTGCATTTCCTGACTGTCATTCATATTCGTCAAATAGTACAATAAATAGTCAGAATAGTATCCCACTTGATGACGAACCTACCGTATTACAAGATCATTAGAAATTTTTCCCATCGAAAAATGCACAATAACACCATTACCTCCTACGTAATCGGATCTCTCCCAATATGTTAGGATATTATGTAAGGGGGAACTTGAATCAAGTTGATAATAAAAGATTGTGTTTTGATTTGATTCCAAAAACCCGACTTTGAATAGAATATTTCAAGCATTTGATGATCCAATTCTAAAATCGCAATGTACATTTTAATGTATTAGAAGAACTCATCTGTTAAGGAGTTCTATATGTTGAAGTGTAATTTTAGAGTCTAAGTGAGAGCGTCAAAGCGCCTGCGTGAAGGAAAGCCGGAGCGCCTGCTTAAAGGAAAGCCGGAGTGCCTGCGTGAAGGAAAGCCAGAGCGCACTTCCAGTTCAAGAGCGCTTCCAAGATCAGAGCGTGCTTTCAGAACAAAGCGTCTGCAATAAAGCCACATGAAAACAGAGCGACTGAACAACTCGAAGAGTGTGCTTAGTTTAAGTGTGAAGGAGCTCGTTTTCATTACGCAAAGCGTCTCCACCCTTAGCTGCTTCAGCTGTAATTTCAAAGCAGACTACCATTGAGCCAAAGCGTCTGACAAGAAGGTGAGACGTGCCAGCTGCCAGACCACGTGTACGCTTCTGATTGCTCAAAAGAACGGTGAGCCGTCAAATCGCCGAATGCGCAGGACTAGGGACTGATAAGTCAACAACTACTTCCCTAGGACTATGCGCTAAATAGTAAAAAGTCTGATTCGGATTGGACATCGTGAGAAGTGCACGCAATCTATCTTTCCAACGGATAGATTTGCGTTTCCTCACTATAAATAGAAGGTTCAAGCTACATAAAAAAGAGAGAGAGCAAGCAAATAAAGTAGAAACCATCCTACATCTCTCCCAAAAAGATCTTTGGATCTCAACCTTCTAGTTTATCAATAAGGCTTCAACTTCTATATCCATAAGCCTTAGAGAGAAATCCTAGCCTTCTACATTATGCTTCATTGTAAAAGGATTTCTCATTAGTTGGAAACTATACGAACACAAACCCAAACCCAAACCGAGTTTGAGAGTTTAGTTTGTAAAGGTTGTAAGGCCCATGAGTACCGATTGTATAAACTCATAGGTTCATGAGTACCTATCGCATAAACTCACAGATTTGAGTGAAGTTCATCACCGAGGAATGGTGATAAGAGTGGATGTAGGAGCAGTTGCTCCGAACCACTATAAACCTTGTTTAAAGCGAGTTCTAGGGACCATCAAGTGGTATCAGAACAGGGGTTCCAACAGACCCTTGTTTCTTGATATTGATAATGCGAAAGCGTTACAATGGGTCAACCGGAGCCGATCCATTAAAAAATCTAATCTCCCAACTTCACTCAAGGATGCTGCTCTTAATGTCGGTTCTCTGGACATGAAGACAGTATTGCTTCCTCGATACTCAGTTGTAGATCGCTTCACTTGGATTTCTCAAGTGGAATCGTATCTCAACTCAGTTCGTAGCCGCACGTGGGATATGATAGAGCATGGTCCTGTCATCAAGCTAGAGCGTCTGTATAATTTTGTTGGCAACAACACTCAAGTTACCACCTCCGACGCTTTGTTGTCATACATCATGTATTGCAGCTCAACCAAGGAGTTGTGGGAGGCTCTTCACTCGCTCGCCCAAGGCTCGGAGAACATCCAGGAGCAGTGGTTTTCAGCACTCTTGCAAGAAGAGGTCTTCAACCTTGCAATAGAGGAGGATAAAAGACTCGAAGCGTTCGAGAACCCAATCCCGAACCTTCTTGAAACTGAAGACTCACTAAGTAAGGATCTCTCCTACGATCTTTCAACTGCTACCACACAGTTGCAAGCGATGAAGGAGGAGATGGTGAAGAAAGAGGAGGAACTCTCCACTGCTGCCAAAGCATTGGAAGAGTTGAAGGTGGAATCAGCGGCTGTGGAGATACAGTTGGCTGAGGAGAAAGAGCACGTAGAACTAGCTCATGATGAACTTTTAAGTGTTAAGGCACAGCTTCAAGAAATTACAGCCTTACGTTCGGAAGTGCTGAAGCTTTCTACGGAGCTGGATGACAGGGAGCGTGTCCACAGGGAGCTCGAAGCTGCCGAAGCTGAACTCTCCACGACCAATGACAAGGTCGCTCAACTGGAGAGAGAGCTGAAAGTGGTAAAAGTAGAAAAATTCGAAGCTAATTCTACTGCTCATCAACTAAAGGAGAAGTTGGGGTCCATGGAGCGGAAGCTTGTAGACTCCGAAAACCAAAGGACGCAGGCTGTGGCCATGTTGGGCAAAACTGTAGCTGGAGTGCAAAGTGGATTACGGCAGACCGGACCAAGCCCCGCAATGGAAGGCCTCGCCAACAGAATGGAGGCGCTCGCGGGATTCGTCCAATCTGAATTCCGGATCTTTCGCACGATATTCGAAAAATTGGTCATTCTGACCAATGCGCGCTCTCCCGCTCCCATCCTTTATGCCCATGTCCTCGGCGCTCTCCTGGCACAAGGCCTCTTGAAGCCGGATCAGCCGAATATAACTCTGCCAGGGGCCGACAACCAAAGCGCCCACGTACAGTCCGCTCCCACCCGCCCTGTTTTTGATGCTGCCAAAAAGGGGGAAGCGACTGGGATGCCAAGTGGTCAACCCGCAACGGCAACTAAGGACGCTTCCAACAAGGTGGAAGCACAGAAGAAGGGGGAAGCGGAGCAGCAGGTGATCATCTTGGATGAGCCAATCGTTGCCGCTCCAATTCAAGCAGTGTCAGCAGCGCCACAGAAAGAGAAACGCAAGAACAAAGTGCCTGCTGACACCAACCCCAAAAAGAAGATAAAACTGACTCCCGCTACAACGACCAAGGAGGCTGGAGCACAACGCAAATTCCAAGAGGAGTTGGATGCGATTTTGCTGCATAAAAAGAATTTCCACCTCCGAAGGTATCTGTTGAAGTACACTCCGACCGACGACGCTGAAAAGGAATGCCTGGAAGTGATGGCAAAATATAAAGCAGTGTCAGCATGCCGGGATGAATTTTTCAATGAACAGGTGGTGACGGACTCAGATAAAGCGCTTCATCTTTTTAAAATGGAAGCGCTTGAAGGAAAAAGAGCTTTTGTCGAGGTCTGCGGATAGCTGATTTCGAGAAGTACAGGAAGCAACTATTTGCCAAGGATGAATCCAATAGGAAGAGGCTGAGGGATGAAGCTCCTAATGCCAAGTTTGTTGATGAGATTATTCCAGCTGACCTCAAGGAGGAATGGAATGATGCCAAGGTGAAGTTCGTCAAACGCTTCTACTACTGGCAAGGCTTTCACACTAAATACGCCATGGACTGCTTTGTTGCATACATGGATCACTACAAAGCCTCTCTCTTCAACAAGATTTTGGAGTTGGTAGACGGAGTGACTCTCAAACCGCCAAGGAAAGAGAGCTACAAACTTCCACTCATTGGAGGTGCCATTCCTGATGAAGAAGCAATCAGAAAGGAGATCGATGAATGTGCTCAATGGCTTGAAGATAACGATCGTCCTAACCGCTCTATAGCTGCCATCACGGATATAGTCTACAATGCCTATGGCATGATCCCTCATGTCCCTCGAAAATGCTTCAAATAGATCTCGTTGTATTGGTAACAATTCATTATCTCACTAATACAATGAAATCCCTTAAGATAATTTCTCATTGTCTTTACTCTATTTTATGCTTTCAGATTAACTGCTATAACTGCATTACTATTGCGTTTTTGCCTAACCTACTCTTCTTATACTTAGTCTAGAATTATCTAATTTATGTAAGCACTTGACGTCAGGTTTTGGCATCATAAAAAAGGGGGGAAATTGTTGGGATATAATGTTAAGGGAGAACCTGAATCAAGTTAAATAAATAATTTGTTTTGATTCGATTCCAAAACCCTAAGTAGAATATTTCCCTTGCTATTTTTGATGAGTCTAGACAAGTTTTTTATTAGCAAAGCTTACTTGTTAGGAAGCTTTATTTTAGTCTAGAAGCGTTGAGAATGGAGCAGTTAGAGCTCGCGAAGCGTCAGTAAGCAAAGCGGCTCCAGCATTGAAAGCACCAGTAGTAAATACCAGACAAAGCGTCATGGGGATGCTTCAGATAAAGATGCTCAGAGCGAGCTTCCGTAGAAGCAAAGCGCTCTCAAGTCAGCTCACCCAAAGCGTCTCTGATATGGAGCTATACTCAAAGCGTCAATCAGTGCAAGTATGACAGGTTTGACTCACAGAATCCAAGTTTGAATTTCAAACTTTCGGATGTCTGACACCTCACCAAACAAAGCTTACGTGTCGTCACACCATTGCACAACGGATGCGGCTACAGTCTGGAAAGTCAAGGTAGGTGAAAGTCGTCATACCTCTAGGTGCGGCGGACATCCCTTCCTAGCTCTGACAAAGCTGAAAAGAGACTGACACCCCGACTGGTCCGAATCCGAGAATTAAGGAACAAGCAACCTCTTCTCTCTCAACGGGAAGTAGGGTTCCTTACTATAAATAGAAGGAGTTGCACACACTAAAAACTAACGCACGTACAAACGATTCAAGCATTTACATCTGCAAGAACTCAAGCAAATTTCTTTCAAGTCCTTAGTTCTTTCAAAGTGCTTCTCTTTAGTGTGTCCTTAAGAACTCGATTCTTAAGTATTGCAACTATCTCACTTTCTAGGTTCAATCTCGTATATCCATAGCCTAGACTCTTGAGAATCCTTATCCCTTTACTTGTGATTTCATTGTAAAGGATTCTCACACTTACGAAAATCCAAAACCCCAAAACCCAATTCTAGAGTGAATAGATTGAGTTATAAGATTACCGAGTTTTTTGTGAAAGAGTGTGTTGTTGTAAGGCTTCTCGAGAGCCAGTAAAATCTCTGAGGATTCAAGTGCAAGTTTGTTACTAGCCTTGAATTACTTTCCCTTGGAAGTATAAAACAAGGAGTACCGAGTGAAGATATTCATCCCGTCGAGGATAGAGTGGATGTAGGAGAGGTGCTCCGAACCACTATAATTCGTTTGTCTCCTTACTTTAATATATTTATCGCTTTAATTATTTGCATACACACACACACGCTTTAAATAACAAACTGGTATTAATTGTAAGAAAAAACTTAAGTCTTACCACATTCCGCACAATACTCACACGAGCGAGAAGCTTCGAAAGCTTCACTAAACATTCGAAGCGTCTACTCGATAAAAGGCTAAAAAATGAAAGAGAAGTTAAACACTTCTCAACACACGTATTCACCCCCCCCCCCCTCTACGTGTGTTAGTCACTTTCGGGACCAACATAAACTCATAGGTTCGTGAGTGCCTATCGCATAAACTCACAGATTTGAGTGAAGTTCATCACCGAGGAATGGTGATAAGAGTGGATGTAGAAACTATAAATCTTGTCTAAAGCGAGTTCTAGGGACCATCACAATGACCACCATGATGAATTAAAATTCTCTGAAACGACATCCTGAAAGAAAAAAAAAATGGTCAACCGTGTACATGTATATTCAACCGTGTATGAAAGAACCAATAAATACTAATTACATAAAAATTCAAAAAATACACACGGATACACTTAAAAGGGCGTTTACACGATTATATTTCGTACTAACAAATTAAAAGCGTGGTGCCCTTCTAATTCCCAAAATATTGTTCACATTCAGTTCATATGTTCTTAATCAACCTATTGAACTAATAATTATATCATAAACATCAATAAATCATCATATAAAAGGAAAAAAAACCAACCGTGTACATATCGGCTCAACCGTGTAACGTAGAACACAATTCTTTTTAGCGTATTTTTTAAGACAAAAATTGAAATTAATGCGCTTTTTTTTTCCAGAATGCTCCGGATGAAAATTAATGCGTTTTTTTTTAGTACAAATCTTGTAGAATGCTCCGTTTGGGAATTAATGCGTTTTTTTTTTCTATTTCTTTTCTTTTCGTTGGATATAAGATTTTTTCAGTTTTTTTTTTTTGGGAACATATTTAAATTTTTTGCATTTTCTTAAATTTAATTGCCATTTTTTTTAGATTACAATTAAATGAAAAATCAAATAAACACATACAAGTCAAACTTGCACCTTTTTGACCCATGTACAAGGGCATTCTTGATTTTTCACCATAAAAGTGACTAGAAAATATATATTTTTATAGTTGTGGCTAGGAAACTTTTACTTTTAGTGAAATTGACTACTTTTAAATTTCTCCCAACTATCTATGTGATCAGCACTAGAATTTTTATTTTTTTATTTTTTAAACACGCATGTGTCTGATTTTGTTTCACTTTACAAGTTAAAACATATATTCACACTGATTGCAAATTTTTCAATACACAATTTGATATTTAAATATCGTCATCAAGGGGATCCAGAAAAATTCGTCAGCAAGGCTAAATTTTATTTTTAATTTTAAGTTCAAGATTTCGAAAAAAATACATTATCCATACGATTTGATTTGGTTATGAGGGCTTTCGTATTACAATTAGCATAAAATATAAAAAATTTAATGACTTTTCAAATGCAACTCAAAGACCCCCACTAATCGTCATGTTTATATATAATTTAATTATGCTTACTTCAATGACAACAGTAATTTATATTAAGACCAATAATCCAAATTTATTCGTATTTTGTTTATCAGGTTGTTATGCCATGTCAAAACTTATAAGTTATAGTTTCATTATTTTTTTTTATTACTTGAATTAATTAAAGCTCGGGTTCGATTCGAGTAGAAGCAAAAAACATATACTAACTGAATTTTCATACACTCATAAAGTGAACTCAATATTTAATCAGTTGTAACTTGAAAAATAAAGTACAAAATTTATTTTTGCTCTTGAATTCACGTTTTATTATCCATCTTTAATATAATCCCTAGCAAATATGAAAATCAATTATGAAAAACTCATTAATTAGATTTAACCAAAGACGGACTGATAATTGATCTCTCGACAAATAAATACTACTCCCTTCGTCTCGTTCGAAATGTTACAGTTTTTTAATATATGTGAGGTATAAAATAAGAAAGTGTAACATCTCGAACAAGACGGAGGTAATACTTTATTACATAATTAGAACTTAACCTATGCTGATAACTTTCAGAAATGCGTGAAGTGCCGATAATATGTGCTTCAACTGCAACACACAATACTCATTCATAAACGAATCAATCATGCATCCAACCCTACCTATATATTAACACAAATTAAAATACGTATAATAATAATTAATTTGATCACAAAGTTTTGGCGAGAAAATGCTCAAGGGTTTCTCCAGTAAGTGAACGTGTTGAAACTCGAAGCTTTCTGTATTCTTCGAACTCAAACGGGACGTAGCGGCGAGGGTGGTCGGAATCCACAAGCTGCGGCGACGCCTCCGATCCACTTTCTCGTCTATTGGGCCCAACACGAAAAGTGCTATGGAAGTACGTATCTTCGCCTCGTAGCACTGCACCCTATGCTTCACATTGCAAAACCTTCCATTGCTCCAAGCCTATACACATAAACCCTAAAATATTAAAAAAAAAATCGATAATTAAGAAATACAAAGTAGAAAATATGGTATATATATATTACTCCCTCCGTCCAATTGAACAAGTCCCCTTTGATTAGACAAAAGGGGATTTGTTCAATAATGGGACAAAGGGAGTATTATTATATATATACCTTCGCAACATCTCCGACGTTGATGACGAGAGTTCCCGGGATGGGATCGACGGAGACAAGCTCGCCGGTAACGCTGACAACTGCTTCAAGGCCGTTCACATTCTCATCATCCTGCAGTATTGTAAGGAATCCAGGATCAGTGTGCAAAACGGCGCCGGTTAATCCGACGGTTTCGGGGCCATAATTGTATTTGTTCATCTTCAATTGGCATGTATTACGGATAAGATTGAATAAATATTTGTATTTATTCTCTTGTATATATTTTCCTTACTTAGATAGGATCTGTTATTTTGATCCATGATATTCGGATCTCCTAGAGGGTTTAGCTTCTTTTGTATATTTGTATATATACTCATTCAAGGAATACAAAAACTTTCACGGCGAAAACTATCTCCTTTCTTCTTTTTTTATATATTACGGATAAGATTGAATAAATATTTGTATTTATTCTCTTGTATATATTTTCCTTACTTAGATAGGATCTGTTATTTTGATCCATGATATTCGGATCTCCTAGAGGGTTTAGCTTCTTTTGTATATCTGTATATATACTCATTCAAGGAATACAAAAACTTTCACGGCGAAAACTATCTCCTTTCTTCTTTTTTATAGCATGGCCATTTCTTGAAAATCTCTCCTTCCATACCCAATCCCTCCATCAACTTTCTCCCTAAAAATTGGGCCAAATCGTAGACGGCGAAAGCGTACTTGTTCAACACCTCCCAAAAAATCGAATAAAGGTTTGAGAAAATAATATTTACAAATTGATCACAAGTTATTAATTAGTGCCCAATTTTTCGATTTCATCTTGCAATATAATGTCTCACTTTTCTTAATAGTAATGGATAATGGCATTGGCAACTGAATTTTTTGGAAATTACTTAAATTATATATTTTTTCATGTCATTATTTTTGTTCTATAGTTGATTCAACAATTAGGGGGTGTATTGGTTATGGAGTTTGTAGGATTTTTTTAGACTTTCAAAATCTGTGGGTATTCAATTAAGATTTTTATAAGTCTTTAAAAATTTTGCGGTATTCAATATGGATTTTAAACAGTTTTAAAAAATCTTTAGGTATTCAACAGTCTATGGATTTCAATACTCTATAGATTTTCTTTGATTCTCTTCAATAGTATGAGTAAATTTTAAAATCTTTTCCAACAACCAGAGATTTCACAAATCTTAGCTCTCTCTAGTTTGCCTCTTCTATTATTTTCTCGTCTCTTCTATTCTATTATCCTCTCGCTCTCTCAATATACCATCCTGTTCTGTCATGCCTCAATCACCACCTCCTCCCTTAAAAATCTCATGTAATCCCATTTTTATGCTTTTCTCCTATGTACAATTACTGTACGCAGCTTTCTTTCAAAATAATAATAATAATAAAAAATAAATAAATAATAAAAAATACCATATGCAGCCTAAAAAAATGAATTTTCATCTATGCTACCTCATTCCAATATTCTGGCTTATTGGGGACTTTGAGTAGGATTTAAGAGAGAGTGATGATAAGATGCGGAAGACCTTTACATATGAGCAATTGTCAAATAATGCACGAATCGTTCACAAAATAGATATTCTGCAACAATTGAAAATTCTTCTTCAATCTAAGATTCTATTTACCTGAAAATAGAGTAGCGTCAATCTCATTTATTATTTCTATATTTGGGTCGAGCTTCCGGTGGAGGTGAGAACCATGGTGATGGCGATGGTGGCTTCTTGCGCTCCGACATTCCGCGAGCAGAGAGGCAGCTAAGTGACATGGGTGGTGGTGTTGGCCTATTGGGTTAGGGGTGGAGGCGGTGATAGAGATCATGATGAAGAAGGATGTTTTTGAGAGATGGGAAGATAATAGACAAACTTGAGAGAGTGAGAGAGAGTATAAGTTAGCAAGATGACGACTGTGGAGCGTGGAATGTGGAGGTAATGGCGAAGGCCATGGTTAATTAGTAGTACGTAGAAGGGGAGAAAAGTTTAGGATATTTTTGTTAACTAGTTAAAAGTTTAAAATATAAACCATAATTTTCTTATAAAAAAATATATTCCACAATCCTGTCAAATCTATAAAAATCTATCTAAATCAATAAAAAAAAGTCACTCAAACTCTGCATGGACTCCATGAATTTTCTAAATCCACATACTTTTCAAAGTTTAAAAAAATCCTCTAAAATCACAATTGAATACACCCCCTAAGTCAGTATAAAAGGATTTATCTCACCGCGATCATGTTCGATGCAACTGGATGCATTAGTATAAGCTAATAGCCAAGACCAGCTAATATCAAACTTTATACTACAACCTTAACAAGTAATTTGTCCAAGATTACTTAGGTTGTGAACATTATTTAACTATATAAGAATGTGATAATATGATTTTTTATGTGACTACCCACACCATATTACCTATAATATATAGTACAAGATATTTATTTGCATAACCATAACACGAATTAATATGCAAAAAATATGACAATATTTATTTCCATAAAACAGGAAGATACAATTAATATCTACCATACCGATATATAAAAGAGCCTTATTTTACAAAATTTACATCGCCTATTATATCCTTATAATATATTTCAAATTAAGGTAATAATGTAATGTACATATCTTATAAGTTTAGTTAATATTTGTTTAGTTGACCTATAATTTATAGCGTAAATCCTCCTTTTTTTCAGCTCCGGTCCTACCTCTTTGAGAATGTAGGGTTTAGTCGCTGGATTAGTAAACGACTCAAAGAAAAAATCGCAATATTGGGTTCAATTTGGGATTATTATCTTTCAAGGTTTTGATTTCACTGATCACTCTTGGATAAAAGAAATTCTGATTCTCCCCTAATAATCAATTGTTTGTTGTACTAGATTTATATGTTTTAATTTGATTAACCATGAATGGCGATGTTGAATTTTTGTTATGTGCGTTGTTCGCTTTTGATTTGAAGTTGGATTAAATCATATATTGAATTCGTTCGATTGGATTGAGATTCGGATAATACATGGATGGTATTATATTATGATTCTTTATTTCCGTTTTCCCTGAACCCTACGACATCTTAATTTTGAATCATTGCTAACCTCTTTTTTTGGAGTAATAATTGTGTTCCAGCTTATCTTTCCCTATCGCCAAGACGATGAGAAGTTGTGCAAGACATTCTTAGGTTTAATTTGAACCTATCAAGACTGCTTATAAGATGTGTGTTTATTCCTCTGAAAACATACGTCAATTATATTCTTTATTTTGAAAATATAATCTCTTTATATTTAAACTTGCATTATTCTTTATACTTAACAGGTTGAAGAAAGGATTTGAACAAGGTGGAGAGATTGCCATGGGATCCTCTATTGTTAAAAGCATGTCTAAAATCCAAATCGTTCACTTACAAAACCACAAGTTTTGGAAATAGGTATGGAATTTATTTAATAATTAATATATCAATAGAGTTGTAATTAGCATCCAACTATTTAACCAGAAGGAAAAAAAATTGTACAATCACATAATTCCACAAAAGATTGTGATGGCCAGGTTGATCTTGCATGAAACTAATAGAAATCCCAATATAAAATGCAACATATTCCAACGTTGTGAGATAAAAAAAAATATCAACTCTGGAGTTTATGTATATGTTTAGATAAAAAAATTGTGATGGTGTGGTTGATCTTGCTTCTTTCAATTCAGCATGCTTCTCAATGAATGTCTCTGTTGAAAACTTATTTGTTTTGACCGTGGCTCTGATATATTGCTTCCATGAATCTAGAAGTTGAGCCACCTGCGTATATGATTCATTAGAACAGACAAAAAGTTCAAAACTATATCATATTTAATTAGTACTACTTTGTCCAATTTCATTAGTCTTCTTTCATTATTTTATATCTCACATATATTCAATTTATGAGACTAATTAATGAACTGGTATGGAGGGAGTATAAGATTCTAAACAAGAATGTCAAAATATGATTAGAGACAAAGTTTAAGGTGAATTAACCAATATTATTTTTATCTAACAAAGCCGAAACAACAAATAGTAAAAAATAAATTTAAAACATTGTGTATTAATTATGATTCTCATATATTTCTGTTTCCTATACAAAAATTTCCCTGAACAGTGCATCTTTTCAATCGTTGCTAACCTTTCCAATAATATATTGGAAGAGATGAAATTTCTTACCTGTAAACAGCTCTCTATATAATTACCAGCAACTCTCATGTTAAGCACTAACATATACTCCTTCTGTCTTGCCGAAGTTGACACGTAATGTTCCAAAGAAAAACAGACAGTTTATATTGATTGAACAAACTTAGCTATAGTTTTCCAACGTATGAAGATTATTATAGAACCGTGACATATCGACTACTCTACCCTATATCTTTCTTTCTGAAATAATAGTTAAACTGATATATATCCCGATCGATCTTGCTTCTTTTGATTTGGCATGCTTCTCGGTGAATGTCTCTGGTGAACACTTATTTGCTTTGATCTTGGTTCTGATATATTGCTTCCATGAATCTAAAAGTTGAGCCACCTCTGTATATGTATAGAATCGTTAGAATAAAACAAGACAAAAAGTTCAAAACTATATCACATTTAGTAAAAGATTCTAAACAAAAATGTCAAAATATGATTATAGGCATTATTTTAATATAATATGAATAAGAAATATGACCCCACTCCAGCAATGTAGTACGATTTAGTCGACTCAAGTTTATACTAAAACTGTACAGATTATCTAACTCTTTTTTTTTTTTTTTTTTTTTTTTTTTTTGAGAATCAGATCATCCAACTCTTGGAGACTTCTCAAGGTGGGGTTTAGTAGTTTATGTTCTCTTCTGTACTGTCATTGGGATAGGGACAGACATTAGGATCTGGCTCCGGTGGGTGTAAATTGAAAAAATCATATGCAGACTTTCTTGGAGGATTTACATAAGCTAATTAAAGTGTAACTGAGAAACAAAATCAGAGCAAGGGCTGTTATGAGCCCAAATTCTGCTAAGGGTAGGCAACAGCTAACCGATAATCACCTAAAAAATGAACTTTTAGGTGGTGCTTGGTATGATTGAATGGAATGAGGTGGAATGGAATGGAAGTATAAATCATGTACAAATTTCTACATCATTTCTACCTCCATTCCATTTCACCTCATTTCATTCCATCATACCAAGCAACCCCTTAATACTCCCAACCAGATAACCCAAGCTATTCATACTCATCATAATGTCTTGAAATTATACAATGATTTTTATCAGGATCTAAGGCAATTTCTAGAAACATTAGGTGCAGCAATTTGTTTCACTATCATTTCGCACATCATTATCATAACTTCGCTTTTATTTTATTTTGTAAAACATAAGCATGCAAGAAAATGACCTGTATAATATGTTTGAATGAAATGTTACTTACAGGAGTTGTACCACTTTGCTTCTCCGACATAAAGTATGAGCATGGACAATGTATTATGCAAGTCAAACTCCTTCAAGTAATCTTCATTCTTTATTAGCCACACTAAATTTATTATCCATTTTGATATATCTGTTAAAATCTAATTACAATAATTATGTATTTATAGTGTTACATGCGCAGAGGTTTATCGACAAATAAGACTTCTGCAAATAAAAAGGAAATGTTCTAATTCAAAGCATGAAAATACACATATTTTAAATAGTAAGTAATATAATGATAGCATTATATAATGTTTATACATGTACCATAAACCACATTTCATTCGATTTAACTCCAAATTTTTACATGTAGGATCTATGCTGCATGAACTAAAAGAAGTGTCTAATTGTATTCATTGTGGAGCTATAGGATTTGAGCATGAATCTTCAATGTTTTGTTGTGATAATGGAAAATTACACTCTCGTTTTTTGAATTTCCAGAGGAGTTTTATATATGTACTGTTTACGTCTGAGTCACAAGAGGCTACCAATTTTTCAAAGAAATATTCATACATATAATTCCATATTTTCATTTACGTTATTTGGTGTAAAATTGGATAAAGAGCTCGCATGTGCTAGACGACGAGTGTATTGTTTACGAGCACAAGGAATGGTTTACAATGATCACCATGCTTAATCCCACATGATACAATTTCTAATTATTTTCGATTGTATTTTTGTGAGATATGAACTGAAGTTGAGAACCGAGTGAATGTATTGCCAAATCAAAGCATATTAGAAGTAGTTGTGCAGAAGCTTATCAAAATTTTGGAAGTCAAACCATATGCAAATGTTTTCGAATGTTGAAGCACCATCCTTCAATGGATGATGTTCAAATTCATACTCCCTCCGTCCCCTTTAAATAGCTACGTTTGCTATTTTAATATGTCCTATTTATTAGCTACATTTCCTTTTTGGCAAAGAATATATGGTTACAATTAACTCTCTCTCTCTTCTTAAAATTGATTGTAGCCACATATTCCCTCATTCCTCGATATTTATGGCCAAACCAAATGTATTTATTTAAATGGGACAAAGGGAGTATATCAAAATATATGAAATTAGATCCACGATTATATAATTCTCCACATGCGGATCAAGTTGCGGCGATACAGGATTCCAAAGGATGGACATGATAGATGCAAGAAATGAATCGATGACTGAATCAGTTGAAGATTCAAATCAAAATTTGAAGAAATAGGAGGAAAAACAAATTATTGTAAAGCCTATGCGGGAAATAAAGAGAAAAACAATTCTATTGTAATACCCCGTATTTTTGTAACTTATCTTTATTAATTAGGTCGATGAATTAAGAAATACAGTATTAGTTAACTTTTGGTAGTTAAATTGTTCTCCCGACTATATAAATTAAAAGAGAATTCTCCAAGTAGTTAATGAGAAAGAAATAATATTGTCTATAGTAGAATCAAATAGCATTTTGACTACTAAGAGTCGTTCGGCTGTTATACGAATCGAGTATTCAACTAAATCTATTGTTGAATATTGTACTATCGATTAGCTAAGAATCTCGCTCCATTACATATGTAAATATTAGCGTTATTGGATAATTAAATCCATTAGCATTTATCGTTAGGCAAAGCCTAATTACGAAAAACTAGTAATGCAAGTATAAAGAACTAATGTGGTGCTTGGTATGATAGAATGGGGGTTGGAATGAAATGATCATTCCTACCTCCATTCCATTATCATGTTTGGTACGATTTTATCATCGAAAATTATCATTCCGTTGGAATGCTTATTCATTTCCCCATGAGAATAACCATTCCTTTCAAATTCATGGTATTAGCTCATTTCTACCACTTAAATTATTATTATTATTTTATTTGATCAATTTATTTATTTTATTTATGTACATTTATTTATTTTTTAAAATATTTTACATCTATTTAAATTCTCTTTAAAAAAAATTCTCTCAACTTTCTCTCTCTTATTTTTTTTTTCTCTCATCTCTCTCTAAAAATTCTCTCAACTTTCTCTCTCTAAAAATTTTCACTCTCATGGCTTTTTCTCTCTTAAAATTTTTCCTATCTAGAAAATTTTCTTTTCACTATTTCTCTCTAAATTTTTCGCTTTCATCACTTTCTCTTTGAAAATATATTATTTTTTATAATTTTCCCTCTCTACAAAATTTATCTCTCGTCACTTTCTCTTTCTCTCTCTAGAAAATTATCTCTAAAAATCATTTTTTCTCTAGACATTTTTATTTATCACTTTATCTATCTAAAATTTTCACTCTCATTATTTTTTCTCCTTAAAATTTTTATTTCTCATAATTTTCTCTCTAGAAAAAAAATTTCTCTAATTTTTTTCTCTTGCATCACCTTTCTCATCACTTTCTCTCACTAAAATTGTATATCTTTAAAATTTCTCTCTCTCTCTAAAAAATTCATGTTTCTCATTACTTTCCCTATCAGAATATTTTCTTTTTCATCACTTCTTATCTTTATACATTTTATCTATCATGAAGGAGAAATAGAAAATATATAAAAATTGAATAATATAGGTTTATTTTGTTGAAAAAAATTATGAATATATTATACTTCGTATAAAATAAATGAAAGAATAATGATTTCATTCCTTTCGTATTGCTTGTTCATACCAAGCTTGAGAATGAAATGGTCATTCCATTCCTACCTTTATTCTATTCCTATCTTCATTTCATTCTTACCTTATTTCATTCCATGATACCAAGCACCACCAAGTTCATTGGAATTTATTAATGGAATTAAAAACGAAAATGGATTAATAACTTCTCAAATGAAATTTGCGAACTTGGTTTCACAACACTTTTGATAGTCCAACCATATAGTACAGTAATTCATAAATGGGCTGTATAAATAAAAGAGATTAAGAACCCAACAAAAACCAAAATAGTAAATTGGTACTTCTTCATCATTACCCTGCAACCCATCCTCCAGGAAATAAAGAAAGGAAAATATATAAACATATACACCCAATCAACACTAACTCCTATACAAACTGAAAGAAACTAAAAAACTTTCTCTGCAAGAGAAGTGCGCATTCTCCAAGAAAAAGAAATGGAGTTTTCAAAGAAGGGCAAAAGAGAGCCAGCAAGTCACTAAAGGAGAATAGTAACCAAGGACAACGGTGGATAGTAAATTAGTACTTTTTATCATCATTACCTTCAACCTTCACTACTGGATGTGATGAGAAATAAATACACTACCACAAATCAACCACCACTCTCACTTAAATTGTAATACGACAAGAGAAGAGGACAAACAACAACTCAACGAGAAGAGAAATGAAAGGAGAGAAGCACTCATCATTACACCCAGAACCTGCAAAAGAAATAACGCGGTGGTCATTCCAAGACCAGAAAATATGGAGTATGTCTGTCTCATGACTCACGTTTAAAAGATACCAAATCAATTAAACTGTTCGCGCAAATCTAAACTACTGTTAAACTAGTACACAGGCGTGCTTCCTCAAATCACCACTTAAATGCGATAGGATCCTCACCTACAAGGATATAGCTATAAGTAGGAGACATCCTCGTTTAGTTTTCCTTACCACTACCATACACCAAAAAGAAAGCATAAACACAAGTACCCGAGAAAGATGGCTGGACAGTAGGAGCGAAGGCAAAAGCAAAGGAGAAGATCACTAGAAGAAATCCAAGTCCATATTCTCAAACCTGTCCGACTACTCCAACGCCTAACACCTCACCAGTAAGAACCTCTATTTTCTCCCTCTCTTACTACGATAGGATAAAACGAGCATGGTGGAAACCTAGAAGCCATGAAAAACTTTGTAAACAACAAACCTTGTGAAAAAGAACTTCATGCAAGTTACTATCTTCTAAAAGGCTGTTTTCAAAATGAAAGACATGGCGTCTAAAGATTAAATCGCTCTACCACAAGAACTTAACTTTATAAACAAACAAACCCGCGTACTCTAAAACTAGAAACATGCATACTCAATCCTTAAAGTTTAAGACAAGAGTTAAAGTTTAGTGTTCTGAAATCAGTTATCAAGTTTTAGAAAAAGACATGACTCTCTTTATTCAAGAAAAGTTTCTTAAAATAGATAAATTAGGATCTAGCCCTTATAAAAGATAATTTCCATTTATGAGAAGAGAACAGTAGAGACAAAAGCATGTACTAGCCTTCTAAAGCATATAAATTGCTACAGCAGTACCTTATGTTTACTCATGGGAAACTAGTACGTTCCATGCTAATATAATTTTCATGAAATCAAAGTAGAAAACAAAAGGCATAATTCAAACCGGTTTATAATCTCAAAAGCTAGAAATAGACTAAAAACGAAAGGACGAAAACTTGCCTGCATACTTTATTTTCGTCACAGTTCATAATCTTAGAACGAGCTTCACGACCATTAATGCACACAAACAAATTGAAATCTCATAGTAAGTTTATATGTTTATGAACTAAAATTCTGAAACTAGCTTACTCTTTAAAGAAAAACTAGAAGCACCATAATTCTACAAATAAATCAGTTTATGGCATAAATAAAATACTAATATCCGGACGTAAAATCATGTATACATTAAAATCAGTTTTGCAAGTTCTGAGTATTTGTTAATAAACTTCTTATCTCAATTCAACGTACCTCATGGCTAAAAACGTAAGTAAGATTAAGTACTAAAAACACAAAGAATTAGTAAACTATTAATACTTGTCTAAACCAAGAATACAAGCAATGGGTAGTCAAAACAATATATGAAACAGATTTCTAAACTAGCTAAAAACAAGAAAGACTTAACCATAAGTTTTAAACCCAAATCAAGGAACCATTCCTAGTCTAAAATCCTAAGTATAATCGACGAAGGAAACAACAATAGAAAAATAGAAGAGATAGGAAGAAAATACCTCACAAGGGAGGAACCTCACCACGACGACGACGACAAGCGGCGGCCATAGAAGCAACGACGACTGCAGAAGCGGCAGCAGCAGGACGAGCTTCCTTCGACTGATGAAATCGGAGCTCCGGAGGAAGTAAACGACGACGAGGCTAGGAGAGTTAGACAATGACAACCTCGTTAAAAATCTGCAAAAGAATTAAAAGATTAAAAGTTAATAGAAACAATAACAAATTTTTTTAAAAAGGAAGTGGAGGACGAAGCCAAACCAAAGCCTTCGGCTTCCGATCAACGTAACGGAGATGATGACAAGGCTCCAACAAGGAACGTACGAATAATGAACCTCCAACCACAACTGTTGGGCCGGTGGAAACAGCGCCGGAGAAGAAGGATGCAGAAGAAGGGAGCGGGAGAGGAGAAGAAAACGGCAATTAAAATTGAGACTGGGAAATTACGACAACAATAATTGAAGAAGAGGTTTCCTTCTGGGTCGGGTCGCGGGTTGGTTTATTTAAATTCTTACGGGCCGGGTGTTGAATTGTGCTATTCCTATTTCGAAAATGGACAAATTCTTAAATTCATTAAATTAAGTCAGCCCTTAAATTACTGAACGCGATCAGTAGCCAAGCAATTGATTAATTAACTACAATTAATAATCAAGAATTTGAGAAATAACAAGAATTGTTAATTGATTATCAAGTTTAATTAGATTAAAAGAGTTCGAGGATTTATTTCAACTACGAATAAATCATTCTATAAGTTTTGTATCCAATTAAATAAACAATTTGGTTTATTTATTAAGAAGATAATATATTTATTTACCATAAAGAGTTAATGATTAAAATGATACTCTATAAATAAATTAGCAGCTCAATATAAATAATTAGAATACACTTAAATTTCCTCGAGATTGGAGAAGCCTTATAGCATCGTTCTTTTAAATAGGCACGAGCTGGCGCGGAGATTGAATCTACGTTCCGATCAAGTCCGACCCTTTTCGACTCAACAAGAGGTGGGCTTTCATACAAAATAAAGCAAGATTTCTCTAAAATTTAGATTAGTTATTTTCTAAGGTTGTTATGCCAAAATGATTTGATTTTTGTGTGATATATATCTGCATTGACTTTGCCAATTTAATAAATCGAATTCGGTCCTTGTGAGATAACTATCTTACTTGGATTAGTGTACACAACGACCACGCGCCATCTTCGGATTGGTCGGTCATGTATTGTGGGAGCGGCGCCATCTCCTCGACACCACAGTCTCAGATATGTAGATTACTAAAGAACTTAGTCTGCGCAGACACTTTTAGCATCACAACAAGGATTTAGTAAGCATAGGCTCTTTTAATGAAAATCCCTATGCGTTATTCACTTATGGCTTGACAATATTACTGTATGTATGTTTTGGCAACGTGTCCACTGGGTACCTTTGTACTCAGCCATGCATGTATTTCTAAATATACAGGTTGAGCATAATGAAGTGAAGTGACGAGCTGAGCTTTTGTTGTCGTCTTTAAACTCGTTGAATTCTCGGAGATATATGTCTTCATACATGTATCTTAAGTGTCGTTCCGCTGCATACACTCTTTAAATTTCAAGACATTCATTCGAATTATGTAATCAAGATAATTTCTATTTCCCTAATTGGACTTACAAGCTGAGTTATTAAAGTCATAAACTCCTTTCTATAAGCCATATGAGTCAAGTTCCCATGGTATGTAACACCCCTTTCTATTTTCTATTCTTAAATCCATTCCCTAGTCATGATTTTCCGGTTTAGCTATCCTTAGCAAAATCCGGTCGTGACAGAGTGGTATCAGAGCAACTTCCGTTCTGATATCGAGTCTTCTTCAAAGTAAAGTCTAGTTTTGAATCACTAGACTTGTCAAGTTAGATGACAAAAGCTCAACACTTCACTGCATCACGCTCAACAAGGAAAAAAGGTAAAAATTTTCTTAATAAAGGAATTGAGGTTTTAAAAGACAAAAAAGAACATAATTATGTTAAGACCTTCTACTAGAGAACATAGCTTGTTTAAATTAGTTCTTTTTGAGATAACTAAGAATTTAGCATATGAAGGAACAAACATTCCTCGATAGCAAAGTGAAGAAGAAGGCGAAGAAAAGAAGAACAGGAAGGTCAAAGCGAATAAATTATCTTTCGCGGACGCATTACTAATACCTCAAAATATAGCATATTAGAGTTGTATTGCTACACGACAAGTTTTATATTTTTATATATACATAAACTCCCGGCCACTTTATAAACAAGATAAGAAATCAAGTAAAGTAAAAAGGATAAAGAAAATTAGATAAAGAAGAAACCCCAAGAAAACTTATAGATTATTCTCATAAGACGTTGAATATTTCGGCATCAAATCATCTTATATAGAACCTAGTTAGTATCCTTATGTTTGTGTAGATAGCGAATATGAGATCTACGGCCGAGCAGAGGGGGAAAGAGGCAGTCACCCCGGATGAACGAATTCAAGAATACTTTATGTATCGTAACTGCTACCACGACGACGTAGGGGAGTTTATATCCCACTTCCTCTGCAAATGGAGAGCGGCCAACGCCTACGGGATCTCCGGGTACGACGACATTATACGGTTAGTGGGCCTACTACCGCCACAATGGCAAGCATGGGCTGTCCACGTCTCCCAAGACTTCATCACACGACCTGAACTACTTTTTTGATTGCGCGGGCGATCTCCCCACATTTGTTGCAACTATCCTCTACTACTTTGATCACTACGGCAGTCCACCGCCATTACCCTATCATCAAGCCAGGTATTCCTGCAACTGGAACAAATGCGGCGCCAAACCCGCCACCTCCTACCTATGTTGCACCAACTCCGGCGCTAGCATCGCCCTCATGGACCTCTATCCTTGGCCGCCGACGCCGCAATAACCCGGAGGCGGGACCATCGTGTCCCCGAAGATGAGCCCGAATACCAACCGCTGCTACTCCAATCCAACCATTGCAGACGGACAGGGGCAATTCTACAACCAGTTCGTCCATAGACCGGTACTTGAAGGCAGCTCGAGACTGTTAGGGCAAAGCCCCGATGATTGATGACGGTGAAGGTGATGATGATGGTGACAATGCCCCACCCTTGGCAAAAGATAAACCCCCATCCGCGGACTCAGTCAACCAGGCTAGGCTCTCCGAAATGCTCGAGGCAAGGGACGACTTCGAGGCATGGCTTGTAAGGACCCGGCTACAAATAGCCGCGATGGATGTAGCCCTTAATGCCCCCAGAATGGTAGCACTGCCATTGAACCAGCAGCTAAGCTTACGGTGGAACCAGCCCTCGATAGGTATAGGCTTCCGAAATAATAACGACATTATCCAAGGCGGAGCGCTCTCCACGCATTAACAAATTACATAACAATAAAACCAGGACGGTAAATTACACGTCCGTTCCTGGCTGTACAAATAGGATGCTAAGGAAACTACTCGTTGACTAAGTCGATGGCCTCTTCACCTACCTCCTCCTCCGGGTCTTCCTCCTCGGGTTCGAGGGCTGGTTCTGCCGTAGGCTCGACTGCGGGCTTCACTATAGGTTTGTCGGCGACCTTTGCTGCCGTTCTAGGGACATTCAGGGTTGCATCCATCGCGGCTATTCGTAGCCGGGTCCTTGCAAGCCGTACCTCGAAGTCGTCCCTTGCCTTGAGCATTTCGGAGAGCATAGCCTGGTTGACTTAGTCCGCAGATGGGGGTTTATCTTTTGCCAAGGGCGGGGCATTGTCGTCATCATCATTGCCTTCATCGTCATCAATCAACGGGGCTTTGCCATAACAGTCTCGAGCCGTCTTCAAGTACCGCTCGATGGACGAGCTGGTTGTAGAATTGCCCCTGTCCGTCTGTGATGGCTAGACTGGAGTAGCAGCGGTTGGTATTCGGGCTCGTCTTTGGGGACGCGATGGTCCCGCCTTCGGGTTATTGTGGCGTCACCGGCCAAGGATAGAGGTCCATGAGGGCGATGCCGGCGCCGTTGTTGGTGCAACAACGGTAGGAGGTAGCGGGTTTGGCGCCACATTTGTTCCGGTTGTAGGAATACCCCCAGCTTGATGATCGGGTAGTGGCGGTGAACTGCCATAGTGATCAAAGTAGTAGTGGATAGTTGCAACAAACATGGGGAGATCGCCCGTGCAATCAAAAAAGCGGTTCAAGTCCTGTGATGAAGTCTTGGGAGACGTGGACAGCCCATGCTTGCCATTGTAGCGGTAGTAGGCCCACTAACCCGTATGATGCTATCGTACACGAAGATCCCGTAGGCGTTGGCCACCCTCCATTTTAAGAGGAAGTGGATATAAACTCCCTTACGTCGTCGTGGTAGCACTGACGGTACATCAAGTATTCTTGAATTCATTCCTCTGGAGTGACTGCCTCTTTCCCCCTATGCTCGGGCGTAGATTTCATATTCGCCATCTACACGGAGATAAGGATACTAATTAGGTTCTATATAAGATGATTTGATGCCGAAATACTCAACGTCTTACAATAATAATATATAAGTTTTCTTGGGGTTTGATGAATAGTTGACCTTTGCGTTGTTTCTTCCTTATCTAATTTTTATTATCCTTTTTACTTTACTTGATTTCTTATCTCATTTATAAAGTGGCCGGGAGTTCATGTATATATAAAAATATACAACTTGTCATGTAGCAATACAACTCTAATATGCTATATTTTGAGGTATTAGTACTTAATCTTACTTACATGTTTAGCCATGAGGTACGTTGAATTGAGATAAGAAGTTTATTAACTAATACTCAGAACTTGCAGAACTGATTTTAATGTATACATGCTTTTACGTCCTGATTGTAGTATTTTATTTATGCCATAAGCTGATTTATTTGTAGAATTATGGTGCTTCTAGTTTTTCTTTAAGACTAAGCTAGTTTCAGAATTTTAGTTCATAAACCTATAAACTTACTACGAGATTTCAATTTGTTTGTGTGCATTAATGGTCGTGAAGCTCGTTCTAAGATTATGAACTGTGACAAAAATAAAGTTGCAGCAAGTTTTCATCCTTTCGTTTTTAATCTATTTTCTAACTTATGAGATTATAAACCGGTTTGAATTATGCCCTTTGTTTTCTACTTTGATTTCATGAAAATTTTATTAGCATGGAACGTACTAGTTTCCCATGAGTAAACATAAGGTATTGCTGTAGAAATTTATATGCTTTAGAAGGCTAGTACATGCTTTTGTCTCTGCTGTTCTCTTCTCATAAATGGAAATTATCTTTTATAAGGGCTATATTCTAATTTATCTATTTTAAGAAACTTTTCTTGAATAAAGAGAGTCATGGCTTGTCACGACCACAATTTGCTAAGGATATCTAAGCCAGGGAAACGTGACTAAGGGATGGAATTAAGAATTCAGGAATAGAAAGGGGTAAAGATCTTCATATGAATCTTTGACTCAAGCGAACATTTAGAGATAAGAGTTCATAAGAGTTACAATCGGTTACAAGAATCCGATTGAAGAACACATCAAGTACATATTTGGAAGTGAACTTTAGCTTACATAATGATCGAATCAATAGCTTAAAAGTGAATGACCGTACGCAGTGGAATGATACTTAAAATATATGTATGATGACATATATCACCAAGAGTTTTACAACTTTGAACGATGACAAAAGCTCTGCTCGACACTCCAAAACATCACAGCTCAACCTGCACATTTTAGAAATAATGTACATGGTTGAGTACGAAGGTACCCAGTGGACACATTGCATGAAAACAAAGGTATGATGTAATATTATCAAGCCAAGAGATAGTAAGGCATAGGGGTTTTGGTAAAGGACCTATACTTACCAAAATTTCTTTTATGATATAAGAGTGCATGCGCATGCTAAGTTATTTAGTAATCTTACCATATTTGAATATTTTATGCCCGGAGAGGAGGTCTCCTCCCACGGACACCAGACCGGCCAACCCGCTAGATGACACAAGGCCACTTAGTGCACTTTTAGCCCAAGCAAGAATATTACTTTGCTAGGACCTGAATTTGGTTCTTAAAAATTGGCAGAGCCAATACAGATATGTATCATACTTAAAACAAAATATTTTTAGCATGACAATTCTGAAAATAATTAATCTTAATCAAAAGACATCTAATTTGCTTTATTTTATAAGAAAGCCCACCTCTTGAAATGTATGAAAAGAAGTCTTGAGATACATCAGAACAACGTCCACACCGAGTCGTGCCTATTTATAACAACGTTATAAGAATTCTAAATTCAAAACAACTCACTAAATGTATTCGTACTAATTTTTCTTCTTGAATTAATATCTTTTGATGGTTGATAGATTAATGTCTTGAAATTCTTAAGCTTTTGTGGCTAAGTAATTAACCACTTTTGTTAATAAAAGAAATCCAATCATTTATTTAATTGGATTCAAGACGCATAGATTTAATACTCGGAGTTAGAAATAATTTCTGAAACTTAATTGAGTTAATTAAAACTTAATAAGTATTTTAATCATAATTAACTTGAGGTGTGATATTAATTAAACAAGTATTTTAATTAATTACAGAGTAAAAGCTTAGCCCAAGAATTAACCAAATCTGTGCCCAACAAATTAATCTACAGTCCTCCTAATCAATAATAGCTTAACTCGAACTCGGACCAAAAGAATTTGGCCCACCTTCTTATTCAGCCCAAACCCAACACGCTAAAGCCTGATACCTGACCCGGAACCCGAGTAAAAATCCGACCCGCCTCCCTTATTCCTCCAGCCACATCGTTATCCACCTTTCATTTCGAATTCGAACTTTCAATCTGTCTCTCTAAAATCTTAAATCGGCACTCCCCCTCTTCCTCTTTCCTGATTCCGGCGGCGCGGCTCCGGCGCCAGTACCTCCCCCTCTCTCTCTCTTCCCTGAGATCTTCTCTCTCTTTTCTGTTTCTCCTTTCTCCGCCGTTATCGTGGTCGCCGCTGCTGTTGGAGCCTCGCCGTCGCCGTCGCCGTTGGAGTCTTGCCTCCATCACCATGTTCTGCTGTGGCTGCCGCTGACGGAAACTCGAAGGGCTTCGGCCCGATTTCAGCTCTCCCGTTCCCTTTTTTTATTTTATTTTTATTTTTCGTTCTTAATCTCTCCCTCTTTGCAGGTCTCCGGCGAGAAATCTGCTGCAGCTCCGCCGAGGTCGCCGTCTCCGGGAGTCTCCGTCGCTGCAGTTGCTATCTCAGCCGCTGCCTTCCGACGCCAACGAGGGGTCCTCCCACGTTGCAGTGCTCTCTCCTCTCCCTTTATTTAAAATGTTCTGTTTTCTGCTCTTGCTTGTGCTTAGAGATTTTTGTCATTGTTTAGGAACTTGTTTCTTAGGTTCTGTTTATACTCTCTACTTTGAATTCTTTGTTTCGGATTTGAGCATGTCTTGCTGAAGTTGGGTGTTTTTTTTTTTTTTTCCTACCTTCTGATTTGTGTAGGAAATTGCTAGGTTTAAAGGGTGTTCTCTAACCGATTTAAAAGAATGATGATGATCAAGTAAATGCGTTGCAATACGAAGTTAAAGTTCCTGTTATGCTTTGAATGTTGGAGCTTCTTACTGTCTGAGTTGGTTTCTTTAATACAGTCTCTTCGTGTATTGGTGATTCAAGTTACAGGTTACGTTGAACTGTGAGCCTCTTCTTGATTTAAGAAAAATTGTGCTTTATGCATGAACTTAGAGACTGATTTTAAGTGCATTCATCAGTTTATGTTCTAAACTTGAGATTGATTTAATAGCATAACAAGCTTCTAAATTTGAGAGTATGAGTTTTTGTGCTGGAGCAAACTTTTTACGTCTAGGATTTTATGATTCTTACTTGCTTTCTCAAATGTTATAGACATAAACAATAATCACGCTTTCATATTATGCTTTCTTTTTCTATATTTTAAGGGTAAAGGGCAGATTTTAAACTTGGGATAAAGCATAGAATTCTGTTATCAAGTCATTATATCTTTCATGAAGTCTTGTTGTAGCGTAGCATACTTAATTTGTGTAGTATATTTTCTAGGGAAAGCATGCTTCTTAATGAAAGAAGATAGGTGTTCGATTATTGGTACCTTGAAGAAAGGTTTGTTTGATTGAGGTGCATTGAGAATGAGCCTTCTTTCTTCCTCCTCTTTCTCCCTCCTCGCTGCTCCCAACTTTTCTCCCTCAGATTTTCTTCTCTCTCTTTTCTTTCTGTTTTTGTGTTGGTGTGAGAGTAAATTTTGTGTGAGAGTGTGTTCTTATAATTGAAGTTTGAATGTGGGGCTTGGTTGCATTGATGGGGGTAGTTTAAAAGCTGGCCTTTTTTGAAGCATGTCTTGCTACTGTTGTTGAAGATGTTAATCCCAGATTCTAAGGGATCGGTTTGTTGCATTATCTAGATCTTGATTGTGTCTTTCTTTTGACTTTTGGCAGAATTTAAATCTTCATCTTCTTCCTTGTCTGCTGTTTTTGTTTCTTTCTCTTTCATTTACTACTCTTGATCTCTCTTATTTATTGTTTCTAGATTGCAGCTTGGCTAAATCCTTTTCTTTATTATGCAGATTATTCAGATGAGGCCCCTCATATTTCAAAGCTAGCTAGTTGTTACTGACCTTTCTCTACTATTCAGCCAATAGCGGCTTTTAAAATTTCCTACTTTGCATAAAATCTCTTTCCAAGCTGTGATCTCATCTACACAGTACTTCTTGCTTTGTACTACCTCCATCTCATTTATTTAGTCTCATTTACTATTTGGCACGTATTTCCACCGAAACTTAGTACGGGTTTTAAAATATAATTTTGTAGTATTGTTTTTTTTACGGGATACTATGACACTCATAGTATCCCGTAAAAAAAGCGATATTACAAAATTATATTTTAAAACTCGTACTAGGTTTCGGTGGAAATACGTGCATAAAGCAAATGAGACTAAATAAATGAGATGGAGGTAGTATAAAGTTGGTCTTAATAATTTTGTAGTTTTGATGTAATGAACTATTCTTGTTTCAGCACTTTCTTTTATTTTATTATCTAATATTTTCTGGGCTTGTACTTTGGACTACTTTTAAATGGGTTTGACGTACTGAATTTAATACGGGACTATTGGGCTGCAATACTTGATTAGCACGATTGGTTTTGCTCAAAACGATACTAACTTGATTTATACTAATTTGGGAGTTGATTAATATTTTAATCAAAATGCTTAACTTAATAATTCTCCATTAAAGTAATAGAGAATTCTATAATAATTTATTCAATCAATAAATTGAATTGAATATTGACTTTGGTAATAGAACAAAGCTATATTAGTAATCAAATAGACATTTGATTCTACTTTAGGCAATATCACTCTCCTTCTAATCGATTGATAAGGGGTTCTTCTCGTTAAACATAACCTTGGTTTAAAATAGAAATTAAATATTAGAAAATGGACGACTTTTTCTTAATTTATTTACTTAAATAATAACAAAGAGTTTAAAGAAATGCAGGGTATTACATGGCTTTTACTAAAACTTGATAACTGATTTAAGAACACTAAACTTTAGAGTACGAACAGACATACTCCATATTTTCCGGTCTTGGAATGACCACTGTGTTATTTCTTTTCAGGTTCTGGTTGTAAGGATGAGTGCTCCTCTCTTTTCATTTCTCTTCTCATTGAGTTGTTGTTTGTTGTAGTTGTAACTCTTCTCTCGTCGTATCACAATTTAAGTGAGAGTGGTGGTTGATTTGTGGTAGTGTATTTATTTCACATCACATCCAGTAGTGATGGTTGAAGGTGATGATGATATAAAGTACTCCCTCCGTCTTAGGATTTCTGAGCCTTTTCGTTTCGGCATACATTTTCCATGCTTCTCGATAAAGGGTTTTTAAATGAGTTTTTGAATTATTTTTTCTTTTATGGGATAGTACTCATTTTAAAACCCTTCATCGAAAAGCATGGAAAATGTATGCCGAAACAAAAAGGCTCAGAAATTCTGAGACGGGGTAGTATTAATTTACTATCCACCATTGTCCTTGCTATTCTCTTTTAGTGACTTGCAGGCTCTCTTTTGCCCTTGTTTGAAAACTCTATTTCTTTTCTTGGAGAATGCGCACTTCTCTTGCAGAGAAAGTTTTTTAGTTTCCTTTAGTTTGTAGGAGTTAAGTGTTGGTTTGGTGTATATGTTTAAGGGTGAAAAATTAAAATGCCCTTTTCTTAAATATGAATGTAAAATATACCCCCTTTTTAATTTGAATGTACAAAATGCCCCTTTTAATTAAATACTATATATTGGGCCCATTTTTTTGTTATGAAATATGTGTTGAAAGTGGGGTGACAGTGTCGTTATTTATGCAGTTATTGACTAAGATTCTTCAGTTAAAATCAGGAACTACACGACAAAAAGATTTATTGTTTTCTTAATTAATTAATCAATTTCTACTAGTTAGTGATTGGGTTGAACATGAGTTTAGCTTGCGCCAGGAGTCTAGGCGGAGGATATTGAAAAAACCCTAGCATCATATATTCATCCATTCCACCGCCGACTCTCTCCCCATTTCTTCCTTCCTCCTCACTTCACCGCCGACCACTTTTGCCGCCGATCATTCCCAACTGTATCTCACCGCACATTGCCGCCGACCACTCTTCATTCTCCGTTCACAGCTGCATCTCGCCACCCCCTTTCACCGCCGCCCCCTCTCACCGCCGCGGAATTAGAACCCTCCTTCCTCCCGCTGCACCCTCTCACCCTCGCCGTTGCTGCCATTGGAGTAGAGGACTGCATTTGCCACCGGAGACGAGTGACGACGTCGTTCTCCCCTCATCTTCACGACTCCACGACGCCCCCGCCTTCGCCGGAGGATTCCCCTCGCCGGAAAAACACGATGCCATACAAATCCGAGGAAGAATTGGGCGATGAAATATTGGTAAGTAAAAAAGATGAAAAAATTAGGACCGATCCACCGCCCGCGAGCTTGGCCGGAGACTTCCCACCGCCAGCCGGAAAAATTTTCGACGACGGCCGGCGGTGGATAAACTCCGAGATGGTGGGCGGGCGGTGGAGGCAACGTAAAATAGTAGTGTATTTATGTATTCAATTTAGGCCATTTCACCGCCAGCTGCCATTGCCGGAAACTGTCTACCGCCGGCAGACGTCTGAAAAGTTTCCTGCCGGCGGTGGGAAGTCTCCGTCGACTTCGGCGGGCGGTGGATCGGTTCGGCATTATTATTTTAATTTTTTCATCATATTTATGAATTTGATTTATTTGTTAAATTTTGTTTACTTTAATTAGCTTAAGTTTTTTCTTAATTAATTACTTAGTTAGTTAGTTAATTTTAATTAATATATTAGATTAGTAATGGTTATTTAGTTTAGTGCTCTAAACACATCATAATTTACACGATGTGAAATTAATTAATTGAAATTAGCTTAAGTTTTTTTCTTAGTTAATTAGTTAGTTAGTGAGTTAATTTTAGGATGTGAAATTATACTTTTATGTTATGTTAGTATCATGCTAGTTGTCCAGAAAAAATCTATAAATAGTAGATTAGTACTAATTATTAAGACTTATTTATTTAATTTAATTAATTTTTACCATGGTTTATCATTCGTATTTAATTAGGTTTATATTAGTGAATTATTTCCTAATACTGAAGCAATTAGATTAAGAAAATATAATGATTAAAAAAATAAAAAATGTGGGCCCATCCACCGCCGGCCCTCCACCGCCGATAACTTCCCACCGCCAGCAACCGTGTAAAATCACGGTCGCTGGCGGTAGGAAGTTACCGGCGGTGGAGGGTTGGCGGTGGATGGGCCCACATTTTTTTTCATATTTTGTATGTTATTAATTACTTAAGGTTGTATATGTATTATGATTAACATGAGATTATTATAAATTATTTCGGAAAAAAATAAGTTTAATTATGTTTATTAGTGCATGTAATTTGTGTATTTTATGCAATTTATGAATAATCTAATTTTTTTTTTATTTTTAATGACAAAATAGGCTAAGCCCGCACCGGGATATCGTCGTCCACATTATATCAACACGCTAGCAAAGCCCAATACATGCTATTACATTGACCAGTTGGAGGGCATCAGGAAAGCATTGGACAATGTCGGGGGTAATGCTTTAGTGGACAGATTCAAAGAGGGACCTTTCGGTCATTTTATCGGTTGGAATCCAAAGAGGAGCTACGGGGGCGTACTAAACAGTATACTGTCTCGGGCAATTCATTCAAAGCATGGACTTTGGTTCCACATCGGTGGTCAAAATATAGAGTACTCCCACCGCGACCATGCCTTGATTACAGGATTGAAATTTGGGCCTACACCATTTGATCCTTGCCGTAGGCGTAATCCTAGGCATTCACGTGTTTGGCAAGTTGTTTGTGGAGGGGCAAACGAGAGCGCCAACACATTGCTTCGGATGCTAAGTCAAAATCCTAGCCCCTTTGTCGACCCGGACGGTGATATCCACTTGCGACTGGCGCACATGCTGATAGCAAATAATTTCCTTCTTGGCCACGATGCGCGAAAACCACCGTACAGTTGGCTGTGGTTCTTGGCTGATGATATGCACACATTTATCGAATTTCCGTGGGGTGCATACACTCACAAGACTCTGCGGTATTATGTGAGAACGTTTGGTGGGACCGATACGAAATACCATTTTCGTGGTCCGGCGTGGGCGCTCATTGTATGGGGGTTTGAGATAATCCGAGGGCTCGGGCATGTAGCTGGGATGTTAGTGGCGGGTCATTTGTACCCCCGAGTTCTGAGATGGCATTACAGGGTATCGCTCAGACGTACGACTGATGAGGAGTTGTACACATTGTTTGATGAGATTCAGTATCTTCTTGAGAATGTAAGTGTCGAGCCACGTGAGGTTGAAACTCAAGGGTATCGCTCTGTAGATGTCGAGGGTTCTTACTCTGTAAGCTTTCGCGAGCCGGTGAACGCAGTGGAAGGCACACCAGAGATTACTGATGAGGCTCGTGATGGTTCACCGTTGCAATTTCCTATGCCCGATGATCCGACAACCTCCGGAGCCCGACCCAGAAGGAGCGCACGCAGTAGAGTGCCTGAGCATGTTCCCGATACCGGCATGGCCACCTCCCGACCGCATCGGGAAGCACGTGACACTGGGAAGCGTGTGTGGGAGTCATCTTCTACCAGCAGTGGTGGGCACCATCAGGATTCATCTTCTCGGCGTGAGCAGTTCAAGGAAATCATAGAGGAGGTGGTGGGGAAACATACCGATAAGATCATGGAAAAGCTGGAAAACGACAAGAAAGAGGTTAAAGCCGATATCAGAGCCACTGAGAATCGACTATTGGCGTTCATGAAAGACCTATTCGGCTGCATGTCCGCCCGTCGTTCGCCCCCGGTTTACGAGCCACGTCGTCGTAGCCCACCAATCGTTTCATCAGCTCGGGATTCGG
This sequence comes from Mentha longifolia, assembly GCA_001642375.2. Classification (NCBI taxonomy): domain Eukaryota; kingdom Viridiplantae; phylum Streptophyta; class Magnoliopsida; order Lamiales; family Lamiaceae; genus Mentha; species Mentha longifolia. Next base: position 24,239,021 of record CM038110.1, on the reverse strand, counting down.
GGGTAGACCTCCTTGAGCCTCGATCTACTGGGCATGTCGAGACGGTTGGCCTTCGTAGGGACACATCTCTCCCTATTTATACACATGATGCCACCACATCTGCAGCCGAGCTTATCTTCACTTCGATCTTCGGAGAGGTAGAATCTTACATGCAACTACGTTTTATTTTTTGCATTAATCTTTTTCTATAGATTCGTCTTTTTGAATTTAATATTTATGATCTGCACAGACGGCTCCCGTCACTACCGCGCCAACATCATCATACATTCCGTCATATGGAGTCCCCTATGAACCACCTTTAAGCTATGCTTATGAGCCGCCGCGGCATTCGATGTTGGAGTTCTCTACCTCCACACCGGACTTCTTGACACCGACGGCAGGGTTCTCGACTCCATCTGCACCATTCGTTACAACTCGGCAACCAAGTCGCAGATCTGCATCATCGGTGGATCTTGGCCAGGTACTCTTCGTAATTGTTTTTAAGTAATCAATTAAATAATCATGAGATACGGAGGTAACTGTTACTTGATGAGTATGAATTTTATTTTATTTAGTCTTCTAATTCAACTAAGAAGGCCAAGTCAAAGAAGGCAAAAAATACTCTTTTGAGGCCCTCATTCCCGGCTCCCCCCCCGGATCAAATTGTCAAGTATTACAATCAATTCATGCGGAACGAAGACGCAACGGCGATTGCGGTGATGGAGGCTACTGAATTGGTTTCAGTATTTGATTTCAAGCAGATGTGTAGGGAGGGAATTGATTGGGATCCGCTGGTATGCAATTTGACATTTTAATTGAATTTAGCTTTACCTATATTTATGATGATCTACCGTATTTATTCGCATTTTCTCACCCTTATCCACATGTCGTGCGCAGATGTTTAACTTGGCCATGATGACATTTCGCACCCGGCTTAGGAGCGGTGTTCAGTTGTACCCAGATTTTGGAAACGGACGAACCATCGTATGCAATCTGGATGTCATGGTAATTTTTTTTTTTGAATTAGTTAAACTTTTTGACATTTATATAGTTAATTATAAATTTTACTTTCTTATGATTTAGGTGGAATTAAAATCCGAATATGAAAAGCTAAAATCAAGAGCAATACATGAGTTTGCTAGCAGAAGCTTGACAGAAATTGATCAGGTCGTCACTTCGATGTGGGTACCCGGGCCAGAATTGTGTCAAATCGTAGAGGGTCAAGAGGTCCCTTATAAGACACCTAACTGGTGGAAAGCAGATAAGGTAACAATCTCATTTCACATTCAATTTTATTAATTTAAAATTTATATTTATTAAGACTCCCTATATAATCTTTTTTTTTTTTTTTTTTTATACTTGTATTAGGTTTTCATCCCTTGGATTGTTTCCGATGAGCGATTCATTTTCGTCATCATCGACCTGCGCACAAAATGAATAATCGTGCAGGATCCATTAGATCGAGGCGCAGAAACGCTGGATGAGATACGTCCCTTGATCACTATGGTACCAATTTGGGTTAATAACACAATGTATTGGAGGATGAACGAACTAGGGTTGAAGATCGAGGACAAGGTGTTTCATGTGACTTTTTACCCAGTTTCGGGCCTGATTAAGTATCCACAACTCAAATGTAGCGGTCCGGTCGCTTGCATGAATTTGGAACGAACCATCAATGGGTGCCCTGCGCTAGAAACGAGGGCTGCAGCCGTGACCGACTACCGAAAGATTACTGCTCAGAGGATTTTTGGGCATGCTAGAGCATCTGATTTCGAACGTTAGCTTTATTTCTATTCTAAAATTGATCCAAAATTGTTGTTTTTATTTTTATTTCTATTCTAAAATTGATCTAAAATTGTTGTTTTTATTTTTATTTCTATTCTATATGTTTATATATCGATGTTTGTAGTCGGGAAAGAAATATAAAATGACAAGTTAACAAGACATAATCTTAATACAATCGATTCACTCTAAACACTAATCAGCTAGATTCGGGCAATCTGCTGGTTTGTGATCTGTAAGGCCGCAATGACGACATCTACGACCACGACGACGAGCGCGACGACGACCTCCACCGCGACCACGTACTCGTTCAGCTCCTCCCGGGATCCTTGACTCTCTCGGTCTACCCGGCAGACGAATCCTTAAGTTGGGCAGGACTTTCATATTTTTGACATCGGGCGGTAGTATCCACTGCGACTTCATAGGAACTTGATAAATTAGCGTCTTGTAAGTTTCGACATATGTTGTCCTCCTGTAATAGTGTGCAATGTATTGTTGGACATCACGTCCATGTGCACTGAGATAACACAAATTAATCAGTTAATAATAAAGGAAAAACTGTATAGTGGATCGTTAAGTAATCAAAAAAAAACTCACGTCATTGCCGCAATTGCATGTGCACAAGGGAGACAATCAGTCTGCCATTTACTGCATTGACAAAGAAGCCCATCTAGGTCCACATGCACTGTCCTCCCAGGTGTGACCACTCTGTAGTGAGCATGATCATCAATCTGTGTGGCGGTATACTCGTGGGATCGTTCCAATTGCACACAGACTTTCCGCCGGGCCTCCACTGTTATTGGATGACTGTCGTTTCGGGCCTTTGTTCGGCAGTCAGTGAACCAACGGTCAATTACGATCCGCACAGCATCTAGACAAGCACAGATTGGCAGGCGTCGCGCCCACAAAAGGGACTTATTGAATGATTCCGCAGCGTTAGATGTCATGTTGCTAAACCGTCGAACAGGGCACATACATTTGGACCACTTCTCTACTCCGAGTTCAATCAACTCTCGATATGCTGCACGTGCCTCTCGTTGAAGTGCTGCCATGATGGTGTCAAAAACTTGCTTATCATACGTGTAAGCAGCTCGCTGGAAGTAGGCGCCAACTTCGGATCCGTAGCCCAACATTTTTTTACTAAGATGATAATAGCATAACCCGTGGTGGGCTTCCGGAAACACTTCGGCTACTGCATGTATTATTGATGCGTGCTGGTCCGACACGAACAACCAATCACGCATTGCCCCATATGCCGTCCTAAGAGCTGTCATGAACCAAGTCCATGACTCGTTGTTCTCGATCGGTCCTATACCGTATGCCAAAGGGAACAACTGCTCGTTCGCGTCCTTCGCCACAGCTACAAACATTGTGCCACAGTTCTTTCCCTTCAGATGCGTGCCATCTACACAGACCACCGGCCTAAGACACTTTGATCTGTAAGCATGTCGAGATGCAGCTAACGCAACGAATATGTGTCTGAATCGCTCGTCCGGGCCGAGGTTAATCTCGGTTTTCGTGCCCGAGTTTGACATCTTCAACATGTGGAGATAACCGGGTAAGTCCTCGAAGGATTCCGTAAATTTGCCGTATATCATCTCGATTGCACAGTTCCGCCCCTTCAAGCAGACATCGTAGCTGGCATCGATGCCGAACATCGCACGAAGCTCGTTTTGAATTATTTTTGGTTTCATAACCTCTGAATCACGCATAATTTTTTTGGCAAAAGATGCCCCAATTACCTTCGAATGGACTTTTCTACAAACCACGTTTGTTATGCCCACCTCGTCGCACGTGTGTTGCAGGCGTATTTTTTTAACCGTCCAAGGCCCGCCGAAGCTTGTTGCGCGTAAATGGAAGTGACACTCTTGTGATAACTTGCATTTCAACACCACTCGCGTAGTATCAGATTTCTTCACCTTGTATTCTTTCCTCCTCTCCAAATGCCACAAACCGACTGCAATACCGATCTCTGCCTTCGTATAGTAAACGGCATTTACGGCCAAACTTCGATATTAAGGTTCTCATCGTGGAAAACTGCTGATGATCCAGGCTCAAGCGGGACCATCGGAACCAACCAATTGCTCATGTGATCGGTATCAGTATCTACCTCCGGTTGATCCGTGTTTGACTCTGGATACATCATATCTAACAGTTTTTGCATCCCGCCTTCCTCTTGTATCCATGCCGTCCACTCAGCAAACAAGGCCCTGTTCACGGTCCTATCACCGGCATATAAATTCGACTCGCCTTCGCTCTCAGAGCTCTCATCCGTTTCAAGATCATAATTTTCATCCTCCTCGTCATCGTCATCGTCAAATAGAGACGGTTCAGTTCGACCCTCCTGAGCACCGTCGACCGTACGATTGAGGTCCGGGATAGTATCTTGAAATGAATCAAATCCGCTGTTGATCAGTGGGTGATAGACGTTCTCCGTCCAGTCTGTAGAAGTTGCAAATCTCCGTATCAGCTCGAGCTCCGCCTCCAAATTTCCGGTGCCATCGGTATCCTGACCGAATGACCCTGTGTATGGGTCATCATGGTTGATTGTAGGGACATATGAAGATGATGCTCCCTCGCTCGAAGACACGTACACTGTTGGAAATGAATCTGTATGGCACAACCAATTAAGTTGTTGATCGGTTCTGAGACGCGATTTAACAGTCCGTCTGTGCTCCGACATCGTCAGATAGAAAATATCATAAGCAGTGCCCAAGGGATTGCAGTAGAGAGATATATGATATTGCAGGTTGTCTATCGAAATTGCATCTCTGGATAGGGGGACATCTAAATATGTGCCACCATTATAGTTACAATCTGTCCAATAGCCTCCGTAAATGACCTTAACGTACTCGAAAGTCATCTGTAATAAAATAAAATTTAAAAATATGCATATGTTAGATAGTAATAATTTTTTAAAATTGTAACATATCATTAACTTAAGAGAATTAAAGTAGGTCAATTTAAAATATTGAATTAAACAATACTAAATCCTAAATTATTCATTTAAATATATATAATATGACAATTAAACATGTAGTGATAGGTAAAATAATTCAATAAGCAATAATATAGTATTCACCGCCGGCTAAAGTGGCCGGAAATTTCCCACCGCCGGCGAAACAAGGCTGCCGGCGGTGAGAGAGATCCGACCATTTCCGCCGGCGGTGAATAGTGTATTATTGATCTAATCATTTTTTTACACTCAATTAATGTCCTATGTTCAATTTAACAACAACATTTCATCAATTAAGAGATTAATTAAAGAAATTAAATTCAAACTATTATTTAATCAAGTACTAAATCCTAAATTAATCATTTAAATATATATAATATGACAATTAAACATGTAGTGATAGGTAAAATAATTCAATAAGCAATAATATAGTATTCACCGCCGGCTAAAGTGGCCGGAAATTTCCCACCGCCGGCGAAACAAGGATGCCGGCGGTGGGAGATTTCCGACCATTTCCGCCGGCGGTGAATAGTGTATTATTGATCTAATCATTTTTTTACACTCAATTAATGTCCTATGTTCAATTTAACAACAACATTTCATCAATTAAGAGATTAATTAAAGAAATTAAATTCAAACTATTATTTAATCAAGTACTAAATCCTAAATTAATCATTTAAATATATATAATATGACAACTAAACATGTAGTGATAGGTAAAATAATTCACTAAGCAATAATACACTATTCACCGCCGGCTAAAGTGGCCGGAAATATCCCACCGCCGGCGACACAAGGCTGCCGGCGGTGGGAGATTTCCGGCCACTTTAGCCGGCGGTGAATAGTGTATTATTGATCTAATCATTTTTTTACACTCAATTAATGGGCTATGTTCAATTTAACAACAACATTTCATCAATTAAGAGATTAATTAAAGAAATTAAATTCAAACTATTATTTAATCAAGTACTAAATCCTAAATTAATCATTTAAATATATATAATATGACAACTAAACATGTAGTGATAGGTAAAATAATTCACTAAGCAATAATATAGTATTCACCGCCGGCTAAAGTGGCCGGAATTATCCCACCGCCGGCGACACAAGGATGCCGGCGGTGGGAGATTTCCGGCCACTTTAGCCGGCGGTGAATAGTGTAATATTGATCTAATCATTTTTTCACACTCAATTAATGTACTATGTTCAATTTAACAACAACATTTCATCAATTAAGAGATTAATTAAGGAAATTAAATTTAAACTATTATTTAATCAAGTACTAAATCATAAATTAATCATTTAAATATATATAATATGACAATTAAACATGTAATGATAGGTAAAATAAAATTCTCACCTCACTAATTGTTGAACACCTCTTTTGCAGTCTGTTTCCAGCCAACCTTTTCTGGCTTCACTTCGATTCTAGAATAATTCACGTAATGAAGTTTAAAATGTTAATTATCATGTACTAAACCTTAATTTATTGAAGAATTGCAGCTTACAAAATAAATTATTACCTCACTAATTCTTGAATGCCTCCTTTTGCAGTCAATTTCCGACCAAACTATTCTTGCTTCACTTCTATTCCGAACGAACCTTTTCTCCTTCACTTATCTTACACACACTTTCAAAATAATTACATGCGAATGTTTTTTTTTTTCCCTCTGATGGATAATTGAAATTTTTTACGTGTTTATGTAGTGTTTATGTATAGTATATATAGTGGAGATTGTTCAATAGCATAGGATACCTTCTTCGAATATTAATTCAAATACAGTTCCTACTTTAATAGAGAGCATGCATGACAATTTTTCATGCATGTGTCGAGTCGAGGGCCCGGACCTGAGTCGAGTACGGACGCATGCATGCATAGTAAATTCATATTAAAGTAAAAGCAAGAAAAAAATGATAATATCTTACCGACAAATAACCTAAGTGGACCCCAATTTTATATTTTTTAACAAAAGGGGCATTTTTAACATATCTATTAAAAAAGGGGTAGATTCAACATCTACAATTAAAAAAGGGGCAATTATAATTATTAAGACTATGTTTAATATATTTTCCTTTCTTTATTTCCTGGAGGATGGGTTGCAGGGTAATGATGATGAAGTACCAATTTACTATTTTGGTTTTTGTAGGGTTCTTAATCTCTTTTATTTGTACAGCCCATTTATGAATTACTGTATTATATGGCTGGACTATCAAAAGTGTTGTGAAACCAAGTTCGCAGATTTCAATTTGAGAAGTTATTAATCCATTTTCGTTTTTAATTCTATTAATAAATTCCAATGAACTTAGTCCTTTATACTTGCATTTCTAGTTATTCGTAATTACGCTTTGCCTAAAGTAAATGCTAATGGATTTAATTATCCAATAACGCTAATATTTACATATGTAATGGAGTGAGATTCTTAGCTAATTGATAGTACAATATTTAACAATAGATATAGTTGAATACTCGATTCGTATAACAGTCGAACGACTCTTACTAGTCAAAATGCTATTTGATTCTACTATAGACAATATTATTTCTTTCTCATTAACTACTTGGAGAATTCTCTTTTAATTTATATAGTCGGGAGAACAATTTAACTACGAAAAGTTGACTAATATTTCTTAATTCATCGACCTAATTAAAAAAGATAGGTTACAAAAATATGGGGTATTACATCTATAGAGGTCCAATTTACTGAAGCTGAAGTGCAAGATAAGAAAAAAAAAATGACAAGGAAGAAGAACGAGGACTACATTCAAATTCCAATTGATGATGATGATCCGTTGACCAAGTTTATCTCTGCAAGCAAAACAAAGATAAAACGTTTTGGCGAGAAGAAGATCAAACAAGAAAAGTAATATATAATCACATTTTCATAATTAGAATATTATCTTTTAACTTTAATATACGTTTAGAACAAAATACTGTTTATTCTTTATAATTATTGATTTTTTTTTTATCTCATTTATTTAGATGCATTTCACCATACTAGCAAATATACGTGTGTTGCACGTGCAACCTCTATTTTAAATTGTGTAAATTATATTTTGATTATATTTTGTAATTTTTTCACTAATTCTGAAGAATGTGAAAAATCATAACTACTCTTGGCTTGTTGTTAGTACTTTGATTCATATAAGAAAAACATGTGCAAATTACTTACTTCATTCCTTATAAAATAAAATAACTATATATTCTAGCAACGATGAAGTATAAATTGAGACGTTTAAACATACAACTCTTCGGATGGATAGTCAAGTCATGAAATATATGTTATAATTAGATAGACTATTTATTTTCTCAACTATTATATAAAAAATGACAAAACTAAATTTTTGTTTTACTTGTGGCAACCACATATCCATAATTTATGTCATATCTCAAATTACACAATTTAATTTCTTTTTTCTCACAAAATAACTAAATACAATCTAATTTCAATAATTTCAATTCTAGTATCTAACCAATTTCTTGTAAGATGCATTTAAATTTTTTAAAATAAACTTTAATATCTTAATTTTGCCGAGGAGACATAGATTTTGATAATAAGTATCTCACCAATATTCTAATGTGTTAAATTAGCTAATCATAATACTATTATTTACTTAATTTTAGCTTCAGTTATTCAATCATTATATAATCACAAATCCAGTTCATAATATTGGTCATTCAAAATTAGATTTCCAACATCTAGTCCATAAAATATGCGGAATATATACTTAAGTAGTTAACTAAAATAACTTAATAATAAATAATTAAACTAAACAATAAGTTAAACTGAAATAAGGCAATCTGAAGAAAAATATCTATACTTGAGCAACTATATTTTATATTTTCTTTTTGTTGCTTAAGTAAATTTAATATTGTGGAGAGTTGGGAGTATTCATAGTTCATATCTATGCGTTTATACATATACTTACCATCTATTTAAAAAAATCAAACTAAAATAATATATAAGGTAAATACCATACTTAAATTTAGACACATATATACTACATTTAAATATATAATATAGTACTCCGTATTACATAATTGTCCTTGAATTTAAAATACTACAAGGATATAATGGGCAATCTACATTAAGTACTCAAGACTCTTTTTATATAATATAATTACAGATTTATGAGAAAGAAACATATAAATTAAGATGCTAAAATATCGAAGTCAAGATATATAGGCAATGTAAACAATAATTCCTGCACCTATAATATAACGAAAAAGATATTTATGCACTAATTTTGAAACATCATTTCGATTAAAATAATTCCAAACATGGTGCATGGTAACATAATAAATTATGGTGTAACCATTTTATGCTTCAGTATTTTATCTTACAACTCATAGAATACGTAGAAATAAATAGGGATCCACGACCATTTTCGGAATAAGATGAACAAAGACCGCTTGAAACCCATAAAATATATGGAAATAAATAGGATTGAAATATCAATGCTTTACCGAGATTCAAATATTATTATATTTTTTTAAAATTAAGTTATATTTTAGATTCAACGTACAACGCACGTTACACATATTAGTACATGCATAAAAGTATGCTTTGCAGTATATAACTCCAACATCATAGCGGGTATTTTTAGCGGGTATACAAGTTTTGCAGGTATGGATAGTAGCTATTCATACCCATACCCGCGAACTAAATGGATAGTAAATCATACCCATACTCGTACCTGCGAGTACCAAATATGTCTCAAACCATCACCTATTAGAGTCGGGTACCCGCGGGTATCCACGGGTAAATTGTCATCCCTGTATGTAACATCTTTCTTTTGTATTAATTTCTTTTTTCTTATAACTCAAATAGTAAAGCCTTATTTAATCTTTCTTCCACTAAATTCAAGGAAATACTACATTTGTTCCACTTTATTAGTCTTATTTTATAAATATATATAAAGTATAAAATAATAATATAAATTAAGGAGTATTAGTGGGGCGCTTCAAGGCTCACGACCGTTGGTCTCCGAACACACCACATGGGCCGGGCCTTTTCCCTAAATAATTTCAAAGCGATACATTTAAATATCTATTTCTTACATCAAAGTTTTTTTTTTTTTTTTTTTCCCTTATGATATCAAGATATTTGAGTGTAGGATGGGAGCTTAATCCCCGTCTAGCTTATTATTATTATTTTTTAAATCCATCATAGTAATTAATTAAAATGGAAAATTCGAAAGTACATACATGCTCATCATATCATACTAATATTACAAAATAAAAATGAAAGGCAGCAAATCCCCCGAATGAATGGCCCCCAACAATTATATGATAGGGTAAATAGGTAATCGTCCCTTGGAGATGGCCTTTTTTGTTGAAGTTGATTTTATGTGATCAAATATTGCAAGTTTGAATCTCACGCTTAATATATATATGAATAAGCTATGGAAGTAACACCCCACCACCCTTTTCAAATGTGTTTTATCAAATTTTAATTTAATTGCATAAGATCACTTGTAGTGTAGATGAAAAGAAAAATCTCAAATTCAATCTATTTCAAACATAATAGAGATCTCAATTTTTTTATTCCTTGTTTTATTGCATTCCATCTTAAATCTTATTTATATCATTATAGTCCATCACGATTTAGAGATCTCGTAAGTAGCAAACATGGATGGATCATGGATGACTGTCAACAATTCAAATGTTTATTACAAATAAAAATGGAAATGAAAATGAGAGAGAGAGAGAGAAAAGAAAGCTACACACATGGCATGCAAATGCGTATTGGAAAACCTAGAATCGCTAAACGCTATTTCTTCACGAATTAACTTTTGGCGAGAAAATACCGAAGGCCACCTCCAGGACCCAGCCCTTCTTCAGATGATCTAACCCGTCGATATTCATCGTAGTGGAATGGGACGTAGAGGCGAGGGTGGCATCGGTTGAGCTTCAAGGAAGTTAGGCATGTAGGTGAAAAAATGGTGAAAGCAGAAACCGTGGTTGAAGCACCCCCATTCTTCCATCACTTTCACTATTTGTTCACCTACATCCCTATTTTATCCCTATTTTCCTTATCGATATATCACTGGAACTCACTTCTTCGCCATTTTCTTTTTTCACTTTCAGATCGACTCAAGATTGTTTCAATTCTTATAGGACCTCACCTCAAGAATATTAATTGTAAAATTAATTATTTATTGATGTCGAATTAATATTTATTTTTTCATGAGGGAGTAGTTCTATATATGGTTAGACTAAAGAGAGGCTCTGTTTATTATAATTACCATGCATCTCATGTGCAATGTTAATTATGTTAGTCCACTTGTAAAATTATAATATCATTATATATAAAAGACACAAAATTTATTAAAAGAAAATGATAAATAACCAAGTAAAATTATAATATCAGCATATGCAGGCTGTGTTTGCTTCGGTATAGTATTTGTCAACTGCTCCCTCAACAAATCTGAATTGAATTATCTGTGCATTATAGATATTTTGCAAATTTAAGCTTACGGGTTACGACTGACGTGATGATATTGAATTTAAGAAAATTATTATTAATATATATTTCCAAAACTAACTCTACTAAAAAAATTATATCTTAAATAAAAAAAGTATTATGTAGCACATCAATATCATCTGTAGACATATTAAATATGTCAAATATTTTCGCATAAATAAATAGATATGTATATGCATTAAATCTACATTATGAATATGCATTACTAATTGAGCATTTGAAAATTATGAAAGATTCTGTTTTAATAAAACGAAGTCTTTATAGCGTAGATGCTGCATGGTGAATGAGTATATTTGTGATGGTGATGTACATATTTTCTTATGGTGAATAAAATACAACTATGTACCAAAAAAAAAAAAAAAACGAAGTCTTTATAGGTGAGGTGGAGAGTATTATATTTGTCCACTTGTCACCCCACTAACACAAAAATTATTTTAAAAAACATTTAATAACCAAGTCTAAAATTATAAGAGGCAAAAAAATAGTAGACATAAGGAATACAAATTTTACTCAAAACTTAACAAAACACAAATTATACCCAATTTATACGTAAACTTTCAAAAATACCCCTGAATTCAAAAAGCCCTCAATACTAATTTCACACTCCATTTTCAAACCCCCTCCCCCCCATTTTCAAAAACGAGACCCATCAACCCTTCTTCAACCTCCTCTGCCGAGAAACCCTAGGCCTGCTCAGATGACCACTGGACTCCGCCCACCGTTTCTCTCTACAGATATGTCGACTAGAAGTTCCAAGCGCAACCTGAAGTAGTTCCAAAGAAAAATCCGCCAGTTCCAGAACAGCCAAAAAAGAAGAAGAAGAAAAGGAAGACGCCGGCTCCGACGGGGCCCATTTGGTGCAATTGGCCTCTGGGCTTTGTTCTCCTCGGAAAGACGAAGAGATGAAGGGGTGACTCATTTATTTTGGTGAAGAAACAAGGGAGAGACACGCGGGAGAAGATGAAGTCGCGAAATCGCGAGCTGTACGGCGGCGGTAAGAAATCGCGAGTTTGTGCACCAGTGGTAAGAGTTATAAGAAATGGTAAGAAACGCGAGTTAGCGCTGCCGTTGGTAAGAATTTATCGAATTCTTATCGTATCTGAAACTTTCGGTAAAAAGTTTGTTTGTTCTTACCTTTCTATAGATGCTTTCGGGTAATTCTTACAGTAATTAGTTGATTATCTTGAATAGTTTGCAAAACAATGAGAAGATGAGTAAGAATTGTGTGATTACAGTAAGAACTTATGTGATACTTAACTTATGTCATAAGAAATTGTAATTCTTACAGTCATATTTCTTGTCATTTTCATCTGATAAGAAATGCCTTATTGTTGTCAATGTGTGATAAGAATTGCGTATTTCTTGCCTCAACTTGGCAAGAATGGCCTCAAGTCTTATATGCTTGTGATCATTTCTTGCCATGACGTATTCATGTAGGGCGGAAGGCCTACCGGGAAATGAGTGAAAGGGACAATACTTCTACTGCATGAAATATGTTGAGAAGTTCCTATATGAGAAAAGCAGGCCACGGGGTACGGAAGATGCCGAACAAATCGCCAAATACCGTGAACATGTTGCAAAGTCAATCTATGGCCACAACACAAGTGTAACAACAATCCCAATGATAATATGAAATGCACAAGATGCATATGAACGTGCATGCGTTAGATTTGTTTTGTAAATATCAAAGAAACGATGGGTAATTTTTTTGTGTATAAATACGTAAGAAATTATCAAATTATTGCGTTCTATATGTAAGAATTGATACATTTCTATCAAAACTAACCTCGGTAGAAAAATTGTAATATTTTGGTGGGCATTTTTTTGGTAAATGATTGTGTAACAAATGATCAAATTATTGGGAACCATATGTAAGAATTCACACATTACATCGAAAACAAAAACATAGAAGGTAACACCAACTGTGCATATTTTTTGTGAATGATTGTATAAGAAATCATCCAATTCTTGCGATGTATATGTAAGATTTCACTTAGATCATGTAAGATTTCATATATGTATGAATTGATACAATTACTACCTCTTATATGTATGAATTGATATAGTTCTGACCACGTTTCGTATATATTGTTTTTTTTATGGTATATCACACGTATGAATCGATATTATTTTTACCATGTATCTATGAATCGTACAATTATAAGTTATTTTGCTATATGAATAGGTAAAAGATGATGCAATTTTTACCGTGTATCTATGAATCGTATAATTATAAGTTATTTTGCTATATGAATAGGTAAGAAATGATGCAATTCTTACCATTTATATGTAAGAAATGATACAATTCTTACCTTCTATATGTATGAATTGATACAGTTCTTAACACGTTTCGTATATATATTACCTACATCCCACTTAATTATCTCATTTGCCGTTTTGGTCCGTCCCATATAATTGTCCCATTTCCTCATATGGCAAAAAAATTGTTGCTACAATTAACTCTATCTCCTTAGAATTAATTATAGCCACATATCTATTCTTTTCTTGGTTCCTGTCATGACCGCACTTCGCTAATTGATAGCTCAGTTTGGTATAAATCGTGACTATGGGTAATATGAAGTAAATTCAGGAATAATGAAGGGTTAACAACGAATTGACTCATTAACTTGGGACAAGATTTCATATAATAGAGATAGCATTATTGATGGTTTTTCACATGGAAATAGATGTCATGATTCAGACTTAGAACAACCAAGTGTAAGAGAAATTTAAGAGTGTACGCAGCGGAAAGGTGTTTAAACATATGTGTGAAGACATATGCTACCAAGAGTTATTGCTTCTAATTTATTCTTGACAAAATCTTCGCTGGTCACTTCGCTTCAACACTGCTCAACCTGCACATCGGAAATAATGTACAGGACGTGAGTACGGAGTACTCAGTGGACACATGCCCAAAATCATTTATTTATTGTCAAGCTATTACTTAGTGAATCATAGGGTTTTTCTTTGAAATGCCTATGTTCACAAAAACATTTATTTTCTTGTAAGCGACTGCAGTCTCTTCTTGTGTAATCTACCATATCTGAGCTTGTTGTGCCCGAGGAGTTGGCCACCTCACTCGGTCACGCGATCGGTCACCACGCTGAGTGACATGACCAATGTGTACACTAGTCCAAGTATGATTTTCTGATCACACAGGGACCCGAATTCGATTCTTAACTTTGGCATTTTGCCATTTATTGGACGTTCTTTGTCTCTGCTACTGACCCTCCTTCATGCAACCTTCGATTGAAAAATCGAGGTAAGGTTCGTATTCTAACAAATGAAATCTTATCTAAGATTGTAGGTGATTGGTTCAATCGGAGGTTATTCTAATTTCAGTAACGTGGTTACTGTTATCTTCATCGAGTTACAAATTCCGTTATGTGAACGGTTTATACGGGATGTTTCTTAATAAATCAATAATTGGTTTACTGCTTATCTTAGAATTAATTAATCGGAGGGCTAAGATAACTTCTGATTTAATTAACTTATTACTATAAGTTAATTAAGAAAATAATTTACTTAAGACATGTAAATTACTAATTGTAATTGTGTAATTGATTTTCTCAATCAATTAATCTAGATTATAAAATCTGAGTTAATTATTGATAACGCAAAATGTTTATCAAATCTAATTACGGGTATTAATTTGAAGATCGGGCTCGTAATCTAATTAAGGGATCCTGACCGGATTAGGAATCAAACCAGCCCACTTATAAATCCCGGCCCAATTTCCATTCCAGCCCATCTTCTCGGCCCGTTTGACTAAAATAAGAAAATAACTTATAGAAAGGAAAAGAAATGAAACATAGCCCCCCCTTCTTCTTCCACGCTAGAAACCATCTCCCTCTCTCTCTCGCGTCTTCTCTGTCGCACCTCCTCTTCATCTCTTCATCGGTCATCTTTTCCGGCAAAAACTTGCCGTCGACCTTGCCGTCGCCGGCCTCCATCTTCTCCTCTCGCTCGTCCCTCTTTCTGTCCTTGGGCGTCTTCCCAAATCGGAAGTCCTTAAGTTTGAAATTTTGGGGATAAATTCTTGCTTCCGTTTTTCCGGCGAGACTCTGAGTGCGACCCAAATCAATGGCCGTCGTCTCTCTACCGTCGCCTCTCTTTTCTGTAATCGGGTCGACTGCCCCAAATTTGAGAATCCTAGTTCGAATTTGGGGGAAATTCCTTGTAGCTTGAATTTCCGGCGGCTATTCTCTTAATTGGAGCTCTCGTCGCCGCGGTGAGAAGGCGTGGCTCTGAGGCTTCGATCGCAACTCCCGCGGCTGCGACTTCCACTCCCGATTCGCCCAAATTAAAACCCTAGTTCGATTGAACTAGGGGACATTGTCCCTTTCGATTTTGTTTAGGCTTCGACTCTCCCTCTTTTCTTTTTTTTTTTTTTTTTTTTTTTTTGCAGGTTCGGGAGTGACGATGATGATGGCACCGTGGCTGTTGCTCGCGGCTAATGGGCTGCGACGCCGACGATCATCGACTGCAGCTCATCCCTTTCAATTCGCCGCTTCGCCGTCGAGGCTTCGTGCCTCGACTGAGGTTCAAATCCTTCAAACTCTCTCTGTCTCTAATTCTATTTTTTTGGGGAATCTTGGTTATAGACTTTGGGATTTAGAAAGTGCTATTGTTCTTATTTCCGTTTTCTTAAGTTAGCTCTTCTTAGGTTTCGATTGGTATTGGTTTGTGGAGAATTCTTGATGTTCGAATGATTAAAGCTTTTGATTATGTGTTCTCATTAGAGGCATGCTAGTGTTTATTCGAGTGCTGATGATTTCATGCTAGAGGATTTGTTGTTTCTTAAAGGGTAGCAATGGCATGCTTGTTTGAAGGCTGCCTAGTTCATGCTTAAGGTTTCTTTTGGTATAAACTGCAGTATGTTCTTTATTCTAGAGTTAGGTTTTTGGCTGAATACCTTGAAGAAGTAGGGCTGTAGTTGCTAGCTCCCCACCCTCCTCCTTTCTGTCTAGCTGCTGCAGTCCTTGCTCTCTTTAAGTGTTTAAATTTTCAGCTTGGTGAGGTGTGGAGTTTTGAAGAGTGGCTGTAGTAGGAGTGTATTTATACATGGAAAAGGGCAGCTCTTATAACCAAATATTAGTTCAATCTATGAATTGTATTATGGGTAATAGCCTTCCATAATCTTGGCTGATTATCTCTTCTTCTTTTTGCAGATTTGAGGGCTCAAATATGGCTGCAAAAGTGGCTGAAAATGTTGGAGTTGAAATGACTGATTTGTGGGCTGAAAAGATGGATTTCTTTCCTTTGATTAGAAGTAGGCGTTTATATTCCGTTTGAGTAGGATACGTAGCTAGCTCTCTCATTTATATCTAGATCTTTATTCAACTTATGGTTTATTCTTTGGATAATAGACTTCCCTAATCCTTTCTTTATTTGAGGTTAATTATCACTCCTTTTCTTGCAGATTTGCTTGCTGCAAGGGCTGCAAAAGTACAGCTTACTTCACTAGAGTTGAAAGATTGATCTCTCTTTCTAGAAGAGCCGTGTAGTTCTTCCCTTGTACTAGTATCACTTATTTGTATTGAGACTATTAACTGAATGTATAGTTATTCTAAAAGAGTTGATGTTATAGTTATTTAATTATTTAACCTAAAGCATCTGATTTGTGTACTTGCTCTATTTTATTTAATCAACCCATGAATTCCTCTAATTCGGCTGATTTCCCTTGTGTAGTAGTAAGGAAATTAATCCTCTATTGTTATGCTTGTCTCTTATTTATTTGGGCTGGGCCCAATAGGAAACGGTACAACTCTCAAAACCAATAATGGTTCTGCTCAATTGAGGACGAGCTCATCCCGTTTATTATTACTACGCACGAATAATTAATTGTGGTATTTGAGTAAATTTTTCTTAGCTAAGAAAAATAATCAAATCTTAAAAATCTACGTACTAAGTCAAATAATTCGATCGAACAACTGATCGATTAATTGCTAATTAACTAAGAGCGATAGTAATCAAGTTGCTACTTGATTTCACTCTTGAACTTCTTTTCTTGGAAAATGAATATATCGTTTAGAAGCCGAACTTGATTTACTAAAAGCTGATAATTTTCTAGTAACGTAATTAGGCTTCTAATGATAGTTAGAAAAATACGGGACGTTATAGTTCCCGTGCCCAATCCAAATGGGACTATTAGGTGGGATGGAGGTAGTATTTTTTTTTTTTTTTTGTGGTATATCACACGTATGAATTGAAATTATTTTTACCATGTACCACTCAATCCATAAGTATTACAAAAAAAATATAAATCGGCATATAAGTATTCCATAAAAAAGTTATAGCACTCATAGATATAGTTACATAACTACAACTTTAGAAAACAATGTCAAATCTTAATGCATACAAAAATAATATCGAGGTAAAAAAAAAATATGCAATTTGTCTTATCTATAAGTACGAATTGATGCAGTTCTTACCATATGTATGTACGAATTGATGTCATTCCTACCATCATATGTGTGGAACGATGCAATTCTCACCATTTGCAAGTTCGAATTAGTGCAGTTTTTACCATGCAAGGTAGTTGGATTGGCCACTATGATTGCTGCTATTCGTCCAGATATTGATAACATTGATGAGTATGTCAGAAAAAAAAACTATATGTTTGCCCATAACTTCATAAGAAATCTTCTTATCATGCAATTCTTACCAAATCTTCTACAATTCTTACCAAAAATAGAATCAAAACGAGGAAGATTTCAATTTCAATTTTGGTAAAATGAAACACAAAAAACCAAACCAAAGCGAATGTAAAAATGGACAAACCATTTCGAAATTAAAAATGATTAATAAAGAAAGCAGAATAATGCATCGATGCTCTCTCTCTCTCTCATTTCGGAATTAAAAAAGAAGCTACATGTTTATTTTTCTTTATGTGGTAAGAATTAGATCATTTGTTACATAATCATATACAAAAAATATGTCCATTGTTTCTTCGATGTTAATCTATATAGAAATGTATAAATTCTTACATATCGATCGCAAAAATTGGATCATTTCTTACATAAACATACACAAAAATATGCCCACAGTTTCTTCGATATTAATTTAGATATAAATGTATCAATTCTTACATATAGATTGTAAGAATTGGATCATTTCTTACATAACCATACACAAAAAACCATACACAAAAAATATGTCCACTGTTTCATCAATATTAATCTAGATAGAAAAATGTATCAATTCTTACATATAGATCGCAAGAATTCGATCATTTCTTACACAATTCACGTTTTTTGCATTTTCTTATCACGAAATTGTAATTATCACAACAAAACAGGTCAAAAACAACAATAAATGTCAAATTTAAACTTAAAAGCCCAGTTTTTTATTACCAAAATAAGGTAAGAGATTGTCAGATTCTTACCATTTAGTATCAAACATAAAACAGTAACCCTTAAAGCTAAGGTTTTTATTGTCAGATTGCTACTCGAGATTCAATAATACAACTAAAACATGAAAAGAAAGCTAATGTCGAGACAACTCCTAAATCTTGAGCACAAGCTACTTATGCTGCAACTCACTCCACAAGGTCTACATATGCCACCCCTTCCAAAAATTGTCAACACCTAAAAATAATAGATGAAGAAAAATTAGAAAAAGAACTCATTGCAATAGTAAAAGCAAAAAACATACCAACTCTTGCCAACATATTGGTAAGAATTGGTAATTCTTACTAACATATTCGTATTTATTCGTATTTCTTACCTATTATTTGGTAAAAATTCGTATTTATTCATATTTCTTACCAGTATAGCTATGTTTCTTACTAAACTTTTACTAATTTCTCAACAACACATACAAGTCCAATCCTAGTTTCTGCAAACAATAGATACAAATTAAGGTCAAAAGCAATCTCTTCTAAGCTTAGAACACCTCTCGTTTTTCTGCAAGCCCGAAGAGATCATCGAACAACACATACTACATATCATAAACCTTTTTTTAATCTTCAAGACTTCATTTTTGTAACACCACATCAACTTCTTACCACTACCTGATAAGATATCGTGAATTCCTTATCTCCTACGTGGTGAGAAATCGTCAATTTCTTACCTCCAACCTGATAAGAAATTAATTTCTTACCTCTAACCTGATAAGAAATTAATTTCTTACCTAATAGATCCCAAGAATTGGATCATTTCTTACATATAGATCGCAAGAATTGATTGCAAAAGAAAAAAGTAAAAATCTCAAAAACTAGAAGTAACTGCAGAAGCTCTATAACTCAGAAACATTTGGCATATTTGTCTAATCCACTAGTCTACATTTTTCAAAAATCTTCTATCGTGCAGCCTAGTGTACACACAATAAAAAATGCTTAAATCGAAAAACCCTAAAAAGGACTCGTATCATAAGAATTTGACAATTTCTTACTTCTAATATGGTAAGAATTGATAATTTCTTACCTCTAATTATTTAATTTCTTACCTATTATTTGATTCCACCTCCGTACAACTCGTGATTTCTTACCTATTACTGTGTTTGATTCCGCTGCCGTACAACTCGCGATTTTCCGACTGCTTTATCTTCTCTGGTGTATCTCTCCCTCGTTTCTCCACCAAAATGAGCGAACAACCCCTTCATCTCTTCGCCTTTTCGAGGAGTACAAAGCCCAGTGGTCAATTGTACCACGGGCATTTGGATTTGGCCGGAAAAGGGCAAAAAATAGCAACGAACCCTAGTTTTCAAAACTCTACCTCGCCGCCACTCTTCTGCTTGGTGAACCACTGGCCGTCGTCGTCGCCTCCAGATCTAGAAATCTGGATGAAAATCGGGAGGTAGGGTGGGGGAGCGAGGGTAAGAAGCATAAGGAAAGGGAAAAAAAAGAAAGAAAGAAAGAAGAAGCAACATATCGTGCGGCATGAGGAAGAAAGAATAAGGGAGGGAGGGAGAGGGCAGATCGTCGCCTTCAGAAGCTTCACCGGCCTCGAGCTCACCGGAAAACCATTTCTGTGAGTGGTGCGGCAGGATATAATAGAGAGAAATAGAGAGAGAGATGGGAGAGACATACAATAGAAGATGAGGATGAGAAATTTAAAGATATACCCCAAGAAATAATGTTAGGGGTATTTCAGTCTAGACACCAACAAATTGGGTAGAATTTGTTCTTTTTTAAGTTTGAGGTAAATATTGTGTTCTTTAAGTGTAAGGGGGTATATGGTAGCATTTCCTCAAATTATAATATCATCATATATAGGCAGTGTTTGCTCCCTGAATAGTCCTAACAAATCTTAAATTATCTATGCATGATAATCTGTATATTCAAGCTTAAAAAATAAACAAATGTATAAGTAATTAGCACTACAACAAAAAGTTCCAATAGAGACATCATTTTTTAAGAATTGTGACGTTTATAAATATTAATAAATAAAATCGTGACACGTTATAGTTGAGTCGTTATTATGCGTGTAAAAAATAAAGTCATGTCACTAAATTTAGTGACATATAAAAGTGTAGTTATATTTGTGATATTTGAAAGTACTAGTATTGCTCCCATGCGATGCACAGATCGTACACTGATCAAGCTTATAAGAAAAATTAGAATAATAAAGTACGATGTATTATATTGAATTCCAATGATAATAGAATTACTTTGAAATATAGAGTTTTTTTAAAAAAAAATAAAATAATAGTCTACTATTGCTATTAATTTACTACGTGTGTAGTATTTTCTAAATTTATTAATGGGCTATCTAATCTTCAAATTTTAAATTTTAATAGTGTGTGATGCAATCTGTATGTTCGATCTTAGCATTTTGCAAGAGAACAAATGTTTCGGAACTTTAGAATTATAAGTTTTTCTAACATTTTCTCATACTGTAAAACCCTAAAAAAACCCAATTATACACCTACAAACAATTAATAATAAGCATCATGTTTATGTCTATAAATAATCTGTATTTTTTTCAGTTTAGTGCATGCAGTCCAAATTTGACCGTTGTACAATATATATATATCTATATATATATATATATAGATATATATATATATATATATAAGAGCTATTTTTAAAAAACAATATGTATAAATCTCGTAATGATGTATGAAGTTGGGTTGTTTTGATATATGTATATCTCTTGCAAATATAATATAATATTCATAAGACTGCCTAAAATGCAAATGTGATGATATAACAATATCAATATATATATATATATATATATATATATATATATATATATATGTAACACGTTTTTTTAGATACATAAATTAAATTCCGAGCAAAATCATAGTTTCTGTTAGAAAAAATATATATATTAAAAAATAAAATAGTCGTTCTAAAAGATTATTCAAAAAATAAAAAGAAAAGTAAAGAGACATTGAGAAGATAGTTTTATAAAATAGTGCAAAAAACTTTGCTTGCATTTATACGGAAACCATCCAGCTCCACTCTAATTTGAATTATAGTTTAAATAAGACAGTGGACTTTAGAGGCAAAAATTAATATACCTCTTTAGAGATAAGAAAGACAATATTTAATACAAACTTAAGAAAATACAATTTCTACTCAATTTGTTTGTGAGTGGTCAAAAATACCTTGATTTTAAATTCCCCAAAAACAATTTTCCTCTCTCCTACATTATTATTGTGCGTCCTCTCCTCTCTCTCTCTCTCTCTCTCTCTCTTGCACGGCGAAAACCCTAGCCCCTCCTCTGACCAAAAAACAGTACCCGTCGCTTCCCGTTTCTCACTCTTCCTCACATGGCAACTTGATGTTCGAAGAGCCTCCGACAAGAAGTTGTAGCAGAATCGTCCGCCCAGCCGCGGCAAAAGAAGATAACAGGTGGAGTAACACCAGCCGGTGGAACAATGATCAAATCTGAATGTTTGTGATGCAATTGACTATTGGGATTTGTTCTCCTCGAATAGACGAAAAGATGAAGGGGTGGTTCGCTCATATTGGTGGAGAAATGAGGGAAAAACACGCCGGAGAAGATGAAGCTGTCGGAAAATCGCAAGTTGTACGGTAAGAAATGGTAAGAAATCAAATAATAGGTAAGAAATCGCGAGTTGTGTACCATTGGTAAGAAACAATGTCAATTCTGACCACATAAAATTTGCAATAAGAATTGTTACTCGAGTGGAATGTTTTAATACTTATGATCTGAATTTTATTCTGGGCTGAATATAGAGAATTCAGAACATTGGGAGGCCCAATTTTATTAGCTAGTAGATCCCTGGTCTGGCCCAATAAGCTCAATAGGCCACAGTTAAGGAAGAAAGGTCTGATCATCATCAAAGCCCAGTGAGGGACGCCTAAGATGATGATGGGCGGCCATGTCTTGGTCTGTGGGCCAAGACTGCAACTTAAGCCCATTCTCCTCTTATATATATTCACTTAATGCCTCTAGATACATAAGATATTGATCTCATAATTAAGAGAGGCTAGGTTTAAGTGATAAAGAGAGAGAACACGGCGGCGACAGTGGTACAGCTGAGGGACGACGTGTGTTATTTCTTCCGTGGCTGAATTCGTAGCGTGTTGTCCATCCAACATCGGATTCGAGCAGGGAAACAGATCAGAAGATCTTCAAGCGAGCTCTCACACAAAAACCAAGAGGTATATCGATTAAACACCCTATGATTGTATTTAATTCATAGGAGCATGATAGGATTGAATCGAATTAATCATAATCGAAAACGAATCCTTGGGCGCATGAATCGTTCTTCGCTGATCGGTTCCTTCAATTGGTATCAGAGCCAAGGTTATTTATTTTCGGCTCTATGGCTGATTCGATTCATATTATGCATAATTTTAATCGATGGATGTTGTCGTATGTCGCTTTTCGTGGTGTTAGTTGTTTTTCGGTGCCGGTTTGGCAATTAAATTGTAATTTTAATCGCGAGAAAATAAGGTGCGATTTAGATTAGGATTTTATTTTGTTTTTCATTGTAAACTGCTGTACGGAGATGAAGAACACGAAGAACGAGGAAGAACACCGATCGGACAACCGCCGCACACGGCGGCGCGTGTGCCAGACGCGACGATAATAGCGCGTGCGATTGACAAATTCAGCCGATGTTCTTCTTCTTCTTCACGATGGAACCCTGGTTCAGACCAAGGTTCAAGTCGTTGATGTTGGAGGAGGCGGACGGTGGGGCTGAAGGAGTCGGAACACGCGAAACATGGCGGGCTGCGGCAGAACCCTAATTAGGGTTCGACGCCTGCAACAGCTCCACCGGCGTGCATGGTGGTTCGAGGAACGCTGCTGCAGAGCCCAGACATGGACTCGATACAGCAGCAGTCGACCACGGGAGCTGCAGCGCCGCAGATCGTTGGCAGCGGGGGAAAATCACGGCGAAACCCTATTTAGGGTTTCAGTTGTGAATCTGCTGCAGATCGACGGCGGTGATCCTAGCGGAGGTGAAAGTCTGGACGAGGAGCAGCGGCTGAATAAGGCGACAACACAGCAGCAGCAGAAGAACGGAGGCTGCGATCGGCGGCGAAGCCTCAGCTGACCGATTGCAAATTGCGAATCACGATTCAAGCCTGTGCGTCTGTGCGCGAACGGCTGAGCCTCTGCTCGTACGAGGCTGGGCTCGGGTGCGACGAGGTGGGTCTGCTTCGGGGTCTGCTCATCGTGAGTTCAGTGGTCAACGTGCGAGGTGAAGAAGGGCTGAGATCGGCAACGACTTCGCAGTGTGCGAGGTCACTTCGGCAGCCTTTCTGCGCGTTCGAGCTGGGCTCGAGTTCGACGGGTGAGCTCGGCTTGAGCTTGCTCGTTACGTGCTCGGCAGGATCGGACGCAGTTCGGGCTTGGGCGAGAGATCGTGCTGTATGGTGTCGGCCTGGCCTGGTCAGCTCGGCCCGAAATTAACAAAAATTAGAAAAATAAATCATATAATTAATTTATTTATTTTTCGGGTGGAGCGGGAGATCGAGAAGACGGATTTTAAAGACCGGAGCCTGTTCCGGAATTTATTTTATTATTTTGTAATAGAATAGATTAGACAGGAGTAGTCACACCACGAAAAGCGAGTTTTATTTTTGTTTTTATCTCGTTTTTCTCATCAAAGCATGCTATGAATGCAATTTAAATTTAAATTAGCATGTTTTGCCTGTCAAGTTGAATAAATTGCACATAGTCGAGCATATTTTAGGATTGTCAATATAAGCATGATTTAATTTTCTTGCGAGCATGTTTTATTTGCTGCGTTTAGAAAATTATGCTTAGGGTTATGTGACAACATGATCTAGCATGTCGACAACCTTTTGAAAGAAAAATACTAAGCGGATAAAAACATTTTATTAAAAATGTTAAGACCTCCATAATTTGATCTTAATGTGAAGTTTCGGTAAAAGTGTGTAAACGTCCACACGAACGTGGCTTGCACATTTTATCGAAATAAGTTCACTAGAGTTAAGATTTCTTAACAAAAATGTTTTAATCAAAATGAGTAGTGGGAGCCATTTTAAGTAAATGTCCACACTAACATGGCTTGCTTAAAATAGTAACTACGGATTTCTCTAGAGTTTTGATTAATAACAAAGATAGCTTAAGGAAAATGGTTTAATTTTCTAAGTTAAGCTAAAATTATGGTTAATAGCTTAGATATTAATTATGATACAACTCCCCAACGGAGTCCCTTTCTTAATTAATATGGTCTAGTAAGGTTCAACTATTAATTTTATTTGCCATAAGGAAATAAGGTTGGCTAGAGAATAAAATTAAAGATCCTTGATCTGGTCTAGTAATGAGAACGTAAACGTCCACACGAACGTGGCTTGCGGTCGGCGTTACTTGGGCTGTTGAAGGTTTCGTTAAATATTGGTTTATCAAAAGGTTACAATATTTACGTTACGAATTTATGCTTACTCATTTCTTACGAGTGTCTACGTGTTTATTATTTTCAGATATGACTTTAGGCCCGCTTGTTAATGTTCTTACTTTGAAACCTCTCACTGGTTCCAACTATTTGGAATGGAAGAGAAATCTCGAATATGTCCTTGTTGCTGAAGAGTACAACTTTGTACTCACAACTCCTGAACCTGCTCCCTTGACGGATCAGTCCACTGAGGAAGAGAGAGCCGAGCATAAGAAGTGGCACAAGGCCAATGATATGGCGAGGTGCTACATTATGACTTCTATGTCTAGCCAGATGCAATTGGAGCATAAAAGCTTCACTAATGCGGCTAACATTATGCTCAATCTCAAGGAACTCTTTGGAGAGAAAGATAGGGCCGCCCGTTTTGAAGCCATGAGGAAACTCATGACTACTAGAATGACGGAGGGGACTTCTGTGCAGGATCATGTTCTAAAGATGATGAACGCACAGAATGAATTGGATGAGTTAGGTGGAGGTATCGAGGGCGAGGCCAAGATCGATATGATACTCCATACTCTTCCTAAATCTTTCGAGAATTTCTGTCTGAACGTTGTCATGAACAAAAAGGAGTATACTTCTAATGAACTCCTTAATGACCTCGTAACTGCCGAAGCTATGATGAACGAAGGTGCTACGGCATTATCATCGGTAAAGGCTGGTTCTTCTGCAGCAAAAGGTGGGAACA
Organism: Mentha longifolia; assembly: GCA_001642375.2. Lineage (NCBI taxonomy): Eukaryota > Viridiplantae > Streptophyta > Magnoliopsida > Lamiales > Lamiaceae > Mentha > Mentha longifolia. The sequence continues at coordinate 24,213,289 of CM038110.1, read as the reverse complement.
AGAAGAAGGCGTGGCCTCCACACAAGAAATCGGCGGCAACTAGTGGGAGCAAAGGACCGAAGCCTACCGGCAGTGTTAAAAAGCCAAAGGAGAAAGGCAAGTGCTTCAAACGCAACAAGACGGGACATTAGAAGGCTGACTGCCCTCTAAAGAAGAAGAATGGAGGTACGTCTTACTCATTTGTAACTGAAACATGTTTAGCTGCTAGTTCTACCCAGACTTGGGTAGTAGATACGGGCGCAACTGACCATGTATGTTACACCTTGCAGGGGTTTCTGCAGAATAGGGAGCTGAGTGAGGGCGAAATTACCATCTCCATGGGCGATGCATCGAGAGTTGCAGCTGTCGCAATTGGAGATTTTCTTTTTAGTTTTGGACATTTTATTTTTGTTTTGAGAGATGTTTTATATGTGCCGGTGTTTCGACGAAACTTGATTTCTGTTTCGAAACTTTATGACGATGGTTACTCAGTAGTTTTTGATAGTGGTGTTTCTATCATGAAGAACAATGAGATTATCGTTTCTGGTACATTATCTGGTTCTCTCTATACTATAAATTGTCCAATAAATGCACCTTCTTCTTCAAATAATGCAATCTTATCATCAAACCCTAAAAAGAGAAAGAGTTCTTCTCAAATGAATCAAACCTATCTTTGGCATTTACGATTGGGTCACATCAACCAAAAGAGGATTCAAAGGTTGGTTAGTCATGGTATTTTGGAACGATTCCAAATAGAACCATTACCAACATGTGAATCTTGTTTGGAAGGAAAGATGGTGACTAGACCTTTCAAAGCCAAAGGAAATAGAGCTTCCGAGTTATTGGAATTGATTCATTCTGATCTGTGTGGACCGATGTCAACACAAGCTCGAGGAGGTTACGAGTACTTCGCTACTTTCATTGATGATTACTCAAGATACGGTTATATTTACCTACTTCGCCGCAAGTCCGAATGTTTTGACAAGTTCAAAGAGTTCAAATCGGAAGTGGAGAAGATATTAGGTAAAAGTATCAAGTCATTACGATCTGATCGTGGTGGCGAGTACCTCAGCACTGAGTTCAAGACTTATCTGTCAGAAAATGGGATTACTTCCCAATTGATTACACCAGGAACACCCCAACAGAATGGTGTAGCTGAGAGAAGAAATCGAACTCTTTTAGAGATGGTTAGATCGATGATGAGCTATGCACCTCTGCCAATTTCGTTTTGGGGATATGCCCTGGAAACAGTAGGTTATCTCCTCAATCTAGTACCTTCTAAATCGGTAAGTAAAAGCTCCTTCCGAATTATGGACAGGGCGCAAGCCCAGCTTGGGTCATATTCGGCTTTGGGGAAGTCCAGCATATGTGCTGAATAAGGAGGCCGATAAATTAGGTTCTAGAACTGAGGTTAGGCTGTTTATTGGATATCCGAAAGGAACGAAAGGTCGCTACTTTTATGGTCCTCAGGATCAGAAGGTCATTATGAGCACTAATGCCCGATTCCTAGAGGAGGACTATATAAGTAAGCACCAGGCGAGGAGTGATATTGTGCTCTAAGAGTTGAGAGCAATAGCAGCCAGTGATCCAACTCAGCCAAGTGTACAAGAGGATGTACCACAAGTAACTGCACCGATTTCCGACACTGAAGTTCCACCGGCACCTCGTCACAGTGGGAGGGTTGTTCATCAACCTGATCGGTTCATGTTTCTAGGCGAGTCCACTGATATTCTCGCTGGTCTTGAACATGAAGAGACCGACCCCTGGACTTATAAGGAGGTAATGGAGGACGAAGATGCAGATTCTTGGCAAGAATCTATGGATGCTGAGAACGAATCCATAGTAGACATGGATGTGTATGACCTTGCAGAGCTGCCAGATGGCAAGAAGGCCATTGGTTGCAAGTGGGTGTACAAGAGAAAGAGAGATTCTGATAGAAAGGTTACGGCCTTTAAATCTAGATTGGTGGCGAAAGGATGCACTCAGTGTGAGGGCATAGATTATGAGGAAACTTTTTCGCCAGTTGCCATGATTAAAACCATCAGAACTATCTTATCCATGGCAGCGCATTTAGACCTAGAGGTTTGGCAGATGGACGTCAAGACTGCGTTCTTGAACGGTTATCTTGAGAAAGATAAGCATAGTTATATGCGCCAACCTAAAGGTTATGTGTCTAAAGGCCAATAGCATCTCGTATGGAAGCTCAAGAAGTCTTTGTACGGACTTAAGCAAGCTTCGAGATCCTGGAACATACGTTTTGATAGTGTGATCAAATCTTATAGATTTGTTCAGTGTTCATACGAGAGTTGTGTTTACAGTTTCAGTGCGGATGGAAGCGTGGTAATCTTAGTACTGTACGTAGATTACATACTTCTCATTGGCGACAATGTGAACGTGTTATCAGGCGTAAAGGGTTGGTTGTCTGAACAGTTCAAGATGAAGGATTTAGGAGAAGTTGCTTACATCTTAGGGATCAAGGTGATCAGAGATCGCCAGAAGAAGATGTTAGGCTTAAGCCAAGCTTCATATATTGATACTGTGATCGCCCATTTCAGCATGCAAAATGCCAAGAAGGGATTTCTTCCTTTCAGACATGGCATCGCTCTATCGAAGGAGATGTGTCTAAAGACATAAAAGGAGATAGACGACATGAAGGTTGTACCATATGCTTCAGCGGTTGGAAGCCTCATGTATGCAATGCTGTGTACAAGACCGGATATCTGTTATGCCGTGGGATACGTGGCAAGATATCAGTCTAACCCTGGTCAGGGACATTGGACGGTGGTAAAGCACATCTTGAAGTACATCAAGAGGACAAGGGATTATGTGTTGACTAACCGGTCTGATGAGATGATCCCGAGAGGGTATATGGACTCAGACTTCCAGGCTGATCAAGATGAGAGGAAATCTACCACCGGTTATGTGTTCACCTTGGGAGGTGGAGCTATCATTTGGAGGAGTGTGAAGCAGAAGTTCATCGCAGACTCCACCATGGAAGCTGAGTATGTAGCTGCTTGTGAGGCTGCAAAAGAGGCTGTGTGGCTCAAGAACTTCCTTCATGAGCTAAATCTGGTCCCGAGTTTGTCCAAATGTATCGTGGTGTATTGCGATAATTCTGGTGCGGTTGCAAACTGTAAGGAACCCAGAGCTCACAAGGCAAGTAAACACATTGACAGAAAGTACCATATTGTGCGAGATTTCGTACAACGGGGTGATATAGAAGTGAAGAAAATCCCTTCAGCGGATAATCTGGCGGATCCATTCACAAAGAGCTTGACAGCCAAAGTTTTTGACAAGCATGTCGATGGATTAGGGCTAGCGGAGCCTCCCACATAATTAAACTTTGAGTATAAGTGGGAGAAGATGTGTAATAGATGCTAGATATAGACACTTGCCTATTGTCACATTGTATACTAAAAGTTTGCTTTAGTATAAGTGGGAGATTGATGGATTTGTATACTAGACAGCAGGCCTTTTAGCTTGTATACATGTGGTTCCATATTTCACTAACAATTTCCTATCTGATTATGTATGAATTGTTTGTTAAGCATTAAACATCTATCCATTATCTCAAAGTTATAGGCTATATGGTGTGTAGTAGATCACGGAAGACCGTAGTAGCCGGTGTCTCTTGAGATATAAATAGTTATCACAGTTGAGATAGTTTTGGATAAAACTATCGGTATAGACTGTAGCATAAATAGATAAGTAGCTTGTCTTGGTTACTTGTTTATGCTAGTACGTTGATCGTATTGATAGGATCACGGTGAGGTGAATTCTTCTATTCTGACCTAAGTAGAAGAATCAAGACCTCGGGGACTTAAATGTTGTTTAACGTAACACCTTAACTCTAATTGAGTGACTAAGGGTGTATAGTTGTAGTTTGTTACTTTGATTTACCATGGCTGAGGGTTCAATCATTGCAATCCAATATGACCCGTATCTTGGGTAACAACTATAACTAGTATGATCCTTAGTGCAACTACAATAGAGCACCGTATCCTGGTAAAACAGGTTGATTACATCCCCTGATGAATTCATTAAGAATTATCATACTAAACCCTGCAGGTGGATTAAGTTCCAGTATGATGAATAAGGAATGAATGGTACTACTCAGGAATTTATAAGATGTTAATTAACAAAAGCAATCAGAAGCTTTAGATTAATTAATGGATATAAGATATCTTAAATATGGGGGTGATTTAAGTCTAATACTAGCCCTGAGCTCAACAGGGATAAAACAGGTAGTTCAGTATTATTACTCTAGTGGAATGTTTTAATACTTATGATCTGAATTTTATTCTGGGCTGAATATAGAGAATTCAGAACATTGGGAGGCCCAGTTTTATCAGCTAGTAGATCCCTGGTCTGGCCCAATAAGCTCAATAGGCCACAGTTAAGGAAGAAAGGTCTGATCATCATCAAAGCCCAGTGAGGGACGCCTAAGATGATGATGGGACTGCAACTTAAGCCCATTCTCCTCTTATATATATTCACTTAATGCCTCTAGATACATAAGATATTGATCTCATAATTAAGAGAGGCTAGGTTTAAGTGATAGAGAGAGAGAACACAGCGGCGGCAGTGGTATAGCTGAGGGACGACATGTGCTATTTCTTCCGTGGCTGAATTCGTAGCGTGTTGTCCATCTAACATCAGATACGAGCAGGGAAACAGATCAGAAGATCTTCAAGCGAGCTCTCACACAAAAACCAAGAGGTATATCGATTAAACACCCTATGATTGTATTTAATTCATAGGAGCATGATAGGATTGAATCGAATTAATCATAACCGAAAACGAATCCTTGGGCGCATGAATCGTTCTTCGCTGATCGGTTCCTTCAATTAATCTACATATAAATGTATCAATTCTTACATATAGATCACAAGAATTGGATCATTTCTTATATAATCATACACAAAAAATATGCTCACCGGTTCTTCAATATTAATCTAGATAGAAATGTATCAATTCTTACATATAGATCGCTGGAATTGGATCATTTCTTACATAATCATACACAAAAAAATAAGCCCACCGTTTTTTATCGATATTAATCTAGATAACAATGTATCAATTCTTACATATAGATCGCAAGAATTGGATCATTTCTATCATAATCATACACAAAAAATATGTCCACCATTTTTCATCGATATTAATCTAGATAGAAATGTATCAATTCTTACATATAGATCGCAAGAATTGAATAATTTCTTACATAATCATACACAAAAAATATGTCCACCGTTTCTTCGATATTAATCTAGATAGAAATGTATCAATTCTTACATATATATAGATCGCAAGAATTGGATCATTTCTTACATAATCATGAACAAAAAATATGCTCACCCTTTCTTCGATATTAATCTAAATAGAAATGTATCAATTCTTATATATATATCGCAAGAATTGGATCATTTCTTACATAATCATACACAAAAAATATGTCCACCGTTGGATCATTTCTTACATAATCATACATGAAAATTTCAAAGACTAATTAGCTTATCCATTTAAATTAAAAAGAAATTCATGAACGTACACAAACGATCATAAAAAACCAAACCAAAACGAAGGTGAAAATACATAAATCCTCCGCATTAAAATCACCATTGCATATGATGAAAAAAATAAAATTAATGGGAACTAAAAAAAGCAAACAGATTAATTAAACAAAAAAAAGAGACCAAAATCTAATAAAATAACAATGCGAAATTTTAAAATCCTCTATATCATAGTAATTGCTTTCCAACTTTACAATTAAACCTAAAACGAAAAACATAAAGGGGACCCAATCGCAAACAAAATGAAGACGTCAAAATTCAACTAACGAGCAGAAGAACTCAACAAACATTCAAGCCTTAAATCACAAAATCCAGAGCTACAAGCTCTGCCTCTCTCACCTCAATCAGTCGTTGCAGGTTCCCTTCAAGAATCTGCAGAGCTCGAAAAAATCCAGAAGCTTTGAGAGCTTTGACGCCATCTCGTTGTACACCACGAGCCACGAAACCATTGCGCCGTCGTCGTCAGCTTAACGTTGTTGAGCTCCCTCTAGATCCTCTTGGCGGCGGCGGCCTTGTACCTCTCCATGTAGTAGAGCTCGAGGCGGAGGTGGCGACCGGAATCTGGATCTTTGGCGACGGCCTTGTACCTCTCAGACCCAAGGCACCGTGGCCTTTCGGATGCTTTTGGAAGCCCTTGGTTCAATTCCGGAAAGGAGGTGGTCGGAGTTGCATCGTGGGGGCGGTGGAGGAGGACGAAGGAAGGGTGGTGGAGAGGAGGAGGTAAGAGAAATAGAGAGAGAGAGAGAGAGAGAGAGAGAGAGGAGAGAAGCAGATTTGAATTTGAAAATGAGGATGAACGGCTGCATAAAGAGAGAAAAAATGATAGGGTTTGGGAGATAGAAAAGGGTATTTCTGGAACTTTACATGAAATTTGAGTATAAGTTGTGTTTTGTTAAATTTGGGATAAAATTTGTCTTCTTTAAGTCTAAGGGGGTATATGGGTGTATTTCCTCTTGGACTTTATCCCAAAATTAGTATTTATCTTATTCATGGTGTATTAACCTTAGGATATTGGATTACTTTGACCTATACATATAAATAGTTAGTCAATACTTATGTTATAATTTTTTGATATATCCATATAACTTTCGGAGGAAAAATGGCAAAGATGTAATTATTGCTAACAATTGAGCTTTTATATATTTTATAGATAACTATTATATACTGTATATTATGACATTTTATTACATGTAGCAAATTTTGTGACACTAAAATTGTATCACCTACGTTTTTTGTTGTAATGTAGATTCCTGATATGAGGCAAATACCAAAATGGTTAAAAACATTAAAAAAATAACGAATTCACAAATCTAACTTGTGAATTAGTCAATTAAAATTTTGAATCAGGCTCATGAACTTATGTATTTGTCTATCAATTCCATCTAATTTATACTATCTCTGTCCCGTTCGAGATGTTACCGTTTTTATTTTATACTCCCTTCATTTCGTCGAATAAGCTTTATTTGCTTTTTGGTAATTCTGGCACGTTTTTCCACGCTTGTTAATGATAGATTTTAAAATAAATTTTTGAAGATTTTTTTTTACAGGATACTACGACTGTCAGAGCATCCTGTAAAAGGAAAAAATCCATTTTAAAACTCATCATCAACAAGCGTGGAAAAGAGTGTCAGAATTGTCAAAAAGCAAATGAAACTTATTCGATGAAATGGAGGGAATATCTCATATATACTTCGTTTTAAAAAGCTGCTACGTTTCGAACGAGACGGAGAGAATACATGCAGTACACGAATTAACGGGTTCACGGCTCGTGAATACGTGAATTGCTACACATGAATTGCAAATCGGACCACAATTTGCACCTCACTAATTCATCACGGTTCGTGTTTTGTAGAACTCCAATTTGTCAGGAAAGAGGTCTGATTGTGATGGAGGAAGACGGAATAATTATAAATAATACTACTTCCGTCCTTTTCAAGTTGTTACACTTTTTTCAACAATTTTTTCAAGCATTTTCAAGCGCCATGATGATGAGTTTTAAAATAACTTTTTATAGAATTTTATCTTTAACGAGATATTACAACACTTATATTTATCACGTAAAAGGAAAAAAAATTAAAAAGTTATTTTAAAACTCATCATCAAAACGTTCGAAAACGCTTGAAAAAATTACTAAAAAAACTATAACAATTTGAAAAGGACGAAGATAGTATTAGCATAATTGAACACGCAAAAAGTGAAACTTGAAAATTCCAATTTCAAACTATCATCTCAATGTCACTTATTATCTCCCGAACGTTTGTAGTTTAGCAATACTTTAACCCAAAATTAAATGGGCAAATTAACCTTAATTGCAAAAGTAAAACGGCACTAGCTATGATTATCATATAAACAAATCAATTGAATGAAATATTCCATCACAACAAAATCAGAAGCACAAAGTAATGGCTTCTGATTCGAGAAAAATGACCTTCATCGCTCTAATCATGACGATCGCAATTCCAACATCAATAGCCCAAAGAGATAGATGGAGAAGATCCGAACAAGGCGCAGAACAATACTTGAGAGATCTCTGCTCCCGAACAAGCAGATCGGACGAGTGCTGGAAAATCATCAAACCGGAGTTGAACCGGTTTGGTAACTCAGACGATAGAACCATAGTCGGAGCTGCGATCGATCTGGCGATTGCGAAATCCGACGAAATACACGACAAGCTCAACCAGCTATACCAAAACTCCAGAAACGATGAGTTGAAGGAGAAATACATTTCGTGCTCGAAGAATTAAAACGACGTAAATCGGATCTGGTAATGGCGCGATGAGACTTGGATTCCGATAATAAAAGTACTCTGGCTGTTCAAGTGAAGGATGCTGAGGAAGAATTGAAGAACTGCAGAAGGAAATTTGGGGAGGGAATCGTTCGATTTGGGCCGGGCTAAAGATTGGCTATTGGGGAAGGAAGTATTCGACCCGGCCCATATTAGAGACCGGAACCTAGAGCTCGGCCTTTACTTGGAGATTGTCTCGGTTGCAATTAAACTAATTATTTAAAAGTGATAACTATCCTAATCAAAACTAATATTTAATCAATAATTCTACACATGTGTAATTATGTAACGAAGAAAAGTAGCGATTTTTAACAATTTTAAAAAGAGACGATTGTCAAGAGGAAAATTGATAAAGCGAGATTTCATTTTTTTTAATCAAGCAAAATTGAAAGAAAAATTTGTCCACTTTATAATGACTTAATTTTATTCAATATCAAATTTATTATAATAATAAAATAACTTATTATAAAAATGGAAGGAGAGTATTAGGCATCAGTCACTTGTGCTTTCAAAGTACTTTATTTGAGAAACAAATACACCATTCATGATTTGCGACGACACATAACAATGAATAGTTGATTTTTAAACCATCTGAAGCAAGTTGCATAATATCATGTCCCTTCTCGATATACCCTACTTCCAATTATTTTAACCACCTTTGTCACTCAAATGACGACATACGACGATATATCATGAACACTTCCAATGTTTGTAGTAGCCAACAAATACTCTCACACACCAATTACTGATGCAATTACAATGTATGGATTATCAAGTTGGTACAAATAATTTTCCTTCAATATATTTTGAAAGCTAGTAAAGATCACGTGCGTTGCATGTAGATCCGGTTATACTATTATTCTTAAGATATAATGAATTATATTAGGAAAAAAAAATCATAAATATTTCTCAAACTCAATAAGAATGATAAGTTTAATTTAAAGTAATAAAAAGAACAAGTAGCATATTGTTTTTTTTTTAAAGGAAAAAAACCTATACTATTTTCAATGTCTAAAAGATTCAAAATGCGAATATTTACTCACATTCAATTTTTTCTTGTTTGATTTTGATAGATGTTGAACAACTATTGTTCTTTTTGTTTTTAGACAAAAAAATGCCAAACGTGTCGTCATCCTCGCTTAGAACATCAATGTAATCTTCGAATTTCTTTTCATTATCCTTCTTTTCCCCTTTCCTTGCTCTTCATAAAGCTCCAAACCCCGCATTTGATTTTTTCTTTTCATCCCCTTGAGTCGGCTTGATTATTTTCTTTGTCCTTTTATTTTCTTCCACTTCTATTGGTTTTGCTTTGTTGATTGACTTTTTTCTTTCCTCCGACTTGATTTGTTTACGATTCTTGAACAAGTGTTTCTTCATCGATGTTGTTGTGCTTGACCTTTTGTATTGCACTGGCTATGGCAGTCAGTTTTCCTCCGTTATTGATCTTTACAGACTTGATTGCAATCATAAAACACATGTCAAGCTGAACTCATTTTCACCTTACATAAATTATACTCCCCCCATCCAGGAAACACCGCCACAACATCTTCGAACATCGTGATATACGTACTATAATCCCCTTGTATAACATTCAAAGTTATTCTATATCCGCAATGTATTAGATAATCGTTATAAGAGATATTTTATCAATTATTTATGCATAAGTATTTATATACCTTGGTGTCTGTCTCAACAACTTACATATTGCATTTTTTTCGCATTGCAATTTTTAACATTTTACGACATGATGTTGAGCACTTTTTACAAGAATCATAATATATCGATGATTTATTCTGAACTCCATCAATGATTACCATAAAACAAAGTACGTCAATGATTCCCATAAAACAAAGTACGATTCATGTTATATAAATATTAAAAATTATTATAATTATAAATAGTGAAATGAACTTTATAGCGTGACAACATAATTCTTCAATAGAGAACCAAACATCATTACAAACTTATGAAAGAAAATTTGGGAAAAAAATAAATAAACACTTGACTTTTTAGATATTCTACTTAAGTTCAGTATGATAATTTTATACTCTTCAACAATAATGGAAAGCGAATATTTAATTTTAGTTCTTTAGCAATGGTCAATGGTCAGCGACGGACAGATAAATAATAGCCTTAATTGTCAAAATCATGAGCTAAATCTTTTTTGAAAGCATAATTACAATAAATCTTAAGCGTGATGTTACATTGCTTTTAGACATTCGCTTCATCAAAGATAATATTCTTTCTAGACGTAGCAAGTGGACTACAATATGCTTAAAATAGAGGGGGAAAAAACCATTTAATCTCCAAACATGAATGAATTAATCTACCATCGAATTAAGACAATTAAATTAAGATAGTTCTCATATTGTCGGTGTTCACCTAAATACAGTTACATTTATTCATCAATCAACAAATATATGTCATTTTTATATTTAGAAATTTTCTTAGTGGATATCTGTAGCAATATATAATACTAAAACAAAACAAAAAAAAAGAAAAAAATCGGTGATCACAGCATTAGCAAACTTAAAGTTTGTCACATTGTTCGAAAAACCTTTTATTATTTACTTAATAGCTCTCTATAGTGAAATCAATCTATATATTGGCATTCTAATGAAATTTGCAATGTGAATTTCACTGTACTCGGTGCTTTAAAATAACCTAATATATATACACATTTTAGTAATTAATGTATCTATAGATATTTTCACAAAATAAATATATATATATATATATTTTTCTTCTTTTTGAAGTGACATTAGAGAGTACAATAATTGGATTTTGTGTCACAAGGTTTTGCTGCAACTTATCCCCTTCGTTTATTGCCATATCTTCTCAAATACGGATGACCATATATTAAGATCTGTATAAATATAAAAATAAATAAAAAATACATTTAATTTGAGTTTCTTTATTAAATAAATAAGAACATTATATGATAAAATTAGCTTACGCTTTGTTGGTGATAGTTATGTCCTTCGCAGTTTTTAATTTTGTATTCGATGTAGTTCCCACTAACACCAGTTTACTATCTTCAACTTTCACGAGAGCTCCATAGATATATGACGAATAAAATGCCCAATGAAATGACATACACAAATCGAGACTCACCAAATTCTTCATTTTTGTTGAATTTTGATTCTATATCCTTTAACTGAATCAAGTTGTAATGTACTTTGAGCCAATACTTTCTATTATTTCATTTATGACAGTGTACCTCTTGAGCGTCAATTTATTTATATTTTTAAAAAAAAAAATTCCTGGATGTACTGTAGGAAATCTATGATCAACTTTTCTGACATCAACATTACATACCAAAAATATTTTATCATCTCGAACTTTGAGGCATGATTACAATATATATTCTCATTGAACATAATAACTGCAATACGATTTCCCTATGTACATATTTAGTAAACCTGCTTTTAATATATAATTAAAACTAAAATAAAAATTTCAAATTTATTATGCTAAAACAGATATCACTACAAGAAAATCTGCTTAATAATAAGGCACTTAAAAGTGTCATCAAGAATAGATTATTGAGGCACTTTGAATATTAAGGTATTTAATGGAAGTGTCACATTATGAAGTGTAATAATAGATCAAATGCCATAAGACGGGTTCTGTCAGTACACATATAAGTGTCCACATTTATAGTATATAAAGGCATTGTAAAGTGCCATGATATATGTTCTAAAAGAGCACTAATTTTTCTATCCGAAAAATAAAAAATTGCCCTAAAAATATTTATAATTTTATTTTTCTCTTTCAAATTGTTAGAATTACATTTTCATCTTCTAATATTTATAGTTACATTTTAAATTCCAAATGTATATATCAATTTCTTACATTGATTTAAAACATTAAAATAACTACCATATATCAAACGTGTTAATTGAATTCACTCAATACAAGAAAATTTACAAATCAATTGAAGAAAATATCATATTCAATATATAAGTCATACAATGTATCTCAAATCCATAAGATTACATTCAATACAAGAGTTACAATTTACAAACACTTATTATCACAATTCACAAGCTTCAATCTAATCCAAAAGTACGCATCAAGATCGCATCAATCTGCATAGAGTAATTGTCTTCCTCAACAAAGTATTACCTGTACATCAAGAGAATGTGTTAGAATATAAGAAAAAAGCATAAATAAAAATTATATAGAAAAAAAATTATAATATATACCGGTTGTCCCTCTTTATGAAATATATACAAGTATGAAATAGCAAAGAGTGGGGGAAAGACTGGCAGCACTTGTGCAGGAATAGCCATCGATCTAAGTATTATAGATTTACTAGAACCAAATCTAATAGTGCTCCCTAGAAATTTAAGTTTCAATTTCGGTAATTTTCTAAACATCAATCAAAGAAAAAGTGGCCTACTAAAAAAATCTAATAGCGCAAACAACGAAAAAAAAAGATTGATTTGCGAATTAAAATGGATATACCTATTTTCAATTGGGACGAGTACTTGATCTGAGCCAAGAGTCTTTTTCAATGAAGCGCCATTTGTTGAATCTAGGTTTGGGAAGCCGCTATATATGATTGAGGGGATAGGAAGTATGAGATCGTGGATTCATGTGCGAGATAGTTTTTTTTTCACGTTCTTGATTAACACGTATTTTATGTGCATGTTGAGTGTATTTTGAATATATTTGAAGCTTGATTTGTATGTTTTAATGTTAGAAATGCTAGGGTTTCTTAACTCTTAATATACTTTAGACTTTTCTCATTTTTCTCGGTTTTCGATCTATTTTTGTGAGAATTTAAAAGAGTATTCAAGTAGCTAAGGATCGAAGGCCGGAAACGAGGGAGAATCGAGCTAAATTAGAGTGAAACTTGTGTTCTTAAATGTGGAATTTCAAGTTGTATCATTTATGTTTTCCTCGTTCTCTCGATTCTCATTATGCTTTTTGCAGGAACAATGGAGAACTCATTTGGCCAATTTGATCATTTCATGTCGAAGAGGGGTTCGTTAGGAGTCCATAGCAAAAATCGGATCAAGAATCGGAGTTCGGACGAGGGAGAACGAGCGAAAACGGTGGAGCTGCACAACATGACCGGACCGACGGCGACCCGGACGGCGCCCGGCTGGACCGCCGGCTAGGCCGCCGGCTAGCCGGCTGAGGGACAGAGTTTCTGGCGACCTGGACCGCAACCCACACGGCGGGTGGCTGGGCCGCCGTCCCAACCGCCGGTTGGCCGCCCCTCTTCACTCAAACTTGCCCGAACTCGTCTCGGTTCACCCCGATTCGTCCCAACTCGACCCAAAACTCACCTATTATGTATTTAACCCCAAAATCTTCCTATTTTGTGGATCTTTTGCATACTTTAATATTTTAGAACCCTAGAAAATATTTCCTTCTTTCCTTTTTAGTATTTTGAAGATTGTTGGAGCTATACTTGGTGGATTTGCAATTCAAGATCATCTTCTTCTTCCTTATTAAATTCTCTTTATTTTCATCATGATTTTATCTCTTTTTCATGGTTTAATTCCTTCAATTATGTCTAGCTAAATTTCTCTTTGGTTCCAATATATGAAGATATGATCTAGATCACTAGGTTTTTGGATTTTGTTGTTGGATTTACCTTCTAATTCATATGTCTTGTGGTTTGGGACTTAATTTTATTGCATGCTTGATTGGCCATCATTGAGTGCATACAAGGTGTTTAGTTAAATGCTTAGTAGGCTTTAATTCATAGCACTTAGCATCAAATCACAACATATTAGTAATTCTTGTCAATAGGAGATTCTAGATATTAATTGTGCCATTAGGAGTTAATCCATGCATCTTGAGTCCTAGTCGGAGATAGATGTCATAGGTTAATCTACTTACATTGATTGCTTTGAAAAAAGAATTAGTGTATACAATATATAGAATTCCCATATGAATTAGATTAAATTGGTTGATCCTAACAAATCCTAAAACCTAGGCCTCTAGTGATTATCGGATTATATTTGGAATCAAGCTTTCTACTATTGTTTGTTAACTCTTGCTATTAGTTGTTATCTAGTTTGTTACTTTTCAATTACATTGCTTGATAGAATCAAGAAAACACAAAAATATGAAGTTTGGTATAGTAGGTTTAGTAGCTAGATTACTACTTGAAACTCATTCGCCATTGCATTCCCTGTGGATTTGACTCGATTATATTACATCGATTATTATTGCATCTCCCTCACCCCTAAAGTGAGGGCGGATCAGTTCTTTACTCTTTCTTTTCTTTTTCTTTTCTTTTCGTTTTTATTTTTTATTTTTCCCCATCTTTCTAGTATTATACTATTAATCCCAAATATGTAAGTAGTAATTTATAAGCAAACATATTAGTACAAATTAAATATTCAAAACACAAAATCAAAAAATCAAAACCAATCAAGTTTGCAAAATGTAATTTGAGACACATTTATAAAAAGAAAAACAATGTTTACCGCAAAAGTCATAATTGAATTTTAATTTCTTTACATGAATAAAAGGGAATAAAATAATGAAATGGAATAAAACTTATATTATTCAAAATATGATTATTATTATTTTTTGTGATAATAAAAGTTATTTCACGTATACAGTAAAAAATATTATTATTATTATTATTATTATTATTATTATTATTATTATTATTATTATTATTATTATTATTATTATTATTATTATTATATCGAGGTAGCAATAATAAGTCAGATTAATTATATTCTCTTTGCCACTTAAAAGCATGTCATTCTTTAATGTTTTTCCTTTCATATTTTTGTTTATCCTTTTATAAAAAAAAAAATTGAAGAATTTTAAGGCGTATTCATAAGTGCCACTAAATGTGAACTATCAGGGCATTTAATACAATATGTCATATAAGTATGGACGTAAAATGTAGTCACAAATTAATGTATCTATTGAGTACTTTTAGTGGCATTTTTTTAAAAGTGTCTCATTCTTAATGTAGTCTAAGGCTATATTTGTAGTCGTGTATGATAGTTATAAATATAAATTTGATACTCCATATGTCCTCCATTTACTGACACTATTACTATATTGAGACATCCTCCATTTACTCAATATTTCTATTTTGAGATGAAGGCCCCACAACCACTTTAACACTGTGGGGATATTATGTTAAGGGGAACTTAGAATCAATTGTGTTTTGATTGGATTCCAAAACCCTCATAGAATATTTCCCTTATAATTTTTAATGATCTAGCTCAAGTTACAATGTATATTTTAATGTATTAGAAGAGCGTGCTTTCAGGTCAAAGCGCCTTTCAGGTCCAAAGCGTGCTTTCAGGTCAAAGCACCTGTCTGAAAGGAAACCAAAGCGTCTGTCTGAAGGAAAGCCAAAGCACCTGTCTGAAGGGAAGTCAAAGCACGCGTTTCCAGTTCAAAGCGCCTTTCAGGACCAGAGCGCGCTTCCAGGTCAAAGCGCCTTTTAGGACCAGAACGCTCTCAGGGCAAAGCGTGCTTGCAAGACCAGAGCATGCTTTCAGAGCAAAACGTCCGCAGCAAAGCCACATGGAAGCGGAGTGACTGAACAACTCGAAGAGCGTGCTTAATTTAGAGCGTGAAGGAGCTTGCTTTCATCACGCAAATCGTCTCCACCCTTAGCCGCTTGACCTTCAGTATTGAAGTAGTCAACTTGAGCGAGAGCGTCTGACAAGCAGGTGAGAAGCGACAGTTACTATACCACGTGTCCGCTCAGGATTGCTCAACGGACTGTGATATGTCTAATTTCCGAATTTGCAGGGCTAGGCTCCACTAGTCAACGGCTATCTTCCTAGGACTGTGCTCTATCAAGGAAGAATTCAAATTCGGATTAGACAGGTAAGGAACACGCACTTTATCTCTCCAACGGATAGATTAGTGTCCCTTACTATAAATAGAAGGTTCAAGCTACATAGAAAGATGGTAGATAGAGCAAGCAAAAAAGGTATAAATCATCCTACATCTCTCCCAAAAGATCTTCGGATCTCAACCTTCTAGTTTATTAATAAGACTTCAACTTCTATATCCATAAGCCTTAGAGAGAAATCATAGCCTTCTACATTATGCTTCATTGTAAAAGGATTTCTCATTAGTTGGAAACTATACGAACCCAAACCCAAACCTAGTTTGAGAGTTTAGTTTGTAAAGATTGTAAGGCTCGTGAGTGCCTATCGTATAAAATCATAGGCTCATGAGTGCCGATCGTATAAACTCACATAGGCTTGTGAGTGCCCATCGTATAAACTCACAAAGGCTCGTGAGTGCCGATTGTATAAACTCACAAAGGCTCTTGGGTGCCCGTTGTAAACCCCAAGCTTTGAGTGAAGTTCATCACTGAGTGGAGGTGGTAAGAGTGGATGTAGGAGCGTAACCTCCGAACCACTATAACTCTTGTGTTATGTGCTTTATATTCTTTATGCTTTAATTATTCATAACACACACTCACGCTCTAAGTGATAAACTGTTTTAAGTGCAAGATAACTGAAGCGAGTATAATAGCTCACCACATTCCGCACCGTACTCACACGAGCGAGAAGCTTCGAAAGCTACACTAGCATTCGAAGCGTCTACTCGATAAAGGCTGAAAAATGAAAGAAAAGTTAAACACTTCTCAACACACGTATTCACCCCCCTCCCCTCTACGTGTGACTCGCTACTTTCGGAACCAACAAGTGGTATCAGAGCAGGGGTTCTAACTGACCTCTGTGTTTGAATACTGGTAGCGCGAAAGCGCTATAGTAGGTGTACCTGAACTGATCTTTCTTAAAATCTTACATTTAAAACCTCACTCACTGCATACTGCATTTGCTAACAAATCTTCTAGTATGTCTACAGTGACGCTTCCTCAGTACTCAGTTGAAGATTTCTCCACATGGAAATTTCGCGTGGAATCGCATCTCAACTTAGTTCACAGCCGCATGTGGGAAGTGATGGAGCGTGGTCCCATCACAGGGCTAGAGCGTTTGGATAATATTGCTCACAATATTATTCAAGCAACCGTTTCTGACGCTTACCTACCTCGCATCATGAAGTGCAGATCCACCAAGGAGATGTGGAAGACTCTAGGCTCGCTTGCCCGAGGCTCGGAGAAGATCAAGAAGCATAGGCTTTCGGCACTCTTGCAAGATGTCAACTATCTTGCAATAAGGAAGAATGAAAGGATTGAAGCATTTGAGACCCGTGTCTTGAACCTCTTTGAAGCCGTAAGCTCGCTTGGAAAGAATCTCTCCCACGAGGAAGTAAATAAGAAGATCATCCGCGCTCTTGACGGGTAGTGGCAAAATATAAAGGAAATATTTTTGTCCACCAAGGTCTTGGAGCGATGTCTCCAGAAATGCTCCTTTCCGAACTCAAAGCAATTGAATTTGATTTGGAGGAGCGACCGAGAATAGCTCAACTTTCCCGCTCTCAAGTCAAGCGAGAGAAGTTCAAAGCGCGCGAAGGAAGTACATCCAACGCTTTAACTGCAAGAGCGTCATCGAAGCATCCCTCTCAAAGCGTGAGCATCTTTCTCGACGCTTTCACTCACACAGAATCTGACGATGATGATCAGACGAGTTTGTGAAACAAAGTTGGAAATCGCTTTCCCATTACTGTCTTCCTAAGAATATATCAAAACATGGCAAGCAGTATATGCAGTACATGGAGAATGTCTCACTGATTGTTGGGATATCAAGTTAAGGGGGAACCATCAGCTTGAGAGGAAATTCTCCTAAAGCGTCTACCTGGATGTGCTTCAGCATTTCTAGCCTCTCTTACGCTCTGAAGATACCCTGCCTCAACCCTCAGCAATGCAGTGATCTGCCTTCCGTGGAGCTTTCAAAAGGTATCATTGTAGTTTTTGATGATACCAAAAAGGGGGAAAGATGGGAATAAAAAATACCATCTCATAGTGAGGGGGAAGGAGCGAAGAAGCATTGAAGAAATTGAAGATTTAAGTGATGTTCAAGTGGAAAAGAAAATCCTTGACATCCAAAGCGCCTATCTCACCGCCCATAAGTTTATAGGATGTTTTACCTTTTTTAAGCATTTTATTTTGTATTTTCATTCGGGTTTTTGCATCATCAAAAAGGGGGAAATTGTTGGGATATTATGTTAAGGGGGAACTTAGATTCAATTGTGTTTTGATTGGATTCCAAAACCCTCATAGAATATTTTCCTTATAATCTTTGATGATCTAGCTCAAGTTACAATGTATATTTTAATGTATTAGAATAGCTCACTTGTTAGGGAGCTCTTTATTAAAATATAACTTTAGAGCGTCTAGGTGAGAGCGGCTTTTTGAAGGAAAGACGGAGCGGCTCTGAAGCAAAGCCGGAGCGCCTCTCTGAAGGAAAGCCGGAGCGCCTGGCCAAAGGAAGGGCCAAAGCGCGCTTCCAGGCCAAAGCATGCTTTTAGGTCCAAAGCGTGCTTTCAGGTCAAAGCGCCTTTCAGGTCCAAAGCGTGCTTTTAGGTCAAAGCACCTGTCTGAAAGGAAACCAAAGCGCATGTCTGAAGGAAAGCCAAAGCACCTATCTAAAGGGAAGTCAAAGCACGCGCTTCCAGTTCAAAGCGCGCTTTCAGTTCAAAGCGCCTTTCAGGACCAGAGCGCGCTTCCAGGTCAAAGCGCCTTTTAGGACCAAAGCGCGCTCTCAGGGCAAAGCATGCTTGCAAGACCAGAGCATGCTTTCAGAGCAAAGCGTCCGTAGCAAAGCCACATGGAAGCGGAACGACTGAACAACTCGAAGAGCGTGCTTAACTTAAAGCATGAAGGAGCTTGCTTTCATCACGCAAAGCGTCTCCACCCTTAGCCGCTTGAGCTTTAGTATTGAAGCTGTCAACTTGAGTGAGAGCGTCTGACAAGCAGGTGAGAAGCGACAGCTGCCAGACCACGTGTCCGCTCAGGATTGCTCAACGGACTTTGATATGTCTGATCCCGAATTTGCAAGGTTAGGCTCCACTAGTCAACAACTATCTTCCTAGGACTGTGCTCTATCAAGGAATAATTCAAATTCGGATTAGACAAGTAAGGAACACACACTTTATCTCTCCAACGGATAGATTAGTGTCCCTTACTATAAATAGAAGGTTCAAGCTACATAGAAAGATGGTAGATAGAGCAAGCAAAAAAGGTATAAACCATCCTACATCTCTCCCAAAAGATCTTCGGATCTCAACCTTCTAGTTTATCAATAAGGCTTCAACTTCTATATCCATAAGCCTTAGAGAGAAATCATAGTCTTCTATATTATGCTTCATTGTAAAAGGATTTCTCATTAGTTGGAAACTATACGAACCCAAACTCAAACCTAGTTTGAGAGTTTAGTTTGTAAAGATTGTAAGGCTCGTGAGTGCCTATCGCATAAAATCATAGGCTCATGAGTGCCGATCGTATAAACTCACATAGGCTCGTGAGTGCCCATCGTATAAACTCACAAAGGCTCGTGAGTGCCGATTGTATAAACTCACAAAGGCTCTTGGGTGCCCGTTGTAAACCCCAAGCTTTGAGTGAAGTTCATCACTGAGTGGAGGTGGTAAGAGTGGATGTAGGAATGTAACCTCCGAACCACTATAACTCTTGTGTTATGCACTTTACATTCTTTATGCTTTGATTATTCATAATACACACTCACGCTCTAAGTGATAAACTGTTTAAAGTGCAAGATAACTGAAGCGAGTATAATAGCTCACCACATTCCACACCGTACTCACACGAGCGAGAAGCTTCGAAAGCTACACTAGCATTCGAAGCGTCTACTCGATAAAGGGCTGAAAAACGAAAAAAATACTAATTAAACTATCACTGTCAAATTGATGGAACTTTTTTTTTCCCCTTGTTATATAGGTATATGAATTATATAAGGATTAATATTAATATACTAATGTTAATTAGATAATTATATAAGGATTAATATTAATATACTAATATTAATTAGATAAGGATTAGTATTAATATACTACTTATAATATTAAGGGCAAAATAGGCAAACTAAAATTTGTAAACAAGACACTTTTTATAATAGTATAGATTAATATTTATATATACGAGTTCTTTTTAGAATTATGTTTTGCTTGTGGAATCCCTACATTTTTTTTAATCATACAAACACAACCAGTGCCGTTCCTGACCGAAAAATGGCCCGGGGCGAAAGCATAAAAATGGGCCTCTAGTACTATATAAAGTATAACATTTATTGAAATACAAAAAAAAAAAAAAAAAAATAAATAAATCTACCAATTACATACTCCGTAAAATACTTTTATAATTTTTTTTTAACTTAAAATATCATTTATAATATTCCTTCCATCTCATACATAACGTCATACATCTTTTGCGTCGGAAATTAAGATGAATGTGTATCACACTTTTGAAAATAGGAACATACCTTTATCCATTGATACTCCAAACATGACATTATCTACTACCTCCATCCCACCTTATTAGTCCTGTTTCTTTTTTGACTCTTCGGCACGCATTTCCACCGAAACCTAGTACGGGTTTTAAAATATAATTTTGAACTATTTTTTCTTTTACGGGATACCATGACTAGAGTCAAAAAAGAAACAGGACTAATAAGGTGGGATGGAGGTAGTATATGGAATGGAGAGAATATCATTTTTAAGACTTTTGAGACCATGCATAGTAAATCAACTAGATAAATTCATAAATTAAACAAAAAAAACTAGAAGAATAAAATAGACAAAAAAATTACATTTATAACTTTTTCTTAAAACATAATATGTCATTTTTTTTTAAATGGGAGTCGATACATTAAAACTTAATTATATACATAAATAAATTAGATGAAATTAAAATATAAAAACAAAATAAAAATGAGAGTTAATAGAATGAATACGTGAAAAAAAGAGTTTGAGACCATGCATAGTAAATCAACTAGATAAATTCATAAATTAAACAAAAAAAATTAGAAGAATAAAATAGACAAAAAAATGACATTTATAACTTTTTCTTAAAACATAATATGTCATTTTTTTAAAAATGGGAGTCGATACATTAAAACTTAATTATATACATAAATAAGTTAGATGAAATTAAAATATAAAATAAAAATAAAAATGAGAGTTAATAGAATGAATACGTGAAAAAAAGAGACTAGAAATGTAAATAGAAAAATAGTTAATAAAATAAAATATGGGGCCCATGTAAAAAAAATAAAAAAAAGTAAAAATGTTGTTAAAAAAAGAGAATAGAAATGTAAATAGAAAATTAGTTAATAAAACAAAATATGGGGCCCATGTAAAAAAAAAAGAAAAAAAAAAGTAAAAATGTTGTTAAGAAGGGTCGAACCCACATAATGCATTTGAAAGATTAGAGACTTTGCCAACTATACTAAGAGAATTAAACATAAAACTTTCAAACCTAAAATAAATATATACATAAACATATATTATTGGGCCCCCAAAAATCGGGGGCCCTGGACGGTCGCCCATGCTCGACCTCCCTCAGGCACGGCCCTGAATACAACACACTCATACAAACGTATTCGGAATGACTCGAACCCCCGACTTCTTGGTTGGAGGGGAAACGTCTTACCAATTGCGCTGCGCTTCGTTGTAGTATACTTTAATTCTTAATTTTCTCACTTTTTTTAGATCTTCTTTTTTCTTTTCTTTTAATTTGAGATTGTATATTTTTCAATTCCATAAACCGAATAAATCATTGAGGATATTAATAGGTTGAAAACAAAGTAAATGAAACCCTTTTCGAAATTATCGCCCGCCTTCTAAATAAAGATTAATAAATGAATGGATAGAACTACTATAATTTAATAAGATCTGAACTCCTTTCTTTTGTCACCACATTTGAGTTCTTAGCTAGAGTTCACATGCCACAAATAATCGAAGGATTCAACCTTAAAATATTTCCCCACAAAAATAAAAAATATTTAAAGTCAGTTTATAGTCATTTCAGTACTATACAACACCGGACTTATATTATATGGGCCAAATGTCTGTTTGAACATTTTTAAGCAAGTTTGTAGCTCATGTGAAGTATAGTGGTTTCAATTTTTTAATTCTGCCACTTTTAGCTTTTTGCAGCAATACAATCACCCCCCACCCCCCCCCCACCCGCTACTACCCCCCCCCCACTCCTCCAAGGCTGATTATTTATTCTCTAAATTAAATTATAGTACTATTTGGGTTATTCTCTACAAATTAAATTAATTTCTTTAAGTTTTTTTAAGTACTTTATTTTTGCTCTTCAACCGACTTTCATTATAATACACAAACATGTCAAAAAAAAATACAATTATTTTTTGACAAACATTCACATATAGAATATTATTGGTTGGGAAGTTCAAATTTTATTTTTCAAAAATAAAATAAAAAAATTACACTAATAAGCAAAAAAGAATAGAACTTATAGTAATTCTTAAAGGGAGGGAGATTTTTCTCAAAAAAAAAACAAAGGAGGGAGATGAGAGTGGGTATCATGTATTCATGTATTCAATATTAATTTTCACGAATACATGAGTCGCGTATCATGTATTCGTGTATTTGGTAAGAGTGGCTAGTTTTTGTATTTTTTATATGAGTAGCTAGTACTTTGGTTTGTTATATCAAAGTGGCTATTTTAAGGGTTGCCTCAAATATTGTGTGTAGTTATAATTAAATTTGGACTTGGAACTAAATATATCTATAAATATTGATGTTGACAGTAATCTATAAGGTGTAATTGTAATATCTTTGGTGTTAATTATGTAATACATGGTTAGAACTATTAATAGTTATATTAATAATAATAAGGGGAATTCACTCTCTGCAAATAATTATATTAATAATAAAATGAGATTTCACATGTTTAGTCACTTATCGAGTTGTATCGGTTGAAACACTCGTATAATTAGTGATACAAGAAGTAAAGTTGTGGAATGGTCGATCCCTTTTTAGTAGTTTAGTGATAATAAAATAAAATTCACTTTATTAATGAGTAATGGAATTGAATGGATAGAGATCCTCGGATAATTAGTGTAACAGAAAGTAAAGTAGTTTAAGGTTCTATCCCGGATTAGTGGATTAGTAATAATAAAATGATATTTTACTTTATTAGTCACTAATTGAGCCGGTCATCGGATAATTAGTGTAATATGAAGTAAAGTAGTCGAAGGGTCAATCCCGTACTAATGGTTTAGTGATAATAAAATAAAATTCCGCTTGATTGGTCACAAATTGAATTTAATCATTTGAAATCCTCCTATAGTTAGTAAAATGAGAAGTGAAGTAGTCAAAGGGTCGATCCCGGATTAGTGCATAGTTGATAATAAAATGGAATTTCACATGATTAGTCACTAAAGTAGTTGAATGAGTTGAAATTCTCGTATAATTAGTGAAACGGGAGGTAAAGTAGTCGAAGGGTCCACCCCGAATTAGTGGATTAGTGATAATAAAATGGAATTGTACTTGATTAGTCACTATTAGAGTGGAACCGGCTCAAATTCTCGTATAATTAGTGAAAGGTGAAATGGACCATTTAAAATAGTCGATCAAGAATTAGTGGATTAGCTATAATAAAATAAAATTTTGCTTGATTAGTCACTAATTGAGTTGAATCAGTTGATCCTCGGATAATCCTTGAAGGAGTCGTCCAGATGAATCAATTCATTTTCTTTATATAATTAGGGAAATGTGAAGTGTGCTCCTCGAATAGGCTATTCGGAATGAATGGATTAATGATAATAAAATGAATTTTTAATTGACAAGACAATTGTCGAGTTGAGTTCCTTGAAATCCTCTAGATGAATGCAAGTATTATACTAGTAATACAGAGTATAATTACTATTGAGTGAATATGTAATTTTATACTAGTGCAAGTATTATACTAGTAATAAGTACTCCCTCCGTCCCCTTCTACTTGAGCCATTTTATTATAATAATAGACTCAAAATAATAAAAGCGGGCTCAAGTAGAAGGGGACGGAGGGAGTATAATGCAAGTTTTTTGTCGTTTTTATTTAATCTGTAAAGAATCAAATTAAGTTATTTTTAACTTTTTTGAATTACTAATTTTTTCCGCTTCGAAAGACTTTCATTATAATACCCAACCACTCAAGTATAAAACATTGGGATGGGAAGTTCGATTATTTTTTTCTTAAATAATTTAATATTAAATATCAATAACATGATAAATATAATCAGAACTTTAATAAACTTAATAAAGAGGGAGATGAGAGTGGGGGTAGTAACATGTTTAAATTATTAGGAATTTTTCTAATAATTGTTATCGAAGCTTTTCTTGTTTAATTGAGAGGTTTCTCAATTAAGAATTCGATTATCTTAATCAATTATTTCGAACTATAATTTAACTCTTGGTTAAATTATAAAAATTAATTAAGTTACTCGGGTGAGTAACCTCGACATAAAACTTGTAGTTTAATTAATGGTAATTGTTCTATTTCAATTAAGTATTGGGTTAAGAATTAATTAAATTAATTCTAGCCCAAAGGAAACAGTTGAGCAGCCCAAATCTAAATCAAATTAATTTCTTTAAGTTTTTTTTAAGTACTTTATTTTTGCTCTTCGAACTTATATTTTTGGGTTATTATTAATTCTCAAATTAATTTCTTTAAGTTTTTTTAAGTACTTTATTTTTGCTCTTCGAACGACTTTCATTATAATACCCAACCATGTCAAAAAAAATATAAATATTTTTTGACAAACATTCACATATAAAATATTGGTTGGGAAGTTCAAATTTTATTTTTCAAAAATAAATTAAAAAGAATTACACTAATAAGCAAAAAAGAATAAGAACAGTAATTCTTAAAGGAGGAAGATTTTTCTCAAAAAAAAGGGAAGGAAATGAGAGGGGGCTACGGGGTTTTGTTTGGGGGGAGGGGGGTTGGTACTAAGTTACATGGTGGTGGTGATATAAGACCCACAAAAAGTGAAAATTGAACAGTAAAAAGTAAAGAATACCATATGGTTTTGTCAGCTAAAAAGAGATGTGGGAGCTTATAAAACCTTGCCACGTGTAGTAAGATATTGTTATGTTAAGAAAATGTTTTCAACCAAGCAAGTCCCCCGGCCTTCAAAATGTCAGATCACTTTAATTTCAGTTTTGAGGAACGTTCCTTGATAGTTTATATGTGGTGGGAATGTAAGATTCCTCATCCATTGTATAGTTTTTGCTTCCTTTTATTTAGATAAACAAGAAAAAACAATCAATTTATTAAAGACGAAATTTGAAATCGAAGGGTCACTTACAAAGAACTTTTGATACGTGAATCATTTATTTATATAAATTGACCTCTAAAATTAAACTAAAAGAAAAGTTCAAATAGAGGACAATGTTAATCTCTCCTTTCTTGATTCTTACTATTTACTCCGTCCACCAAGTTTATGCATAGAATATTTCAGCATGGTTTTTAATTTTTGTAATTATTGGTGAATAAAATAATATTTTGGGTCCCACCTTTTGTTGATAAAGTGGTCTTTTGGTTGAATAAAATAATATTTTGATTGATAAAGTGATGATTTGATTGATAAAGTGATGTGCAGCCTATGTCCAAAAATAGCTATGCACAGACTTTGTGGACGGACGAATGCTGTATTAAATGCACAGACTAACTTGGTGTACGGATGGAGTATCATTTTAGATTTGGCTACTTATCATTTTATTAGGAACAAATGCATGAAACACTGTACTGGTTTGCGATCGCATGATTAATGTTTCCACATTATACCATATTCTCCGGCCAATATATGGCCGGAATTTAACAGAAAAAATGGTCAAAATGGGCTGGAGTTGTATTAGAAGCGTGGTTCTTTCTTGTTACGTTTCTTTTATTTTCCTTTCATTAGCTGACTAGGATGCCATGTCAGCAGAGTAGTTGGTATAAATAAGGTTTCTTCTTCATGCTTCGTACGGGACTTTCTTTCTCAAAAATTAATGTAACAGTTTTCGTTCTTAGCTCAAATCCTATATTATGAACAATTTTCGAACATTTTGGGTATCAATGTTTGCACAATTTTTACTATGGAATTATGGTTCTTAGATAGGAAAAACTCATCAATTCTCCAACATGCTGGGATGCAAGTTCTATTACCAAAGGGCGAAAATGAAGTGCCCATTTGAGAAATATATTTTCATTTCAATTCAGTGAGAATAATTTCAAAAGGTCGAAAGTTCGAGTCACCTTGAAAGGAAAATGAAGAATCATTATTGATTCTCTTTTTAAAAAAAAAAAAAAAATCAAAATCAACGTTAACTACTTAATAATTGGGAAGTTGCAAAAATATGTTATGATTGGATAGTAGTTAATAGTGTGACTACATTTTGAATGAATTAATGGAAAGTATGGAATAATTAGAGAAGAAAATAAGGGGAAAAGACATTTTGCATCAATCATTTGGTTTGGCCGAAACCGAACCGAAACCGACCGGTGGTTTTTGGCCGGTTGAGTACAATCACTTTGGCTGATTTGGTTATTATTTTTAAATTTTTTTGGTTATTGGTTAAATCGGTTTTGGTAGAACCGGCCATATGCTCAGCCCTAATTAGTTGTCAAAGAAAAGGTCATCAGTTTCAAGTCAATTTAGCGGTGAAGTGATATTTTCTAGTAAGCTCCTACGACTTCGAGTAAATTATTATTGAGATGATTTTGTTTTTCACATTTTTGCATTATTGCAAACAATTCCAACACATTTTACCATATATGTAGACGTACATATGCATGGAGAGACACCATGTAAAAGAAACATTTAGTTACGTTCTCTTTGATGGAAAATCATAGTAAAAGAAAGAAAATATATATACAATTTTCTCTCTTTTTTCCTTGTTCTATATGGCGGAATATGGATAATTTTCCTTAGGCTCTTTTTTCACTTTTCCACTCCAAATCATGATAGTATTTTCCCATATTTTCCACTTAATAAACATATGATAAAAAAAATTGGGGATCCAATTATGTGATAATATTTTTTATGCTTCTCTTGTCCCTCTATTTCTTTTTCCATCAAAGATAACACACTCTTAATTTAAGAAATTGAAGGAAATCTAGACCGTTGTTGATGCATTGTAATAACACATGGAATTGAATGCATCAACACGATAACAGTATATATAATATTGTACTCCCTCTGTCTCACCCTAATTGTCTTTGTTTTCTTATTGGAACGTCTCATATAATTGTCCAACCTAAAATGGTGAAAACTTAATCCCACAACTAATACCATTTTAAAATCTTTTATCTCTTCCAACATATCATTTAATTATCTTAATGTAAATACGTCTTGGTGTGACAACGCGAAACATACTCAGCCTATGTTTGGTTCAAGTTTTTTTAGATATGGAAAGGGAATCAAGTAATTGATTCTATTACATTTTGTTTGGTTTGAGTAATAGGTTATCTATTTCCCTTACTTTGGAGTAACCCAATCCATTATATTGTTACCCCTCAAGAATGAGGGGAAACAAGGAGAAAGGGAACCCCCTTACAAGTGACTCACTTTCTATTATTGAACCAAACACTCATTAAAAGTAACCATTATCATTACTATTTCTTTACTTGACTTGATTTCATTCTCTTTCCGTTACCCAACTTGAACCAAACGAACACTTATTATGTAATGATATAAGCTAGTACTTCATTAACAAAAACCAATGCTTTCTCCCATAAAATTATTTATAGATTAAACCGCCCCACTTCGACTTCCAACCCAATCCCGCAAAGTTGGAGTTATGGATTGCTAACTAGACTATCAATTATTGAAATTGTAAATTCTCGAATCGGGACCCAGCCCAATAGCTATCGGTTACATCAATCATTTTCAATTAGACTAACCCAATGACATGTTGTTTATTTATAAATAAAAAAATAAAAAATAAATTAAAAAAATAAAAAAAGAAGAAGAAGAAACACCCAACGAAATTTTCAATCCCATTTACGTGACAAGGACATGTTATACGAATACTAGCAAAAATTTATCTTCCCATAACGCATTTATCCATCTAAACCACACAGCCATAACTGCGAACTCATAAATGGCTCTAAATCTTTCGTTTAAATTAATATATAGATTATCGTTCAACATCACTAGGTACGTACTCCTATTCATGATGCCATATATAAATGCTCTATAAATAGAGAATATATATGAAATCAATATGTCAATTCCTCTTGATGGAAATAAGATGTATATATGCGTCCATACATTTAATAGTACATCGTGCTCATTACCATGCATGAAAATATTTATCACATGATTTATATACATGGACTGATGATGGACTCTATAATTCAAGTCCTAGTGAAAACATGATTCATAAATAATATAAATATATACGATATGATGTTTATTTACAACGATGGGTAGATCATTTAACTATCATCGACCATTCTCTACTGGAGGGAAACAAAATTATATTTAAATATTGACGTGGACTTCAAATCTTTATATTTTTTTAAAACAAAATATATCTTTCTAATTTAATTAAATTTCAATATACAACTGAGAAAAAGTTTTGCTGTACACTTGTACTACATAATTACATAAGCTGAATAAAAAGTTCGATTTCCTAATCCACGTATTGAGATGCATAACATGGTGTGTTTTAGCTCCTAATTTGTGGGGATAATGTCAGTAGAAGGAGGTACAAAACTGTTACTGAATTTAATTCAGTACTGAATCGGAAATATATGGTTGAGAGAATTTCACGAGCTGGCTTTGATAGTAGGAAACAAAATTGTGAAGTATTTCTGCAGAATTGCAGTCCCCATACCTACATGCTATTCCCATTCCTAACACCACCAAATAAATAAACTGAATTAAATGATTTTTTTTATAAAAAAACACTAAATAAATTTAATCCTTTTAATAGAAAACAAACTAATCTACAGCATGCATTTCTCATATTATAGTCAATACTTATATGGCCGAACTTAGCGCAAAATCAATATCGAGTTATGAAAAAAAAAAAAAAAAAGATTGCTCGAACAAAAATTGTCTAAAGTCACTAACTTCTGGATACAAGATGAAGATGCATATTATGTGGTTCGCCTATAGTTTGAATGGTCACAAATTCAAATCTCACTTCTCGAGATAATAATAATAATAATAATAATAATAATAATAATAATGATGATGATGATGATGATGCATACTATCACTGGCGGAGCCAGTAAGAAGGATATATATATATAATTTTATATTATTTGTTAATTTGTGTAAAATATAATGTAAAAGTCCTCTTACCAAACCAAATATCAAGAAAATTTATATGGAACCGAAATTTATAATATATAGTCTTCATTCAAGATTTTTTCTAGTTAGGCCCTGCACACTTTTTAAACCAAGGAGGGACTCCACTCTATATATTTTAAAAAGTAAATAGGGGGCTCCACTTCTATTGGATTTAGCTTTTGGTTTCTGATTCCACTCTATTAAAAAAAGAGAGCTAGTACTGTATTTTGCGGATAATTATGAAAAAATCAATTTTTATTTAGTTTTGTTAATTACTCCTCACTTATAAAAAGAAATATAGTAACTTCTTTAACATAATAGATTTATGGTCCCAACTTGATGTTGAAAGGATAATTACAATTCAATGAATTAGCACATCTTTTAGTTAATGGTCCCAAACCCATTAAAAGTATTTGAAGATTTAACTGGACATAGTTTATGGGTCGAAAACATTGTTTTTTTGTCATATCAAAGATAGTAAGTCATTCAAAAACCACTCAATAGTAGTAAAAATATTATTTTAACTACAATCCTACAATTTTCATGCCCTTCATCTTTTTAGCTAATTATAGAAATGGATCATTATTAGTAGTGTTTGTTAAGGGAGGTCATTATTAATTATGTAGTTAAGGAATAAAGTAGAAGTGATATTAATGCGGCAAGAAGCGTAAATTCATCAAACACCGTAAGAATCTGTGTGTGTGTGTGAAATAATTCTCATAAACTTTTCTGTTAATTTTCATTTTTGAAGTGACTTGTCAACCGTTGTTGAAAACAATAGTATTATTTATTAATATAATAATGTACCATGGTCCATGATTGAGATTTTCATGATTCTGCAGCTTTTGCATTAGCGAATGATTTAACACGGATATTTTAAAAAATAAAGTGTTTATATTTATAATTGAAAAGGTCAAATAGTATTTTTTAAGGATATTTTTGTATAAAATTTAAAGTAATGTATGACTAGAAAATTATGGATAAAGTAAAATACTTTTAAGTGTACCGTGTTAACATATTGTGTAATTTAGAACTTTGGTGACGATTATTAAGTGTTAGTTTGCGTAATATGGGTGAATTGGAAATGTCGGAACTCAGTGAAATTCAACGAGAAGGAATGAAATTTTCGGAAAATAGAGGAAAAAATTAAGTGTCATTTTTATGGTTGGTGTGGCTAGGAATGAGGTGGCTCCTATGTTTAGTTTTTTGGAGAGTGGAATAGTTCTAGATTATGTGAAGTCTGGAGCACAAATCGTTTGTAAGAATCGGTACTTCTTGTACCTTTGCTCTGTTATATAAATTTTTTTGCTTTATATATAAGTTTTAGGATGATACTAAATTCTTTAGCTTTATTTATATTTTTGACTTATATATAATTTAATGTGTAATTGTTAGTGTATAGAGAATGGACTGTACATCAGGCCCAAACACCGGCAATCCAACTTGCCGTTGAGTTGGACGGGGGTTCGAGGCGGTAGCCTCCAGCCCGAATTTTTTGGCCCACGTTTAATTAGGCCCATGATGAATCCTAAAGGAATTAGGGTTAGGGCTTCGTTTGTTGGCTATTTAATAGCCGTATTCTCATTGTAATCTGCATCCGAAAAATATAGTGTAATCTCTGACTTGACAACGTCCTCAGGCGTAATCATTCGTGATGAACTGGTTATACAAATCACATGTATTTTCTTACTTTGATATAATTATTGCGTTTATTTCATAATAGCGATGATATCCAAAATTGATTCAGATCTAATATCCTAGACAACAATTGTAATTAATGTCCTATAAAATATTGTAATTAGTGTCATGTGCGGTTTTGTTTTTCCTTGGAAACCCACACATGGCAAAGAGCACTCTATATATATATATACATGTCATTTATGAGGTCTATCTATAAAAAGATTATATGAACTCCATCTCTAATCGGGGTTCCTTTAGATCGGTTTTTTTTTTTTTTTTTCCTGATCTGTAAAAAGAAAATCTATTCAACAAGGCACCAGCCGTACCAAAAGATTACAAAGTATTCCACAACTGACTCAAGCTATTCAATACCCAATGAGAGTAATTAATACCTTGATCGGCATTACCCCTAATAACGCACCAATTCCAAAACTTACACTTAATCTCCATATCAGTCTTCCTAAATTTCCAATCTCTATCTTCGAACACCACCGCATTTTGCCATTTTCAAATCGTCCAGATTACACAGGTCCACAATCCTCCCATCAACTTTCCCACCTTACAGTTACCAAGAAGATTCACAAAACATCTCCGATGTCTCGCGATATCTCCCAGCGTAGTCCAAGAAGAACCGGACCAAGCAACTACATTTTCCAAAGCTGTACAATTGCTGGACTCGTAAGGAACATGTGCTGCGCTGTCTCCAACTCAACTTTACAGCAGCAGCATAATTGATTTGCATTTGCGGCAGCATTGCGTTTAGCCAGATTGTCCATCGTAGGTAAACGATCTCATAGAAGTCTCCATGCTGTGACTTGAGCCTTGTACGGGGCCTGATCGCGCCACACGCTTCTAAAAATGAGCTTTGACTCTGGCAAGGTGCGACCAGCAGGGGCGGGGCAACCAAATCGGGGGCCCTGTGCGAATTTGTAAAATTGAACCTTTTTCATAATTAAAAAAGACATGTATTTTTTCTAAATTATAAATTATAACTAAAAGGAAAAAAGGGTTAGAGAATTTTACTTTGTTGAAATATGATCATAGACGTTGTTGTTGCTGCTTCAGTGATCGAACTTGTTTTCGAAAGGTAATTAATGCACGTAGACAAGGAATTAATGAACACGAAAGCAAACGGAACACAAAGGCATTACGTGGTTCGATCTATTGGAATAGATCTACGTCCACGGGCGGAAAGAGTATGGATCTTTATTGCTTGTATGATAGTATAGCTTACAAGGATTGTTCTCCTTTTTCAATCTATTCTAAACCCCTATTTATAGGTAATTAGATGGAGTTTGACTATAATACAAAGTCTTCTCCTATTTGGACTCTGGCTTGATCTCCTCCTTTATGGATAAACACCGAGCTTCTATATCTCTCTTGGAGCTTGAGTTGTAGTCGATGTAGAAGTCTTGATTGCCTTGGTGAGAAGTTTCTCTTAGTTGGGCCGAGTTGCGTAGGCCGAGCTTAACTGTCAGGCCCAATTATGTTAGGCTTGATGCTTGGGCCTAGTAGCTAGGACATATCTTATCACATCCCCCCCCAAAAAGATATAGAAGTGAGGGTGTGACTCGGGGTAGAAAGTTGAAGTAAGAGTAGTGAAAGTGCATTGCCCCGTCGAAATTAGATTTCGACGAAGTCGGAATGCGTACCTCCTCGCTAGGACGAGGTCGAGCTTAATTTCGTATTGTCCCTTCGGAAATTAGATTTCGAGGTCGAAGAAAAGTCTGTTGCCCCGTCGAAAAATAAATTCAACGAAGTCAATCGTGTATCGCCTCGTTAAGACGAGGTCAAAGAAAAGTCCGTTGCCCCGTCGAAAAATAAATTCAACGAAGTCAATCAGTGTACCGCCTCGTTAAGATGAGGTCGAAGAAAAGTACGTTGCCCCGTCAAAAAATAAATTCGACGAAGTCGAGTTCGGGTCGTCCTGTCAAAATAGAGGTAAAAAAGAAATGCCTTGCCCCGTCGAAAAATAAATTCGACGAAGTCGAGTTCGGCTCGTCCCGTCAAAAGACGAGGTAAAAAAGAAATGCCTTACCCCGTCGAAAAATAAATTTGACGAAGTCGAGTTCGGCTCGTCCCGTCAAAAGACGAGGTAAAAAAGAAATGCCTTACCCCGTCAAAAAATAAATTTGACGAAGTCGAGTTCGGCTCGTCCCGTCAAAAGACGAGGTAAAAAAGAAATGCCTTGCGGCTCGTCCTCATTTTTAAACGAAGGTAGGTCGACCTCGTCATAAGACGAGGTTTAGGCTTTAAGTAGCTCACTTCGTCACAAGACGAAGTTTTGGCTTTAAATAGCTCTACCTCAGTCGTAGGACGAGGTTTTTGGCTTTAAATAGCTCTACCTCGTCATAAGACGAGGTTTTGGCTTTAGATAGCATGACCTCGTCATTAGACGAGGTTTAGGCTTTAAATAGCACTACTTCGTCAAAGAGGAAGTTTAGGCTTTAATTAGCACGACCTCGTCTTCAGACAAGGTTTAGGCTTTGAATAGACGAGGTTTAGGCTTTAAGTAGCTCACTTCGTCACAAGATGAAGTTTTGGCTTTAAATAGCTCTACCTCGTCGTAGGACGATGTTTTTGGCTTTAAATAGCTCTACCTCGTCATAAGATGAGGTTTTGGCGTTAGATAGCATGACCTCGTCATTAGACGAGGTTTAGGCTTTAAATAGCACTACTTCGTCAAAGACGAAGTTTAGGCTTTAATTAGCACGACCTCGTCTTCAGACAAGGTTTAGGCTTTGAATAGCACGACTTCGTCAAAGACAAAGTTTAGGCTTTAATTAGCACGACCTCGTCTTCAGACTAGGTTTAGGCTCTTCTCCGTTTTAAACAAAGGACGTATCTTTGTTTTTAACCTAGGTGGCGCCTCCTCATTTTAAACAAAAGTAGTTCTTCCTCGCTTTTAACAAAGGTGGTGACTTCGTTTTAAGCAGAAGAAGTTCGTACTTCTATTTTTAACAAGGTTAGGTCGGTACGCGCGTTCGGAATTTACCCCAATTTTGGGGTTTTGTTCATCCTCGAAAGGGTATTATGTCATCCTCGTCAGGATTTTCAATTATAAGGGCGAGATAATATGCATAAGTGGAGTAGAGAGAGATGCGCAAGATGTATGCAAGATGTATGCAAGACCCTAAAAAGACAACCTAAATTACCTAAATGAACTATATGAACTTGGACATTACTCTCAGCCACTTATGTAAGGTATCTCTTTAAATGAGTAATGTGCCATGCACGGGGTATTGGCTTACCGGATAAGTGGGCGAGCTTGTATGACCCTTTGCCGATGACTTCTTCAATTCGGTGAGGTCCTTCCCATGTGGGTTCTAGCTTGCGAGCCTTGCAGCCTTGCTGACTTTGTTATTTCAAAAAACAAGGTCGTCTACTTGGAATTGTTTGTACTAGATAGCTCACTTCGTCATAAGACGAAGTTTTGGCTTTAAGTGGCTCACTTCGTCATAAGACGAAGTTTGACTTTAAGTGGCTCACTTCGGCATAAGATGAAATTTTGGCTTTAAGTAGCTCACTTCGTCATAAGACGAAGTTTGGCTTGAATTAGCTCACTTCGTCATAAGATGAAGTTTGGCTTGAATTAGCTCACTTCGTCACAAGATGAAGTTTTGACTTTAAGTAGTTCACTTCGTCATAAGACAAAGTTTTGGCTTTAAGATAGCTCGACCTCGAACTCGACTTCGTCGAACTCGATTCATGGTCGGAGATAGGGCTGAAATCGATCTATGGCTTCGATTTTTCAACATGCAAAACCGGATTCAGTTTTAAGACTTAGATCTGCTGCTGCCGTTTCGGTACATTTTTCCATCAGATTTGAATAATAATTATGAAATCGACTCGTGGGCTTTGTTCTCCTCACCGAGACGAAGAGATGTATGGGTGGATCGCTCGTTTTGGTTGAGAAACGACGGAGAAATCTGCTGGAAAAGATGAACAAATCGCGATTTCGCGAGTCGTGCAGCAGCACGAACTTCCAGATGCGATTCCCGCCGCACCGGTGATCGGCTTTCGACGGAAAACCTACCGTTGGAATCCTCTCGACGAGTAGAACATGTTTCCAGGTGGTTTCGTCCGATTTGGTGGTGATTTCAATCAGGAATTGGCGAACAACAGAAGCTGCTCCGAACAAATCGCGATTTCGCGAGTCGTGCAGCAGCACGAACTTCCAGATGCGATTCCCGCCGCACCGATGATCGGCTTTCAACGGGAAACCTACCGTTGGAATTCTCTCGACGAGTAGAACATGTTTCCGGGTGGTTTCTTCCAATTTGGTGGTGATTTCAATCCGGAATTGGCGAACAACAGAAGCTGCTCCGAACAAATCGCGATTTCGCGAGTCGTGCAGCAGCACGAACTTCCAGATGCGATTCCCGCCGCACCGATGATCAGCTTTCAGCGGGAAACCTACCGTTGGAATTCTCTCGACGAGTAGAACATGTTTCCGGGTGGTTTCATCCGATTTGGTGGTGATTTTAGTCCGGAATTGGCGAATAACAGAAGCTGCTCCGAACAAATTGTGATTCCGCGAGTCGTGCAGCAGCACGAACTTCCAGACGCGATTCCCGCCGCACCGATGATCGGCTTTTGACGGGAAACCTACTGTTGGAATCCTCTCGACGAGTAGAACATGTTTTCAGGTGGTTTCGTCCGATTTGGTGGTGATTTCCACCCGGAATTGGCGAATAACAGAAGCTGCTCCGAACGAATCGTGATTTCGCGAGTCGTGCAGCAGCACGAACTTCCAGACGCGATTCCCGCCACACCGTTGATCGGTTTTCGACAGGCAACCTACCGTTGGAATCCTCTCGACGAGTAGAACATGTTTACGGGTGGTTTAGTCTGATTTGGTGGTGATTTCAGCCCGGAATTGGCGAATAACAGAAGCTGCTCCGAACAAATTGCGATTTCGCGTTTGGGGGGATCGCGTTGGTCTTCCTGTCATGGCTGTAGATTACCTAGAAAACTTTTGATCGAAAATCACAAATTTTCGTTTCCCACAGACGGCGCCAGTGATTGAACTTATTTTCGTAAGATAATTAATGCACGTAGACAAGGAATTAGTGAACACGAATGCAAACGGAACACAAAGGCATTACGTGGTTCGATCTATTGGAATAGATCTACGTCTACGGGCGGAAAGAGTATGGATCTTTATTGCTTGTATGATAGTATAGCTTACAAGGATTGTTCTCCTTTTTCAATCTATTCTAAACCCCTATTTATAGGTAATTAGATGGAGTTTGACTATAATACAAAGTCTTCTCCTATTTGGACTCTGGCTTGATCTCCTCCTTTATGGATAAACACCGAGCTTCTATATCTCTCTTGGAGCTTGAGTTGTAGTCGATGTAGAAGTCTTGATTGCCTTGGTGAAGAAGTTTCTCTTAGTTGGGCCGAGCTGCGTAGGCCGAGCTTAACTGTCGGACCCAATTATGTTGGGCTTGATGTTTGGGCCTAGTAGCTAGGACATATCCTATCATTCAGCTTTCTATGTAGGGCCCTTGCCCTTCAATTGAGTAAAGGAAGTAAAAAAAACAAAAACGTTCTTAAGGAAGAAAAAACAAAATAAAAACGCTTATAAAAAATTGTTAAATGAAAGCAGCGTTTTTAAGAAAGGAAAAAAAAAATACAAACGTTTTAAAAAATATTTAAATGAAAGCAGGAGTCTAATGGGTTTCGAACCCAGTACCACTGAAAGTTAAAAAACGAACTCAACCAATTGAACTATTGAAACATTTTGAAAATAGACAAACAAATTATATATACATATATACTGTATGAGCCAAAATAATTTGGGGCCCCAATTTTTCGGGGGCCCTGTGCGGTCGCCCATGCTGCACAGGGCCCAGAACCGCCCCTGGCGACCAGTAGCAGCGGCTCTTCGTGTAATAGACAAAAAGATTATACAATTATAAAAAAAAAAAATCAGTATTGACGTGATAACTAAAAATCGATATGAACTATAGATTTTTCATGATTACCGTTTATAGTGAAAGAAAGCATAATCTTATTATATAGTTTTCCCTCTGTATCACTATGATTGACACATTTTTTTTATTGGGTCGTCTCACCAAGATTGACATATTTCCTTTTTGTGAAATAATTAACTCTTAAATGGTACTCCCTCCGTTCCCTTCTACTTGAGTCAATTTCCATTTTGGGCCGTCCCACTCTACTTGAGCCATTTCCT
The DNA here is from genome assembly GCA_001642375.2 of Mentha longifolia. Lineage (NCBI taxonomy): Eukaryota > Viridiplantae > Streptophyta > Magnoliopsida > Lamiales > Lamiaceae > Mentha > Mentha longifolia. The sequence continues at coordinate 24,175,897 of CM038110.1, read as the reverse complement.
AAAATAGAAATAATTAGGCCCAATTAGTAGTGTATTTAAGGGACTTTTAATGGCATAATTAAGAATTTTTGTTTCATTACAGTGTTTTTGAGTTTAGAAATATGAATTTATTCCAATTTTCTATTTTTCAAATTTTAATAAAATAATTGAATAATTATAATTGACAAAGTATTATTACTATCTTAATATCCGTGCCCACTCTACCGGGCTCAAGTAGAAGGGGACGGAGGGAGTACGATTAGTAAATCCCTTATTATACTCAACTTTTTATAATTAAATCTCATCATCCACTCACTTTTCAGCACGTATCCCAATGTAATTTAAATTTTAAAACTTTAATTATCATAACTTGATCGTTTGTTCTCGGATTTTTATAATTTTTATACTAAATTAAAGGTCTTGATGTGATCTTTCATTTAAGAATCAGACATCAATATGTTTTTATGCATCTATGATGCTCTCGTTTTAAAATATACCTAAATACATAAACAACACTGATAGGATATGGCCCAGCTCCTAGGCCCAATATAATTGGGCCCCAACAGTTAAGCTCGACCCATGCAGCTCGGCCCAACTAAGAGAGAGACTTTTTCACCAAGGCAACCAAGACTCCTACATCGACTATCTACCCCAAGTCACATCCTCGCCTCTACATCGTTTTTTAGGGAGGGGGGAGATGTGATAGGATATAGCCCAGCTCCTAGGCCCAAGCATCAGACCCAATATAATTGGGCCCCAACAGTTAAGCTCAGCCCACGCAGCTCGGCCCAACTAAGAGAGAGATTTCTTCACCAAGGCAACCAAGACTCCTACATCGACTATAACTCGAGCTCCAAGAGAGATATAGAAGCTCGGATGCCAACCCATAAGAAGAAGATAAGCTCAAAGAGTCCTTATGGGAATAGACTTTGTATTATAGTCGAACTCCATATAATTATCTATAAATAGGGGTTTAGAATAGAATGAGGGGAGAGAACAATCTTGTAACCAATACTCATACTAGCAATAATATCCATACTCTTTCCGCTCCGTGGACGTAGATATATTCTGATAGATCGAACCACGTAATTCCTTTGTGTTCCTTTTACTTTCGTGTTTATTTATTTCTTATTGGTGTTCATTGATTACCTACGAAAACAAGATCGATCACTGGCGCCGTCCGTGGGAACCATAAATTCGTAATTTCCAATCAAAAGTTTTCTGGGTAATCTGTTGTCATGACAAGGGCAACACGATCAACCGCTGCGGCTGCTGCCAACAAGGAAAAGGAGACTAAACAAACCGGACAAGGTCAGGCAACAAATCCACCAGTTCGGGAAACAGAAATCCCCGAAGCCGAGGCAAGCCAGGCGCAAGATCCAAACCCTGCAACACGCCGACGATACAGGAAGGAACACGCGATAGACCAAACTCCGGACGGACACGATCAGCACGTGCCGTTGGATAAGCATGGCAATCCGATGAACCTGGAAGGAGAGGGAGAGGGTCACAACAATAGCCAGGAGGAGGACGACGTCCATCTCCAACCGGACGAATTTGATAAGGCTGTAAGGGGATATCTTGCGCATAATAAGCAAGATTTTCTCCAATTTGCTAAGCAACAAAAAGTCCAAAGTCGATGTGGAGAGCACGAAGCTACCTCCGGATCGTGGCATGGGCAAAAGTCCCCTAGCGTCAGGATCGTAGGCGCACGGGATGCCGTTTTTTGACAAGGCAAAGCACTTCAACTTTACCTCGTCTTCGACGGGACGGTACGCATTTGACTTCGTCAAATTTATTTTTTGACGAGGCAAAGCACTTCAACTTTACCTCGTCTTCGACGGGGCGGTACGCACTTCACTTCGTCGAATTTATTTTTCGACGGGGCAAGGCACTTTTCTCTGACCTCGTCTTCAACGGGGTAGAACGTACTTGACTTCCTCGAATTTATTTTTCGACGGGGCCAGGCACTTTTCTCTGACCTCGTCTTCAACGGGACGGTACGCACTTGACTTCGTCAATTTACTTTTCGACGGGGCAACGTGCTTTACTATACTCCTATCTCAACTATCTACCCCAAGTCACATCCTCGCCTCTACATCTTTTTTTTGGGGGGGGGGGGGGGGATGTGATAGGATATAGCCCAGCTCCTAGGCCCAAGCATCAGACCCAATATAATTGGGCCCCAACAGTTAAGCTCAGCCCACGCAGCTCGGCCCAACTAAGAGAGAGATTTCTTCACCAATGCAACCAAGACTCCTACATCGACTATAACTCGAGCTCCAAGAGAGATATAGAAGCTCGGATGCCAACCCATAAGAAGAAAATAAGCTCAAAGAGTCCTTATGGGAATAAACTTTGTATTATAGTCGAACTCCATATAATTATCTATAAATAGGGGTTTAGAATAGAATGAGTGGAGAGAACAATCTTGTAACCAATACTCATACTAGCAATAATATCCATACTCTTTCCGCTCCGTGGACGTAGATCTATTCCGATAGATCGAACCACGTAATTCCTTTGTGTTCCTTTTACTTTCGTGTTCATTTATTTCTTATTGGCGTTCATTGATTACCTACGAAAACAAGATCGATCAAACACTACATCCCTACACCCAATATACTTTATACACTACTCACTTCCATCTTAAATCCTGTGCCGAAAAGAAAGGGGTCTATCATAATGAGACGGAGGGAATATAAAACATGCCTATACTCGTATTCATCTTTTTTCAGCATATACATATACACTTGAGATAACTCGAACTCGTTCTTAATTATCGGTTGGAGGGGAAACATATTATACCAACTACATTGAGCCCTACGTCAATTTATAATACGTCACGATCTACAAAAACATCTGTAAATTTATATCATGAAGATCAGAAGGCAAAAAATACTACTAAATACAATGACAGTTTGAGCAAATAAATCATGATGATATGTATTACAAACATATAATATCGTTGGGTTTTTTTTTTATTTGAATATTTACATAAGTAATTGAATTTTGATTTTAGTATATGACGTTATAGTAGATGTGAATGAGCAAGTGGTGGGGGATGAGAAAAAGGACAAGGGTTTCCCGAGTCCTTTTCAAATCATAATCACTAGCATATATTCTTTGATCTATAGTCAATTATCTTTCTACACTAATTGCTACATCGATGGTACATGAACCTAACATACTACAGATCATCTGAGTTGATGGGCCATTAATTATATTCTAACATTTATTGTTTGATGTACAATTAATTAAAAGAATATTTCATATCGAAGATTTTAATTGCATTAATTATGTGCCACCCATTAAAGATCGCAAAATATTGATTACTCCTATAAATTAGTGTATGTTTCATTTTTTTGGTCTCGACATCAGATTCCAAATAGAAAAAGCAATGTCTAAACAGCAACAATATTTTTTGTTAAAATAAATAAAGAATAAATAATGGTGGTAATTTCCAATTTATTAGATAGTATAGATATTTTATTAATTAATAAGTACTACTACTATATAATCAATGCTCATCCGACGTCGTCCTAAATGTAGGTATATGAACACGTCATGCCCATGCTGGAGAGAGACATGAAGCATTGGATTGTTTGAGAAACGTTCAGCTCTGTAACAGAATCATTAATGTAATGTTTGAATTTCGGATTTCAGCCGAAGAAAGAAGTATTAAAAAAAAAATACTATAATTATTTATACGAAAGAGAAGATATATATATATTTCCGTATTCTGATCCTCATTTAGATAGTCATCCAGCCGTACATAGGATGATACCGTGTATACTAAATTTAGAATGAATATGGGGAAATTCAACTTTTGGTTGTGATAAATCTATTGTGGATATACATAGATATATCCATAAAAGTAAATAAATGTCAAATAATGTCCGGCAAAATAAAAAATATAAATTACATCAAATAATGTCCTTATATTTTATTTTGGGACAAAAATACCCTCACTCGCCCAACATTTGAATTTTCAAGTAAGACGTTACGTTTTTCATTTTATCATCACAAACTCTCTCTCTCTCTCTCCCCCAAAATATCTCTCTTCCCCTTCACCTTCAGATCTGCGGATCTCCTCCGCTGTGCACTACAGATCTCATCCGCTGCCGCCGCCCTTGAAGAAGACGGTTAGATTTGCGGTGACGACGTCGAGCCACTTGATACAGACCTCTATCTAGGGTTCTGGCGCTACCTCAGGATTTCAGACGAACCCTCTGCAGTCTCTCCTACAACCGCGGTAGGTCTTCGTTGACGGTGCGGAGATCCTCGCGTAGGAATAGGCGGGCTAATGTGAGCAGTGCTTTCGAGGTTCTGTGATTCACGCCGATCGAGTGCTTCTGGCCATCGAATGGTTTCAGAGGGGTGGAAAATGGGGCCATGGGCGGTGGTGGTAAGGATGAGACATAATGTAGAGAGCTTATTTTGTTTGCTGAAGTTGGTACTAATGAGACAATTTGGTGACAATAGTCTCTGTTGGGAACCTTTTCTCTCTTTAAAGTAAGTTTTGATAATGCTATTAGAAACCACACTTAGACTAGACTTTAATTGGAACAGACTGGTCTCCGTGTTTGGATCAGTCAAAGTTCAGCTCGAACAGGTTGCCATGTAAAGGTCAAGGTTGGTAGTGCAACCTTGTACCTATTATACTCAAACCTGTCATAACGTTCCTATGTAATTTGTCTATGTAACCTGCTCCAACCAATACTTGAAGATCTCATTCGAAGGTTACAGAGACTGAAGACAGTCAGAGGTATAGGAAGCTCAACCTGCAAAGTCCAACCTGAGCTGTGACTGAGGAACCTGTCCTGAACTCAACGACCATATTTGTGTCAGTGTACGGTTCTGCATATCCTGACACGCACAACGGCTCTATTACAAATGCTTCTCTATAAATACCTCAAGACATTCAAGAAAGAAAGTACGGGAAACTCAAATTACAAGCTGAAACGCTGCAGAAATCTCAAGCTAAATATTCACACAATCAACACTCGAAATCACTAGAGCTTTCCTAAGTGTTGATCCTTGTAGATTTCTATTCTTTCTAGAATCTGTCTTACTAGAACACAATCCACACTCTCACTACCATTACTATTGATATTCAGTGTAGTTGATAGAGTTGTATTCCAAACGGAGATAGCTTTTCACAGCTTTCCAGTTTGATTATTAGTGCTAGTTGTTTAGCATTAGTAAGATTGTATGTAAGCTTGTATGTAAGGTTAGAAGAGACACGACTCAAGATTCGTGCTAAATTCAGTCTAAAGAGAGACTTGAATTTGGGCTGGAACCTCCACCAGTGTCAAAAAGGAGCGAAAAATCTCAAGTTAAGGGATTACAGATTCGACGGGATCTGACGTGGACGTAGGAGCTGTTACTCCGAACCACGATAAAAACTCCTCGTGTTTCTCTATCTGTTTTCACACAGTTTGCATGCTCACAACCTGCACGATTGTAACCTGTCTTGCATGTGCACTGTCTTTGAAAACTGTTTTTGAAAACTGTCATTCAATTTCACAGTTTGCATGAACACTTACTTGAACTAAAGGTTTCTCTGAAAACTGCTTTGAAAACTGCTAACCAACCTCTCCACCAAACTTCCGCACGCAGGGTAGTCTTGCAAGCTCATCAGTTCACTGTTTGAGCTGGAAAAACTAAACTGCTCTGATAAACTGAAGTGACGACTCAGTAAGATCAAATTGTTTTGAAAAGTCAAAACTGTTGGTTAATTGGTGTATTCCCCCCCCCCATACACCAATATCTATTTATCGGGACCTACAAGTGGTATCAGAGCGGTGGTTCTTTTGACCACTGCTTCTGTATATACTAGAAGCTTTTTGTGCATTAGTGTCAAATTGAACTAGATCTCTGTGTCTGCAAACTGCACATATATATAAACTGTCAATATGGAAGCTTCACTACTCCGCGTCTGTGAAGACTTTTCTTTACAGGGTTATGAAGACTGGAGTTTTCGAATAAAGATGTGCCTCCAAGCTCATCATGTGCTAATGTGGGATGTCATCGAGAATGGTCCCACACCCATCCTTGAACCCTACGAAACTGATGTATCACGAGATAAAGCTTCTGAAGCAACGTATGTGCCAAAGATTAAAGATCCCAGAAAATACACAACTGAGGAAAGAAAGGAAGCTGGACTTGACAGCTTCGCAAAAGGATTAATCTCGAGCACAGTTAAGGGCGTCCACCTGGCCAAGATAAGAAATCTTGGAACTGCCAAGGAGATGTGGGACACCTTAAAAGCAATAAGCCTTGGATCAACAGAGATGCTGGAAAATAAGCTGTCAGTGGCATGCAGTAAATTCGAAGAATTCAAAATGCAGCCAATGGAAACCATTGAACAACTCAAAAATATATTCACAATGATTACCTTGGAGATCGCGGCTCTCAAGAAGGATAAATACAATCAGCGCGAACTCAATCTCAAAGTAATCCAATCTCTTCCAGTAAGCTGGCATGTGTACATCGCCATGCACCGCGGCAGGTCGGACATCAGCAACCTGTCAACTGAGCAACTGTTTGATCTGCTCATCGGCAATGAGTTTGAAATGATCAGATTGCACGGGTCACAACAAACGTCTTCAAGCAAGAAGACTGAGCCCGAAAAGAAAGAAAAGGATGCTGCATTCAAAGCTGCATCAATTACAGAAGAAAGATCAATCCCAAAAGATCTATGCTCTAAAATGGAAAAATTGCTGAAGGACTATGCACTTATGGCTAGAAGGAATGAAAAGCTTGAAAAGCGCTTCAACAAATTCCGCAAATATCACAAAGATTTCAAGAGAAATCATTCCACCTCTTCTTCCGACAAGAAAGGTGAAGAAGGTGGTTGTTTTGAATGTGGCAGACCAGGTCACTACAAGTCAGACTGCCCAGATCTTTCAAAGGCCGAACGTGAAGAGCTTCGTGCAAAAAGAGACCAAAAGCTAAAGGAGCAGCGCAGTGCCATGATCGCAGCTGAGGAAGAAGCCAAAGCTGTTGCCACATTATCAGACTCAACCTCCTCCGACGAAGATGACGATGATGAATTGGATGAGGAGGAATGTCGCTTAGCCGATGAAGATTCTGAAAATGAGGAATGCTACATGGGAAAATATCTCGATCTTGTTCAATACAAGGTTGATACCAAAATCTCATCTTCATATTCAACTAACACTGAACATGCAGGTTTCGAACTACCTGAAATGCCAACATATGAAGAGTTCCAACAACAGCTTAATGACTACAAGAAACTCTCAGAAATGTTCGAGCAAGTAGTCATAGAAGGATCAAAGCTGGAGAGTGAAAACATGAAACTCAAGGCTACTAAAAATGGAGACTTCACTCTCCATGATGAAGCTAGACAAAGAGAGATAGAAACTCTGAAAATTCACTTGGGTCAATCAGCTTTAAGGGAAGAAAACCTTAAAGACATGCTCACTAAAAAGGACAGTGAGATCAACAGCTTAAACGGCAAGCTGTCAGATCTCTCAAATGATCATGAGAAGCTGTTGCAGAAAGAGCTCAAGCTTCAACAAGTCCTAATGAGAATGAACAAAAATGGTGAAAAGCTTGAAGCCTTGCAAGCTGCCCAGAGACCTGCTCAGATAAAGTTTGGCGTCGGATTCCATGGTCAAACCAGCGGAGTCAAGGATAAAGAGAAGGTCCTGTTCATAAAAGAAAAGGGATTGGCTGAAGGCAAAGCTCACCACTTCCTACCTGACAAGCAACTCAACTTGAAGAATCCAACTCGACAACCTCAAGCAATCTTGGTAAAAGAGCATAGGAAGCCTGCTGTCAAGAAGCAGCAGCTAAGGCCATCAAGTGAACAGAAAAAGGCTGAGCCACCTAGAGAACTATATATGCAACCTGCATATAAAAAGAAGAGCCAACCTGCACCGAGAAGAGTGCAAGCTAAAATAAAGGAGAAGCACAACACAAAACTGCTCGACCACAACGAAACAACTACTATGAGCAGTGGCCAAATCAACAGAGACCTGACTATGAAGGTTACTGGTACAACCATCATTGGTACCCATATCCTGAACTGTCAAGTATGCAATGCCGATTTCCACATGGAAGTGGATTTGTAAATAATCAATGCAGATGTGGTTACATGGAGCAGTGCTATAAAAATGATCTTTATCAACCTGCTCATTACCAACAGCAAACTGCATACTCAAATGCAACCTACTCAAATGTGCAACGGACCAAGCCACGAGTCAACAGAAGTTTACAAAAGAGGAAGCTTGGAAACCAAGCTGCCAAATCTCAACCTGCTAACAAAGCACCCAAATTCATATGGGTTGCTAAAACTGTCTAATTGCAGGATGGGAAAACTCAAAGGAGGAAGCGAGCAGCTCGCGGGGCGATCTGGATCATCGACAGTGGATGCACAAAGCATATGACCTGCGACAAAAGCTTGCTTACAAACTTCATTGAATGTGATGGACCTCTAGTTGCTTTTGGAGGAGACTCTAAAGGGAAAACAAGAGGCTACGGTAATATAATTGTTGGTAAAACAACAATATCAAATGTCACCTATGTTGAAGGTTTAAATCATAATCTCTTTTCTGTAAGCCAGTTCTGCTCAAACGGAAAAAGAGTAGAGTTTTCTGCTAACAAGTGTGCTATAAAGAACAAGGAAGGAGAAGAAATTCTTCTTACCGGTATTTTGCAGGATAACTTGTACATAGTACAATGGTCAGATGAAAAAGAAACCTGTCTGGTCACCAAATCTGCATCTGAAGTAAGCTGGTTATGGCACAAGAGACTGTGTCACTTGAACTTCAAAGCCATCAATAAGCTCTCTCGCAAGAAGCTCGCAGATGATCTTCCAGATCAAGTCTACTACAAAGATCATGTTTGTGAAGCCTGTCAAGCTGGAAAGCAGACCAAATCATCATTTCCAAGCATTGCAGCTCACAACACAAGTAGAATCTTGGAACTACTCCACATGGATCTATTCAGTCCAGTGACTCCCAGAAGCATAAATGGTAAAAAGTATACTCTCGTTATTGTTGATGATTACTCACGATATACTTGGGTTATTTTCTTACATAAAAAGAAGGAGACACTAGTGGAGTTACCTGCGCTGCTCACCAAACTGTCAAAATTGAAGAACAAAAGCATGATCTCAATCCGATCCGATCGCGGAACAGAATTTCTTAATCATATGATTGAATCATACTGCACCAAAAGTGGTATTACTCATCAAACTTCAGCAGCTCGCACACCTCAACAGAATGGTGTTGTTGAACGACGCAACAGATCACTAAAGGAAGCAGCTCGCACGATGCTGAATGAAACCAATCTTCCTAAGAAGTTCTGGGCGGAAGCAATCAACACAGCTTGCTACACTCAGAACAGATCAGTCATTCATACAAGACACGGAAAGACTCCATACGAGCTGTGGAAGGATAAGAAACCTCGTTTTAAATATCTTAAATCTTTTGGCTGTGTGTGTTACATTCATAATAATGGGAAATCACAGTTGAAAACGTTTGATAGCCAAGCTGATCCAGGAATGTTTTTAGGATATTCAGAGATCAGCAAAGCTTTCAGAGTTTTTAACAAGAAAACTCATATTGTGGAGGTAACCCCACATGTTGTTTTTGATGAATCTATTTGTGAGTACAGGGAAACCCAACCTGATGAAAGTACAGGTACAAGTCAAAATCAAACAGGCTCCAACACGCAGTTTCGAGATGAAATACTGATATGGAGTCCAACCGACTTGGAAGAAGAAGAAACTGAGCCTGTACAAGATACTAATTCACAAAATCCACCAGTTCAGCAAGGGGGAATAAACCAAGGGGGAACAGAAGCTCCTCCAACCAGCTCATCTCCAACTGATCCAGAAACTTCAATGGAACCTGCAGTCAATGCAGAACTATCAGTGGATCAACTTGCTGAACAACTTCAACAGCTTAACCCCTTCACTCCTCAATCTCTACCTGAGTTTGAAGATCCCATACCAGACCCTGAACCAAATCTCACAGACGAAGAAATCTCTCGACGAAGAAGATGGGTCGATGCTCATCCTGAAGATCTCATTGTTGGGAACCCAAGGGCAGGTGTGAAGACAAGGAGACAAATAGGTGAAAGCTGTCTACTAAGCTGTTATCTATCCTACTCTGAACCCAAAACTGTTGAAGAAGCTCTTGCTGACCACGACTGGATTACAGCTATGCAAGAGGAACTCAATGAGTTTAAAAGAAATGAAGTATGGTCACTAGTTGATCGTCCTACACATCAAGGAGTGATTGATGTAAAGTGGGTGTTCAGAAACAAGAGAGATGAGAATGCTGAAGTAATCAGAAATAAGGCAAGACTAGTTGCCAAAGGTTACTGTCAACAAGAGGGAATAGACTATGATGAGACCTACGCACCAGTAGCAAGATTAGAAGCAATAAGACTGTTTCTAGCATATGCAGCTCATCAGAGATTCAAAGTCTATCAAATGGACGTGAAGAGTGCTTTCCTCAACGGAATCCTAGGAGAAGAAGTTTACGTTGAACAACCTCCAGGTTTCGAGGAAACAGGTCCAGAGAAAGTTTACAGACTGCACAAAGCAGTATATGGGTTGAAACAAGCTCCCAGAGCTTGGTATGAAACGTTGTCTACATTCCTACTGCATTCTGGTTTTAAAAGAGGATCAGTCGACAGAACATTATTCACCTTTAAATACAAGGATGATATTCTTCTTGTACAAATTTATGTTGATGACATTATTTTTGGATCTAGGTCAAAATTTCTATGTGACAGGTTTGGAGAACTCATGAAGTGTGAGTACAAAATGTCCATGATGGGGGAGATGAACTTCTTCCTCGGCCTGCAAGTCAAGCAATCGGCGGATGGTATCTTCATTTGTCAATCCAAATATGCTAACGAGCTGGCAACCAAATTTGGTGTTCAAAATAACAGACCTCTGAAGATTCCAATGATTGCAAATGGCAAGATGGATCCAGATTCTGAAGGAAAACCTGCCAGCATAACTTTATACAGAGGAATTATTGGTTCCTTACTTTATATTACTGCAAGTCGACCTGACATCTCTTTTGCAGTTGGAATATGTGCTCGGTATCAAGCTAATCCAAAGGAATCGCATCTAGAAGCAGCCAAGAAAATCCTTAGATATGTCAAGGGAACTGCAAACTTCGGTTTATGGTACCCTTGTGATGATAATTTTGAACTAACTGGCTATGCAGATGCAGATCATGGAGGATGCAAACTGGATAGAAAGTCCACATCAGGGACCTGTCAGTTTCTTGGAAGCAAGTTAATCTCTTGGTTCTCAAAGAAGCAAACTTCAGTTGCTACTTCAACAACGGAAGCTGAGTACATGGCAACAACAAGCTGTTGTGCACAAATTCTTTGGTTGAAACAACAACTCAAAGATTATGATGTCGCTGTTCAAAAAGTTCCTATCTTTTGTGACAACACAAGCGCCATAGCTCTCACTGTGAATCCTGTCTACCACACCAGATGCAAGCATATTGATATAAGGCATCACTTCATAAGAGATCACGTGGAAAAACAAGATGTAACAGTTGAGAAAATCCATACTGACATCCAAAGAGCCGATATTCTAACGAAACCTCTCATGGAAGAGAGATTCAAGATGCTGTGTGGAAAGCTTCGGAATGCTCAGAATGGATACACACCCTAAGTCTGAGAATGGCAGCAGTTCACTAGCAGGTCAGCCAAGAGCAGACTGACTTGGAAACTGCAAACTAACTAAGAAGCAGTTCACTAGCACAGAACAGCCAAAGACAGACAGACCTGGAAACTGCAGCTCACGAGAAGCAGTGAGGTGACACGCAGCTTGAAACCACAAACTGCGTTGAAAAGTCAACAATCACCGGTCAACCTTTAAGGGGGAACTGGAGAAAACGTATCAATCTCCATTTAAATCGTAGCTGAAAATTATTTCCTCTACCCATATATATTTTCTTTCAGTTAAGATTTTGAAAAAAAAATTCACGAAAATCAAGGGATGCATATCCGTTTATCCTATCCTGACCGTTGGAGGTCTATAAATAGAAAGAATATTCTTAATTTCTTTACGCGTTTCTTGAAATCCTTTGAAATCAAATTTCAAAAATTATCTTCACTCTCTCGAAGAAATTTCTTTCGTTCTTTCATCTTCATAAACTCAAAATTTCAAAATCTTCACTCTCTCTCCACAAAAATGTCTACAGATTCATTGAATGCTCAAGTGAAGAAAGCAACCTCTCTCATCTTCTTTGAGAAAGTAGTTGTGCTAGACTCGTATGGATACAGAGGTTTGGATCAGATGATTGAGACTATCACCCAATGTGATGGTTTCTTCAACATCATCACTCAACATCCACGAATAACGCTACCGGAAAGTGTTGCTTATTTGTTGTGTTCTCTGGAATCAATAGCCGGAGACCCCGCAACGGCAACTTTTCTCGTCAACAGCGAAGAAGAGCGGCATCATCTTCTTCCTCTCGTTCTTCAAACCTACGGGTTATCAGATACAGGGGCTATCACAACGGTTGATGATGTGCCCTTAGAATCCGTCAACGATGTATATCAACAAGCTCTGTTCGAGCCCAAAAAGATCTATGATCAGAGAACTTTCAACCGCCACGACCTGAAGTCCGAATACAGATTTCTGTTCGAGTTCGTTCACAACGTGTTCTTCTCTTACCTAGGCTCGAATGAGTCTGTCACTCTATCGAAGTTTAAACTGCTAACTGCTGTGGTGAAGCAGTTACAGGTTAACTGGGCAAGATTACTAGTCAATCTGTTCATCAAGGAAGCTGCAGAGCTACCTGCTAGGATCAAGGCCAACATGCAACTTCGTCATGGCACCAAGCTCTCTATCATTCTGCAGAGAACGCTTACAAATCGCGTATGGCGTGTCTGCACTGGATTTCCTGACGACAAGCTGGTTCCTCACACTTGCAACCAGTTGATCATGATTCTTGGCATCTTGCCTCACAAGATCAACAAGGCCAAAGGTGCAGCCAAGCTTCTGCTCACAGAAATGCGTGACTCAAAGGTGGATGTAGCTGAAGAAGAAGATGATAGCAGTGAGAATGATGAAGATGACAGTGTCCAGGTTGAGTCAGTTAGAAAAGGAAAGAGGAAGCTGGAAGATCTGCAAGCTGCGCCCTCTAGGAAGCGCACCACTCGATCTGCAGCAGCAACCTTTGTGGAGGCAGATCTCACACCACCTGCGACCACACCGCAACCTGCCCCTCCACAGGTTGGAGTGAAACCTGCTGTCGAACAGTCCCCTCCAGGTTTCCCGTCCAAAGCTCAGTCCCAAGCTCCTATCACTGAAGACCCTACATCCTCTCTCAACAGCTCCATAGCAGTGGACCAGATGTTAGCATTTTACAAAGCAGAGTTTCTTAAGATGTCACGAAGGCTCAACATGCTGGAATTGGAGAGCAAGCTGTATATTGATGAAAAGGTTGCAGCCTTGCAAACTGATAACGCCAAGCTGTGGGAATTCATCAAAGCTCACATTGGTGAAAAGGATGCACAAGAGCAGTTCTCAAAGGACAGAGGACAGTCCAGCTAGATAAAAGCTATGAACTCATAAACAGTGGAACCTGTTTGATCAGAAACTGTGAATAAGACAGTTTGCATAGGGAAGTGTCATGGAAGACCTGTATCAGTCTCCATGTTATTGAAATTACGTCTTAAATATGTCAATGATATGCCTTAATTTTTCAAATATTCAAATTTCAATAACATATATCTTGCTTCACTTGATTAAATATACCTTATCAATCATTCTCATTTATTGAAGCATGTGTTTTGTATTTATTGAAATCTTTGTTAAGGATATTCTGACACATTACTTAACATTCTTGCTTCACTTTCCATGTATGTCAAAAAGCGCATGCAAAGTCTCAAATCAGCATTTAATGCGAGGCGACGGTTGAGTGATAGGGTAATGCGAGTGGGATACACAACCAATCCCACGCGCCCACTATCTCACGGATTTCCAGGGATTCAATCTTATCCGTTGATCGGTTGATTTACTTCAATCTCAACCGCCCGCTTTACCTTTTAAATAAGAACGTAACTGTGCATCGTCGTTCCCAAATTCAATTTCTGAATTCTTCCGCCATTTTTCTCTGCAACTCACTTTCAAAAAAATAAATTCACACTCACAATTCTCTTTTATACATTCTTGAAATGGCAGGAGAATCTACGTCTCAATCTCTACCACAAACAACCGAGCAGAAGATCCAATATCTACAGCAGTACATTCTCACAGAGCCTGCGGCAAATCTTTCAACCTATGATTACGCCGGCTTGAACGAGATGTACTCCGCCATCCAGGAAGCAGATGGATTTTTCAAAATTATCACTCATGAGCCGAAATTCTGGCTTCCGCAGCAAGTCGCGATGTTCTATCTATCGTATTTTTGCCCGGAAGATGTCGACTCTGCCTTATTCCATCTTCCTTTACCTGGTGTGTCCGACGAGCCGATTCCGATCCTCTCGCTCATTTCTCGAACCTACGGCATCGCTGATTCAGGAACTGTGGAGATCCTGTATCACAAGCCCATGGGTTTAATTCTGGACGTTCCGGATGCAGATCTGGAAGCAGTTTACCAGAAAGCTCTTATGCAGCCTGCAACCAAGTATGATGGAAGGAAGTTCTCACGCCCTCTGCTGAGACCTGCGTACAGAGCTCTCTTTGACTTCGTTCACAAAGTCTTCCTTGGTTACTCTGGTAACCACGACGCTGTCACTCCAGTAAAGTTTAGAGTAATGACTGCAATCGTGCAACGTCTAAACGTGAACTAGGCCCGATTTCTCCTCGAGCTCATCAATGAAGAAGTCAAACAGCTCTCGATCACCTATGAAGGCGAAGTGGTGACCGATTTCCGCGTTGCCAGGAACCTGCGCCTAGGCACCAAAATCTGCTCTATCATTCTCTGCCTCCACCCCAACCTCAACTGGAGCGGAATGACTTATTTCAACAAGGAGAAGGTCCCCAAGGACCAGAAGCAGCTCGAACTCATAATTGGTGTCGACATGACCGTCTTTGCCAAGAATGATGATGTGGTGAAGCCGTTCCTGTACGACATGGGTCGATCTAACCCAGCTTGGGTCCCACCAGAGCAGCGTGACATTCGGAGAAAGAGACAGCTTGCCCCTAGCAAGCAGCTTGACAGACCTGCCAAGTCTCTGCGCATCAAATCTCCAACTCCATATCACGCAGGTTGCATACGGAGTTTGCCTCCATAGATGTTCAACACCAACCTGCTCGTCAAAACCTTTACGACATCCCAGAACAGACAGTTCTCGATGCACAGGTTTCAATACCTGTACCCTCTGTTCGTGACATCTTCAAGTCAAAAGCTTCAGAGCAAGCTGGTCACAGTCACAGCGACTCTCAACTGGAGGATGATACAGATTTCGAGGAAGAAAATCCTGATACCTCAATAGTCATCCACCAGCAGTCCGGTGAAGCTTCTCATCATCACAGCTCGCCTCCAGAGCTTGACCTCCATCTTATTCTTTCATCTGATGATGATGGAGAAGAGGATCCGATCAAGACTGCAGCTGCCATGTTAGTCAACTCCATCGAGATCGAAGCTGAGAAGACTGTCATGGAGTCCTTTCCCGGCATTGATCTAACTCCGGAGACCAGGCAGCTGGCAATTCGACTACGTGCTCTGCTCGATGGGAAGGATAGATCGTACTGTGATTTAAAGTCCATCTTCCTTATCCACCCCATTGAACAGCTAGAGATTGAAGAGCACAACCTTGGGAAGTATTTTGGCTATGCTTCCATTCCTGAAGCTCGCGACTGCTTCAAGAAGTTCGTCCTCTCTAGGATGAAGAGAGAGGCCAAGGTACTCAGTGTCGACTTGAAACCTTTCTACTCTAACGATCGCAACTCTTACAATTTCAGACTTCTGGAGGATGAAGAATTTAGTCCAATTCCTTCTCCATCCCGGAACAATGGAAATGCAGTGTCTGATCACGATCAAGTGCCGGTCGATTCTGTAGCAACCGCTGGAACTCCCCTCATTGCTGTGCAAGAAGATTTAAAGAAATTCATTATTGAGGAAGTTTCCAAGGTCAAGGCCACTGAAATTGCTGAACACCAGAAGATTGCGGACCAAATCGAGGCCATGGACACAGCAGCATCTGCCATGCTGGAAAACATCAAGGCTGAAATGCCACAGGTTATCAAGGATGAAGTGGCAGGCCAGCTCGATTCCTTCATCTCCATGCGCCTGAAAGCTGAAATGGACAAGCTGCTCCCCAACCAGCTGTCTGAACTAAAGGTTGCCTATGCCTCTTCCGTGGACAACCTGCGATATGAGTTTGAACAGCTCAACCAGCTTGTCAACAACTTCTCTTCAAAGCTCGCACAAGCTTCATCCAGCTCTCTAAAGAAAGAAGAAGAACTGCAAGGAAACATCAACTCTCTCCTACAATTTAAAGAGAAAATCAGCACTGACCTGTCCCTAATCTCCAATGAGCAAGCCTCTCTCAATACCACTGTTCAGCAATTAATTGATAATGCCGAAAAGGGGGAAGGGAAAGGCAAACGCACTGCTGCTAAAGCAAAAGGCAATGAGAAAAAGGTCACCCAACCTCCTTTGACTCAATCAGAAGCTGCTCCGCCTGTAACAGCTGTCTCTCAACCTGCTGCCCAGAAGTTGTCTGAACAAGAAAGGGCACAGGGTGAGGCCTCTCTTATTCGTCTGATGGCAGAAGCTGGCTACACCGCAGATGAATGCGAGAATGAAGGCAAGCAGAAGCTGTTTCTTGAAGACCTAAGGAAACAGAGAGCAAGGGACAAAGCTCGCGTCAGAAGCTTCCAAGGTCTTGAAAGCTGCAAGGATCAAGCTGACAAGAGAGAGCCAACTGATTGGCTACCAGTGGAAGATCAGCCCTTGTGGGACGAGTTCCTGAACCAGTTCATCTTACACCACTACTGGTTGCAGGTTGATGCTCGCTACACTGGTGACTCCAAAACTGCCTTCTACAATTGGATGCAAGCTTTTCCCGACCGCGAATTCATTAAAAGAGTCCGCGCGAAAGCTGCAGAGGCGAAGGTCACGATCAATCCGCCTAAAATAGAGACCTTCCAACCTCCCACTGTCTGCGGCACTGATTGTCCAGATATCGACCGAATCAATACTTTCATAAGGAATATCGCAGCTCAGTACGGTTGCAAGACCACAAGCTGTGATGAGTACAGGTCGATCCGTGACAGTATCTACGCAGCTATGGGATCAGTAAGCAAGGAGAAGATCGCTGAAGGGAGATTCAAGACTGTGAGGAAGTGACATGATCGTTTTCTCTCATTTGTTATATCAACTCTGTCATCTATGTACATCAATTCAGTTGATATTATAAATGAAAAATGATCATATTTTGTTCCTGACGACAAAATCTCATTATCCAAGCCTCTGCTTGTTATGCTTTAAATTTCCTAACACTTTTTCTCATGCAGCTGGCTGGACATCAAACCTTGATCATTTTTTTTTAAATCTTCTAAGTAAAGACGTAAAGTGTGGGTTTCGGCATCATCAAAAATGGGGAAATTGTTGGGAACCTTTTCTCTCTTTAAAGTAAGTTTTGATAATGCTATTAGAAACCACACTTAGACTAGACTTTGATTGGAACAGACTGGTCTCCGTGTTTGGATCAGTCAAAGTTCAGCTCGAACAGGTTGCCATGTAAAGGTCAAGGTTGGTAGTGCAACCTTGTACCTATTATACTCAAACCTGTCATAACGTTCCTATGTAATTTGTCTATGTAACCTGCTCCAACCAATACTTGAAGATCTCATTCGAAGGTTACAGAGACTGAAGACAGTCAGAGGTATAGGAAGCTCAACCTGCAAAGTCCAACCTGAGCTGTGACTGAGGAACCTGTCCTGAACTCAACGACCATATTTGTGTCAGTGTACGGTTCTGCATATCCTGACACGCACAACGGCTCTATTACAAATGCTTCTCTATAAATACCTCAAGACATTCAAGAAAGAAAGTACGGGAAACTCAAATTACAAGCTGAAACGCTGCAGAAATCTCAAGCTAAATATTCACACAATCAACACTCGAAATCACTAGAGCTTTCCTAAGTGTTGATCCTTGTAGATTTCTATTCTTTCTAGAATCTGTCTTACTAGAACACAATCCACACTCTCACTACCATTACTATTGATATTCAGTGTAGTTGATAGAGTTGTATTCCAAACGGAGATAGCTTTTCACAGCTTTCCAGTTTGATTATTAGTGCTAGTTGTTTAGCATTAGTAAGATTGTATGTAAGCTTGTATGTAAGGTTAGAAGAGACACGACTCAAGATTCGTGCTAAATTCAGTCTAAAGAGAGACTTGAATTTGGGCTGGAACCTCCACCAGTGTCAAAAAGGAGCGAAAAATCTCAAGTTAAGGGATTACAGATTCGACGGGATCTGACGTGGACGTAGGAGCTGTTTACTCTGAACCACGATAAAAACTCCTCGTGTTTCTCTATCTGTTTTCACACAGTTTGCATGCTCACAACCTGCACGATTGTAACCTGTCTTGCATGTGCACTGTCTTTGAAAACTGTTTTTGAAAACTGTCATTCAATTTCACAGTTTGCATGAACACTTACTTGAACTAAAGGTTTCTCTGAAAACTGCTTTGAAAACTGCTAACCAACCTCTCCACCAAACTTCCGCACGCAGGGTAGTTTTGCAAGCTCATCAGTTCACTGTTTGAGCTGGAAAAACTAAACTGCTCTGATAAACTGAAGTGACGACTCAGTAAGATCAAATTGTTTTGAAAAGTCAAAACTGTTGGTTAATTGGTGTATTCCCTCCCCCCCATACACCAATATCTATTTATCGGGACCTACAGTCTCATTAGTCCAATTTCTGATTTAGGGTTTAGCCTTTGGATTGTTTGTTACGGTTGGTATAGAGTTATTCCTCTTGTTCAGAATCATGTATTTTTTTTTTATTTTTTTTTTTAAAATGAATGTCATGCTTGAAATATTGATTTTATGGACTAAAATGAATTGCTGAAATTGGAACTAATGAGACTATTCGGTGCCAATAGTTCCATTAGTCCTATTTCTGATTTCGGGTTCTGCCTTTGGATTGTTTGTTACAGTTGGTTTAGGGTTGTTCCTCTTGTTCATAATCATGTATTTTTTATTTTTTTTGGAAATGAAAATCATGCTTGAAATATTAATTTTATGGACTGAAATGAATTGCTGAAGTTGGGACTAATGAGACTATTCGGTGCCAATAGTCCCATTAGTCCTATTTCTGATTTAGGGTTTTTGTCTCTGGATTGGTTGCTACAGTTATTTTAGGGTTGTTCCTCTTGTTCAGAATCATGTTTTTTTTTTTTTTGAAAATGAAAATCATGCTTGGAATGTTGATTTTATGAACTTAAATGAATTGCTGAAGTTGTGACTAATGGGACTATTCGGTACCAATAGTCCCATTAGTCCTATTATATGTACTGGATTGATGAGTTGCAGTTGAGCCTAATGAGACTATTTGGTGCTAATAGACCAAATAGTCTCATTTCTAAAAATGTCAGAAATTAAAAAAAACGTAAAATTTGAAGAAAAAAAAATGTAAAAACAATTCATAAAAAGTCAAAAAATCAGTCAAAGTCAATTCAAGGGTATTTTAGTCTAAAAAGTCAAAATTTGACATAATTTGTATTTTTTATCTTCTTGACTATTATTTGACATTTGTTAAATTCTATGAACATTTAAAAATTTGTCTCTAAATCATTTATCTATATAAAATTGTAAATTATTACTATAATCTTGATAATATCAATTGGTCTGTAGAGCAAAGATTGTACTTTAAATTGTAGTACTAATTGTCATTCTCTCTTTTTTTTTTTTTTTTTTTCCCATTCATGGGGCCTTTACCTATGTTTGTTCAAGTGCATTGCATCTTAACTAGAAAAAAAACAAAATCATCTAAAAATGAATTTTGATGCCTGTCTAGTAAAAGTGAAACCTAAATGTACAATATTACTAAGTACTACAGTATATGAGTTTGTTCTATATTGACTAACAATCTTTCTTCTAGACTATCTCTTCTATCTAGAAAATCTTTTGTTCAAGTGCACTGCATCCAAATTAACTACGGGGTATATAGATATTCCCTTCGCTTTTTCATAAGTTTCTTCTATCATTAAATTATATACTTTCCGTTTCAAGTATTCTGACACTTTTTTCTTATTAAGTCGTCTCAATTATTCTGACACCTTTCTTTTTTGGGAAATAATTAGCTAATTAATAGTACAATTAATAAATCTCATATTACATTTAACATTATCTAATAAATCTCATCATCCACTACCTCTCAGCACGTATCTCAATATAATTTAAATTTTAACTATCATAACTTTCTCGTTTGTTATTCGATTTTTATACCGAATTAAAAGTCTTGATACGATCTTTCATTTAAGATCAAACATAGATATGTTTTTATGCATCTATGATGCTCTGGTTTAAAAATATGTCGAAATACATAAATCACATCACATTCCTACACACATTACACTTTACACACTAAACACTCACGTCTTAACTTTCGTGCCGAAAAAAAATGTGTCTTAATACTTGAGACGGAGGGAGTACATATTAAATAAATGTGTAAATTTACATTTTAACTTTATTTGTAATTTTTTTTCTAAGTGTACTAAAGTGAAAAAGTTAGTTATTTTATCATCAAATTCCGAAATAAAACACTTAAAACAAACAAGAACAAAAGCTAAATAGGATACTGAAAAAAACGGAAAGAGTATATTCTAACTATAAATTATTATAAACCATAAAGAAAAAAACTAATTGTGCATTTCTAAAATTTTCCAAGAAAGAGTATCTGAATTTGCCACAGTTTTTTTTATTAATTGGCTAACAATATTTTTACTATTCAAACTCGCCTTCAATCAGCAACAAAAAACTAAAGAAAACTTTATTTTCACTTTGTTTGGCCTGTCTTTTCTTCTTCATCGCAAAATTGAAGAAATCAATCTCCAATCATCACAAAATTTTAAATCTCCGTACTGACCATTCCGAATTTTTCATATAGTTCCACCAGAAATTGTTCGATTATGAAAAATCCACGATATTTACTACGTTAAGGTAGATTTTAAATATCTTGTACTGTAATCTCCCGAAATTGTGCATACCCTACACCATCCAATCAAATATGTACCTTTTTTACTATCCATAATACAGTAAGTCATTATAAACGCCATCAGAATACATATATACATATAAAATTTGATTCATATGTTAATAAATCTTGACGTGTTAAATAGGAATGAATCTGGACCATTGATCTTAGTTAAATTTATAGTTGTCATTGATTTAAGCATGATTTCAAAAAGCATAATTTTAGTTAAGCATCAATTTGTACAATAAAAAGCATAATTATATAATAAGCATAATTCTATACATATTTAAGCATGATTTTGTATACCTTTAAGCATTTTTCTCATGTTAACACGCAAGAATTTTTTAACACACGAACCATTCCCCCCCATACATACATACAAATAACTTATACATATAAGTAATATGTACTCTCTATGTTCTAAACTATTTTATGTTAGGGACTAACACACGCACCACCGAACCATACTAGTATGATATTGTCCGTTTTGGGTCAAGTCCGCACGATTTGTTCTTGGGCTCCCTCCCAAAAGGTCCCAAACTAGTATTGTGGTGCTCCTCTTATATAAAATGTATATCCTCCTTATATTTTCAATGTGAGACTTTATTGTTTTTATCTAACACTTTCCTTGTTCCCAAACTACTCGAGACATTTTATTACTTCCTCTATCCTTTCATATTAATCTCATTTTCCAATTTTGTGTGTCCTACTTATTAGTCTCAATATCAAAAGTAAAAATAAAAGAATAAAAAATAAAAAAAAGTCAACGTAAAAATCAAGTGGAGCCCATCACTTTATTCTTTAAACCCTTATTGCCTAAAATACATTGTCCAAAAGAAATGAAACGAAAGATTTTATATCTCAAATATATTCCAAAAAAGGTCCGAGATGGAGGGAGTATTTGATAAATGTGTATAAATATTGGTGAAGAAGGTTGAAATTACATAAATTCACACACTAAAAACCCTCCTAGAATAGGGAGCTAGGCAGCTCTCTCTTGCCCATATGTTTATATATACCTGAGCTACCTCCAACTTACAACCACCAACACTCTGCTTCTCTCTCTCTCTTTTTCTTTTCTCATTATTAATTTAAATTAATTAATTTCCATACATGGTGTTTCTCTCAAAACCAGCAATGGAACAGTTCTCGAAAGCTAAGAACTGTACGGCATTGAATTTCCCCTCGATCGACCTCTCTCATCCCGACTGCCAATCGCAGCTGGTCAAGGCCTGCCAGGAGGTAGGCTTCTTCAAGGTCGTCAACCATGGCGTCCCCTTCGAATTCATGGCCGAATTGGAATCCGAAGCCCTCAAATTCTTCTCTCTCCCCTTATCGGACAAGCTCAAGGCCGGCCCCCCCGACCCCTTCGGCTACGGAAACAAAAAGATCGGCTGCCACGGCGACTTCGGCTGGGTCGAATACTTGCTCCTCACCACCGACGCCGATTCTCTTTACCACAAATTCTCCTCCATTTTCGGCGACGCCGCCGATAAATTCCGGTCAGTCGACACATCATATATACATAATTAATCAATTAATTGAAATGAAAAGGTTTTAATTTCCGATCTAAATCTCAAACCTCTGTCTCTCTCTCTATATGTATATACAGTTGCGTGGTGAATAAGTATGTGTCCGCAGTGAAGGAAATGGCGTGCCGGATTCTGGAGATGTTGGCGGAGGGATTGAAGATTCAGGCGAGAGATGTGTTCAGCAAGCTACTGATGGACGAGCAGAGCGACTCTGTTTTCAGAATAAATCACTACCCGCCGCGGCCGGCGAACGAGGATTCCGGCGGCCGGAATGTGATCGGGTTCGGGGAGCACACCGACCCGCAGATAATATCGGTGCTGAGATCCAACGACTCGTCGGGGCTCCAAATATCGTTGAAGGAAGGGGAATGGATTTCGATCCCTCCAGATCAATATTCTTTCTTCATTAATGTCGGTGACTCCTTGCAGGTACTCTACAACCACGCCGTCAATTCCTTCTTCTTCTTCTTCTTCTTCTTCTTCTTCTTCTTCTTCTTCAATTTTCAATTTATTTGTGTGTTAGTTTTACCTTTTCACGTGGGTGATTAGTTGTTGTGCAATTTTCATTTTGCAAAATTATGGCGGTCATTACTGGAATTGCGTCTATTTATAGGTAATCATCAACCGTGCGTGTGTGTATTACCATGTTGGTCGCATGTGCTTTGTGTGTTCGTTACGTGTATATTTACTTACTCTGTCTCATTGATAAAAGTCAATGGGCGTCAATTAGCCCTTTATCAATGGGACGGAAATAGTATAAAAAAAAGTTAATTTAATGTCGCAGTGTGTATATAATTATTATGTTAATTAAAAATATTATTAACTATTAAGTGAAATATATATATAAATATATTGGATTATCTAAATTGTACTCCCCAACCCCACGTATACTTATAAGAGTAGTTGTAGTAATTTATTTAAGCACACTAGTATTATCTTGTTGCCATGATGTGAAAGCTTACTAGATTTGCCTAAGAATTGTTTTTGGTTGGAGGTGGGGACAATATATTGCTCCCATAACTTCTCTCTCCTTCCATTCCATTCCATGCACGCCTTTTTCCTTTTCTAATTCAAATTAAATGTAATCCATGAATCTTTCTAGATTCCTCAACTAGTACGAGTCACTATCAAGCAAGTAGTAATATAATTGAGCCATTCTTCGAAATTCCAACACATATATCTCTGACAAGATTGATTTTATATAAGTATATATATGATATGATGATTTGGCATTAGGTTTTAGGTTTTAGATCGAAAATAATAAATAAATAAATGTTTTTTTTGATCGAAGTGGTGTGGTGTGGTGGTGTTTGACGACAGGTAATGACGAACGGGAGATTCAAAAGCGTGAGACACAGGGTAGTTGCGAACAGCTCAAAATCGAGGGTTTCAATGATATATTTTGGAGGACCACCGTTGAGTGAAAAGATAGCTCCATTGCCTTCATTAATGGAAGCCCAAGGAGAAGACAGCTTGTACAAGGAGTTTACATGGTTTGAATACAAAAAATCTGCTTACAACTCTAGGCTCGCTGATAATAGGTTGGGCCTTTTTGAGAAAATTGCTGCCTAGCTCTTCGTCTTCCCTTTCACTTTTACTCATGTAGTCGATTGCATTTTTTTTTTTTTTTAAATTAATTCAATTCTTCCGAGCTTCAATTTCATTCAATTCTACTACCAATTTACTAGTACTACATATCACGGGATCAACAAATAATAATATTAATATTATGTTTCTCAACAACATGCATGCATGTGTTTTACTTTTACCCTACAAACTTTAGCTATATCTAATGTTTTTTATATATATAGAGTAATAGTACAGTAGTAGTGTTATTGCATGAGATGCATGCAATACATTATGTGTGATTGGCGATTTATGTATAAGGATTTCCGCTGTGCTGCTCAAGTCACCCAAATTGCATGAAGTGTTATTCAAATATTATTTATTTGAATTATTTATTTTGGTAAGATATGGAAGATATTTGGAGAAGATATATATGGATATTTTTTTATATTATTGAAGATATGGTAGAGATCTTCTAGGGCTGAAATTCTCCTACGACAGACACATATTTATATGAGCTGAATATCATAATAGCGGTTGCGCACTTTGAGAGACCGAGAGCTGAATATCACTTTGCATATTGCAAAGTTTTCTACACAGTGTCTGCCATATTTTTCCTACTAGGGTTGTGCTAGTAGATGTGTGAGTTCTGAACGTATTGTTCAGCCTGTTACTTCATTGACGAAGCTGCTAGAGAACATGTGCCATCTGCCGGTGGCTGAAACCTGACTGTGGGTGTCTCTCACGGTATAGTTCACGCTGAAAAAGGAAATTGTAAACGGTTGTCTAAAGGCGACATAAGGTGGAGTCCTTTTGTGTAAGATCCTAAAGCATCCCTGCTTCGTAATAGTGAATTATTTCTCTCGGATTTGTCCCCCGGACGTAGGTGTGTTATCACCGAACTGGGTTACCAATCCTTTGTGTTCTTTACGTTTTTATTTGTTCTTGTGTCAAGAACATTTTTAAGAACACTGTTAAGAACATACGAATTGCACATGAATTACATAAGTATGTAAACAACTTAGAAATTACAATTGGTACTAGAGCAGGTCACCAAGGTTATTGTGCAGGTGTTGTGATCTTGGGGATATATTTCTAAGGTTGTGCATACTTCTGTGAGAAGTTTTCTGTGTAGATGGCTTCAATGGATGAGGAATTAGGGACACCAATATTTGATGGCACGAATTACGGATATTGGAAAGTTAGAATGACGTGCTTCATTCGAGCTACTGATGAGAAGGCTTGGATGACTGTTGTTGGAGGATGGACCTCTCCTACTGCTGCTGATGGAAGTCTAAAACCAAGAACGGAATGGACGTCTTACGAGGAGAAAACATTCCATTCAAATAAGAAAGCTCTAAATCTTATTTGTGCTGCTGTGAGTTTAAATGTTATCTCACTAATTTCTGATTATGATTCTGCTATGGAGGCATGAAATTTTTTGCAGAATATATTTGAGGAGAACAATCACGTTCATGAACGAAAGCTGTCACAACTCACTGCTGATTTTGAAGTGCTGAAGATGGATGTGAATAAGATTGAGAGAAGTTTGGAAGTTCTGACACAATCTGCGCTGATTGTTCTGAAGATGTTTCTAAAAATGTTCCTGATAAAGAAAGCTATGATTTTCTGGAGGTGATGGAAGAAGGTATACAAACTTCTAGATTGGGGCTTGTTACAGCTGAAGTCAGTGTTACCAAAGATGTCCTTGAAAATGTTTGTCAGGCTGATGAAGTCAATGTCAGTAAGGGCATTGAAAATGGTCTTGATGCTGAAAATCTTCAGGCTAGAGAGAATGTTGATGCTGTTGTTGAAGTCCACATCGTTAATCTTGGATGTCTGTTTGATTCAAGTAATTATCTCTTCTTCAAGTCAGACTTCTCACATGATTGTTTCGTTCAAATATTTGTTGATGACATTACTCTAGAGTTAGAGATTGGATTTTTTGTCTTTCATAAGTTTGGGATGATCAAGTGCAAGATGCAAAGCCTATTTATGAAAGTATTTGTGAAGATGACGGAAAGTGAAGCTGAAGTTTCTGAAGAACGGACTTTACTTCAGAACGTATATGGAAGATTGACATTTCTCAATTTATTTTCTAGAGATATAAGCTTCAATTGGGCTGTAAGTGATGATCTCTCTGTCAAGGCGTTGGATGGTGAAGGTGGTTTTCTCTGTTGTCCTCTGTTGGATAAGTGATTTGCTTCTATCCATATTCTTGAAGTAGTTTTTCTTGCATTGGTTTGCTGTGGTGGTAAAAAAAGGGAGATCTATGTTTTTTGGAGGAATTCTGATATGTTTATAGGATGATGAATTCTTTGATGAGGTGATTTCGTGAAGAGGAAATTTCTCTGCATTTGAATTTATGGGAATTGGATTTCTGGAAATTCAGCAGATGTTCTTGAAGATGTTCCGCAAGATGTTACTGTGTGGTGTTAGTCAACTCTGAGTTGACTTTACTTATGCTGATGTGGAATATCTCTTAATTTTTTTAAGAGAATGTGAAGAGTTTCTTTCTCTTTGTTGGAGGTAGTCAAAATAGCGAGAAAAAGAAAAAGGAGATTTTTGATTTCTTCTCCAACATAATTGAAGATTTTCTTCATCTATTTGTTTAATTCTATGAAGAAATCTTGGGATTTTCCTCACTTCCTATATGAAAGAATCTTTAAAGCTTGTTCAAATTATTGCTGGAATTGAAATGGAGCAAAACTCTACTTCGGCAGTAGAAATTGACGACCACAATCGCAATCTTAGTGGCAAATCTACAAGAGTGATTGATCATCCTCTCAATCTTGCTTCACGGTTGATGAAGAGGAAGAAGTCGTCGTCTGATTGTGTGTCTACAAAGCTGCGTAAGAAACCCTCTTCTTCGAGTTATGTTCAAAGCCGTCCAGTCGAAGTTAATGAATCTGGTGAAGATGTAATTCTGAAGAAAAAGAAGATTGTAAAGGGAAAAGGAAAGATGACCCCAGCAAGCCGAGTACCAGATCTACTTCTCGAAAATTGATGGCTGATGCAATGTCCAAGTGTGGAGTTTAGGGAGTTTCGATAATATATCGTGTTGATGATGTGCGAGAGGATGAGAATCTTGGCGATTCTGAGCTTTCCGATAATGTCTTTCAGAATGTTCCTGAAGCCGTTCCTGAATATGCTTCTGTCACTTCTGTACCAAATGTGGTACTCTCTGAACTTCGGAGAGAACTTATGTCTGAAAGCTGAGGATATTTCTCGTGTTGAGAATATTGTTTATCCAAAAGTTGCAAAGTGTGATCTCATGTGGATTTCTTCAATGGAGAGTTGATCTCCGAGCATTTATTTTCCTCTCTATTTCTTCAAAACCAACTCTATGTTTGATCTGGGTTTTGAGAGCTTGTCCCTGTTTAAAGTCAACTTTATTTGTTGGGCTTCTGCTGTTTGGGTGCTTTGAGGCCTAGTGTTAAGATCTCTGACAGAAAACATCATGTTGTTGATGTTGAAAGGAAATCAGCCACTGCAAATGTGAGAAAGAAACCTGTAAATGCTGATTTAGTGATTGACGAGGATGAGGTTGAAATGATTGATGATGATTTAACTACTTCAGTGAAGAATGTGGTGCTGAGTACAGTTAGGAAGAAGCTTGAAAAGGAGCGAGGAAAGATTTCCAAGCACATGAAGTTTTTGTCTGGATACAAGTCTACTATGGAGAGTGTATTGAAGTTACTCCCAGAAATTGTTTCTAAGTCTTCAGCTGATGGAGCAAGTGGATCAAGAGGGTACAACTGGTGATGAAGCTAGGACTGCTGATGTAGGTTCTGACATAGCTAACAAGGATGCAACTGTCGATGTTGCTGGAGATGTTCCTCAAGATGCTGATGTGTTAGCTCTTTATCATTTCGAAGGTGAACCTTGTGATGGGTGAGCTAAACGAATATAGGTTTCTATTTGCTCAAATTGTTATGAGATGAGTGATAAGTCTACTGGTCATGACAATGTTGTCAAGTTTCCTGCACCCATGAGAAGATGCAAGTGAAGTATACTGCTCATGAGCTGGGTATAATCTTTGGAAAGGGAGTAGTTTCTGTGAATTTTGAAGATGTCTTGAAAAAAACTTGAGAGCTTTGACATCTTGTATTAATGCTCGTCTTGTTAAAGCATTAGATTTGAATTTTGGTAAGAGTGCTCGTTCAGTTGAGGGGGAGCAATCCATTTATTTTGTTGAGATGGTAGATATTTGATGCTAGTGTGACTCTGGAAATGAGGATGCGGATACTAAAGTTATTAGAGATGATGAAGTTCTTGATGGTGACAGTATTCATGTTGTTTAAGATATTCATCAATCTGTTGAAGAACATGTCATTCAAGTTTCTGATATTGTTGGTGCTAAGAAGATCACATGACATGGACATTATGTTTGGTTTGAAGTTGCTAGCTTCTTCGCTTATAACTTGTTGATTATTGGAATTTGGTTGGTTGCGACATAACAAGCTTCTGTTGGTATACATGTTTGGATCTCTAATTTATAGGATTTGTGTTAGAAGCTCAATCACTTTTTGGAGACTGGTGTTTGACAGTGTTTGTGGCATATCTTTTTCAAGATCAAAACTTAGGGGATTGTTTATCCAAATCTTATTTATGGGATCTTGTCACTCGGAATATTGTGGTCATGATTTAAATGGGAAAGCTCTGAAGGCTCTTAGGTTTATTCCTAAACTGCTTTATTTTGATATGCATGATGATAATGTTGGAAAGCCACGTGGATCCAGTTCATCTGATGATGAATACGCTGCTTAGGTGAGGATGTACCTCAACATGTTCCTGAGAATGTTCCTGAGTGTTCTGCTTCATCTGCTCTGTCTAGTAGAAAAGTGCTATTAAGAGTCTTCATTTGATGTCAAAGGAGATCTGTAGAGATGCTTTTCAAGGTGGTTCTTCAAGAGATCTTCATGTTAATACAACTCGTGAGTTTGTTGGTCATGAAGTTGCGTGATTAATGTGGATTTTTAAACTAAGTGAATTGTTGTTGAAGATGTGCATAAAATTTTTGCACAATATGTTATGTGTCGCAGATTGGTTCAAGAGTTAAATATTGCAGATCTTTTTGTGGATTTTGAGATTTGATGCTGATTTGAGTGAAATATTTACACTCATAATCTTCCCAGTGATGATATTTTGGCAATCAAAGTTGTCCTTGATGCCTAAGCAAATGGTCATGACGGTTTTAGTGGTGTACCTGCTGATGAATATGATCAAGTTAGATCAGGTATTATATCTCTCTTCAAGCATTTTGAGGAGTTGAATGCAAGAATGCAAGTGTTACTACTGAATATAGATGATGAGGAGTTGTTGATGCATTAGGAAGAATTGAATCAGATTCCATTGATTTGAAAGTAGTAAATGATGCAATATGTCATTCTTGTAGTAAGTTATTCTTTTGAAGATGGTGTAACAGTTTCAGTCTGATTCTTATGTCTCCAGATGTTGTTTTTGGCTAGTTGGTGAATTTTGATTCACTTCTTGTTCCCCATTCTTGTGTCTTTAAGAAAGAAATTCGGATTGAGGGGGAGCATTTTAGCAATGTTGCTTGGTTTTTGCGATTGGTTTTGTAGATTCAAGCAATGTATTTTGCTATGGATTTAGAGAGAGTAATGAATCCAGAGGGAGTGTGCTGCGTACTGATGTGCACAGTAGTTGGTGAAGACTGATCTGTTTGGCGGTGTTCTTCAAAATGTCTCTCAGGATGTTCCTTAGAGTTCAGTTCAGATTGCTTGAACAGTATTTGGTATCCCTTTGCATTTTTGTGACAAAAAGGGGGGAAAAAGAGTCAAATGTCAATTACAAGTTTGGTTGCATTTGGAGTTGAAAAGTTCTGTTGCAGTTTGATCTTTGGATTTCTGTATCCAAAAAGGGGGAGAAATGAAGAAGTAGCATGCATGTCTTCAAGGGGAGAGAAGACTATTACTTCTTTATTTTGTATTTTGTGATAGTTTGTTCTGATGTTTGGTGGATTTGTGTGGGTTTAACTTTGATATTGGTAATGTGGGTGCGTTTCTTTACCGATCAATTGTTATTCCTTGTTTTGGACTAAGGGGGAGTCTTTGTGCAGTTGTGATGTTTGCTGATCGGTGTGATAAGTACAGTCAGTGTTCTTTGTGATGTACTTGATTATGTTCTTGGCTGAAGAACAATGGTCTTCTGTGTGAAGTGCATGCAATTTGGTTTTGGATACATAAATGCCAAAGGGGGAGATTGTTATTGCATGAGATGCATGCAATACATTATATGTGATTCGCGATTTATGTATAAGGATTTCCGTTGTGCTGCTCACGTCACCCAAATTGCATGAAGCGTTATTCAAATATTATTTATTTGAATTATTTATTTTGGTAAGATATGGAAGATATTTGGAGAAGATATATATGGATATTTTTCCATATTATTGAAGATATGGTAGAGATCTTCTAGGGCTGAAATTCTCCTACGACAGACACATATTTATATGAGCTGAATATCAGAATAGCGGCTGCACTTTGAGAGACCGAGAGCTGAATATTTCTTTGCATATTGCAAAGTTTTCTACACAGTGTCTGCCATATTTTTCCTACTAGGGTTGTGCTAGTAGATGTGTGAGTTCTGAACGTATTGTTCAGCCTGTTACTTCACTGACGAAGCTGCTAGAGAACAGGTGTCATCTGCCGGTGGCTGAAGCCTGACTGTGGGTGTCTCTCACGGTATAGTTCACACTGAAAAAGGAAGTTGTAAATGGTTGTCTAAAGGCGACATAAGGTGGAGTCCTTTTGTGTAAGATCCTAAAGCATCCCTGCTTCGTAATAGTGAATTATTTCTCTCGGATTTGTCCCCCAGACGTAGGTGTGTTATCACCGAACTGGGTTACCAATCGTTTGTGTTCTTTACGTTTTTATTTGTTCCTGCGTCAAGAATATTTTTAAGAACACTGTTAAGAACATACGAATTGCACATGAATTACATAAGTATGTACACAACTTAGAAATTACAAGTAGTATTTCCTTAAGGTTATTGACGTGGTCCCTTACCTTGCCTACCACAATCACTTCCATGTCACCAGATATATATAGTACAAACCAGCTAACACATAATTATATAATCATGATTATGGTTTTCTCTATTAAGCACATTTAATGTTAAGCAGTCGCAGCTGATGTGTTTTTGTGTTGGGTGGTTTGCGAGTAGCACATAACTTCCAATTTTAATTTCTTTCTCCAACCGAAACGTGTTTTAAGTTAATTACATATCAAAAAAAAAAAAAAAAAAGAGTTAATTATTGCATATGATATGATGAGACAATATAACTTATATCAGACTTCAATTTTCAGCACTAGACTATTCTTTCAAATTTCATTCTATATATCTTATAAATTCATCTTCAATCACTCAAATAGATACCAAATAAATCGACAAAATAACTAATTTGACATCCAAAATGATCAATTTTCTGAGAAATGTTATACTACCTTATTGACCTATTTTTCTAATAAGTGGATTGATATTCAAAATATATTCAATTACCTGAGAAAAATTATCCACTCTTGAACTATCTTTTATTATATTGAACAACGAATGGTTTGACATTTGAAATGAATATGAATATTCAATTAATGCTATCTTTTTTTTTATCAGACGAACACAACATACTCGCACACACACGCACCCGAGGTGACTCGAACCCCTGACCTCTTAGTTGGAGGGGAAGCATCTGACCAACTGAGCCGTGCTTCGTTGCCAATGAGCGTATTGACATTTTAAATTTAAATGCCATAACGAATCATGATCCTATTATATCCAAAATCAATACACTACTTGACATTCAAAACGATTATGATTACCTAAGAAATGATACTCGTTCTTAAATTAATTTTTATTACATGTACATCAGGTGTATTAACATTTTAAATTTGTACACGATTACGATCGTATGTGGAATTATTTCAAATTATTATTATTATTATTATTATGGGGAAAACCATCAAATACCCATTCTCACATAAGAAAATCAAAAAATACCCACATCTTATAATTTACAACCCAAACACCCAAACTTTGATATCCTTCCTTAAATACCCTTGTTTTTGTCTTTTTGTGCACATGGGGCACTCCTACTCCCATTCATCTCTCTTCTTTTTTCTTTGTCTTTTTTTTTATTTGGGTTCTTTCATTTATTTTCTTCATTTTTTTTTAATTTTCATTATTTCTGTTTATTTTTTATTTTTAAATTTTTGTTTTTTTTTTCAGCTTTTTCCCCATTATTTCCAGCCTTTTTCCAGTTTCTTTTTTTTTCATTTTTTTCAATCTATTTTTGTTTGTTTCGGTCTTTTTTTTTTTGTTTTTTTTAGTTATTTTTTTTTTCTTTTTTTGCTTTTTATTTTTTATTTTTTAGTTTTCATTTTTTTTCAGCCTTTTTTTTTCTTTCCTTTTTTTTCCATTATTTCTAGACTTTTTCAAGCTTCTTCTTCTTTTTTTTTTAATCTTATTTTTTGTTTTTTATAGTCTTTTTTTTTTTGTTTTTTTCAGTTTTTTTTTGTATGAATAGGGGAAGTGGTACGACCGTACGAGGTACGAAATATCAAATACGAACAAGTACGAATACGAATTGTGGTACGAACAAGTACGAATATGAATATTCGTACCTATCAATAGCACAAACATTTGTTTACAAAATATTTTTTAGAAGAAGTACGAAATGTTAAATTCGTACGAATAATCGAGATAAGAATTTCAAAATAATGTTAGTCTATGGTGATTGGTATAAATATATATTACGAATTACATAAGTAAGTGTGAAGTTATTAGTACGAATATGATTAATTTGTACCGATTACCTATAATATAGTATGAATTACATAAGTATGTATGGAGTTATTAGTACGGAAATTGATTAATTTGTACCACGTACCAATGATATATTACAAATTACTCTTGTTTTGTAGAGATTTGTGCTGCTTGTGAAGACATACACCAATCCATTAAAAAATATAAACAAAAAAACGCAAATAATTGAAAACCGAGCACAAAAATAAAAAACTTCGTACCAAAAATCGGGATAAGAATTTCATAATAATATAAGTATATGGTAATCGGTACGAATATCGGTCAATTCATACCGATTACTTATAATGTAGTATGATTTACATAATCAAGCACGAAGTTATCGGTACGAATATCGTTCAATTTGTACCGATTACCTATATTGTAGTACAGATTACATAAATAAGCATGAAGTCATTGGTACGAATATCGGTCAATTCGTATTGATTACATTAGAAAACATGTATCGGCTCCAAAATTAGTCCCAGGATCGAACACATCCAAAATAAAAATCATTCTCAAAGACCAATCAAGCTAAAACACAAAATTGGTACGAAAATAAGTCAATTCGTACCGATTACATATAACATAGTACGGATTACATAATTAAGCATAAAGTCATTGGTACGAATATTGGTCAATTCGTACCACGTACATATGAATTTCCAGATCTACAATTTTTCAGATCTAGACAGCTGTTGCATTTCTGGTCATTTTCCGGACGGATCCGAACGCCGATGATTCAATTGACCATTGGGCTTTGTTCTCTTTGAGAAGACGAAGAGATGGAGGGGTGGCTTGCCTATTTTGGTGAAGAAAAGACAGAGAAATCCACCGGAGAAGACGACGCACTCGCGAATTCGCGAGTTCTGCAACGGCGCAAACGTCCAGACGTCATTCCGGCCGCACCAGTGGTCGGTTTTCGATGAACGACCCACCATTGGAAACGTCTCAATGAGTAGAACATGTTTCCGGGTAGTTTTGTCCATTTTAATTGAGTTTTCATCCCGGAATCAGCGAAAGAACAAAATCAGCCAAGTGAAAAGAGATGGTTTGTAAAGGAAATAAACAAAAAAGTGAGGGGTAACTTAGTCCCATTTGCAAAAGTTGGGTATTTGAGTTGTAAAATTAAAAGGGTGGTAGATTTAGATTTTCTTATCTAAGAGTGGGCATTTGACCCCAATACCACTATTATTATTATTATTATTATTATTATTATTATTATTATTATTATTATTATTATTATTATTATTATTATCACAGTGTTACTTCATTAATACTTTAATCTAATTAATATGCAACAAAGACTCTTAACATAAAATAAAATAAAAAACAATTAAACTATATCTTCAAGATTTATTTGAGCTTATCATAATATAGACTATACTAGAAATAAACATCATCGATGCCTTTTTTCTCTCTCTACTAGAGTTTTTTTGTTTTTGTTTTTATTTTTTTGTTTTTGTTTTTGTTTTTGAGTTGATGACCGTGATTGTTCTATCAACATGTTTGATTATACGTGGCTCTAATTTGATTGATATACATAGATGCATGTATATGTACTAATGATTGATTATACATACTTCGGATGTAATATTCTTTTTGTGATAATGGTACGGAATGCCCACTTAAGATAACAAAAGATGAAAAGTAGCCACTAACTTAATAATATATAAAATCTAGCCACTTTCAATATAAAGAGACAAAATTACCCTTTTATATTTAATTTTCTACTTATTTAATTAAGAGATAATTAAGAGATAAGCATGAAATGAAAATCACGTTCTCACACGTACATAAACTGAAATGCGTTAAATTTGGGATTCAATAAACACTTCTTCCAACAATTTGTGGCCACACTAACGACGGCGAGAATACATCTGTCGTCATCCCTTACTCAACGCCATCAATCGAGTTTATTTTTCCAGCAAACTTCATTGAAAGGTGGTGCGAAATTGTTTGGACAAGTTCAGGTAATTTGTTGTTTTTTTTTTCGACATGATGTATTCGTTTGTTTGTTATTTAGTATTGTATATGTCGTCATTCCATTATTTCATATTGCTTGAATTTCAGTATATTGTTCATGTATTTCTGAAAAACTGGTGAATGGTGGTTGTAGTTCTCAGATTATGTGCGATAATTCGTTCGTTTGTTATTTATTATTGTACATGTCGCCCTTCTATTAGATCATATTGTATGAATTTCAGTATATTGTTCATGTGTTTCTCAAAAAGTAGTGAATGGAGGTTGTAGTTTTCGATCTGCAATCTGAAAACTTATATCTAGCAATCTAGCAACTTATATTCTGAAATTGCTCGATCGCGCGCATTCATGCATAAGTTGCTCGATCGATCCCACACGTTCCCGATCGATTGTAGTTTCGAATACAAGTTTAAATTGTTCTTTACTTAAAATATAGTGTACGGTTTTGATGAGATATAACGATTTTTTGTAATTTTCAGATGACTCAATTTGGGATCGTTCTTCATTACGGAGGACAATGGAGCGGTAATATTTATGAAGGCGGAGAACATGAGTACGTCCCTATACCACGAAAACCATTTTCATATGAAGACTTGTTGAAAAAAGTCGAACGCCATGTTACTGTAGATACGAACATGTTTTATCATCAAATAGAAGCATTAGTTCAATCTCCAAAGGCAGAAATGATGAGGATGAAGATTACAGACGATGATGAGTTAGAATACTTACTAAATTTAGTTGATATTCCTACTTTGTACATCACAATTTCTTATCGAGTTGGATCATCCAAACCTCATGGATTCATGAGCTTACTGAACGAGATTGATAATGATGTTCATGCTATTGAGGATGGTAATCTTCATGATGAGCCTGATAATTCTAACAGTGGCATAAATAGTTTGGAGACGTATTCTCCAAGACTTCAGCATCTTTTACCTTCGATGGATGGTGTTAATGAAGATGTTGGAGGTGATTTGATACATGTAGAAGATGAACATGTAGAGCAGTGGGTGATTCCTGGTGCTGTATATCATGCCTCTGTTCCTTGTGAAGAGATTGGTGAGTCGTACTATTACAAACGTGACGTTCTTTCGAAGGATGCTACTTTCATGGATAAGGAGAAAATGAGAATAGCATTGGGTTTGTATCACATGCTCAATAGGGTTCAATATGTTGTGGAGCGTTCGTCCAAGAAAAGATTTAACGCAGTTTGCAAATACAAGGATCAATGCCGATTTAGAATGCGTGCGACTGCATGTGGTAGCATTTGGAAGATTTGCAGATGGGATGCTCCACATACCTGTCAGTTGGATTTACGACATCATGCTCCTCCTGCTATGAACTCGAATGTTATAGCAGCTTTCTTTGCTCCAAGATTATTGAATGAAGGTGCAATATTGAGACCAAAGGATATGCAGCAGCAGTTGCTTAGAGAGTATGGGATTGAGGTAGAGTATCAGTTGGCATTGTCTGTGAGGAACCAAGCTATTTCTATGGTGTATGGCGATCCAGATAAGTCTTTCCAAC
This sequence comes from Mentha longifolia, assembly GCA_001642375.2. Classification (NCBI taxonomy): domain Eukaryota; kingdom Viridiplantae; phylum Streptophyta; class Magnoliopsida; order Lamiales; family Lamiaceae; genus Mentha; species Mentha longifolia. Next base: position 24,139,316 of record CM038110.1, on the reverse strand, counting down.
TTCTACCTTCATATTTGTACATGGTTAAAAAATGCAATCCTGATTCAATTGTTAATTTAGAAACTGAATCGGATGATCGTTTCAAGTATTGTTTTATGGCTTTTGGTGCATGTGTGACTGCTTTTCAATCATGTTGTCGTCCTGTTATTGTTGTGGATGCCACACACTTGAAAGGAAAGTATAAGGGTGTTATGTTTGTGGCAGTGACAATGGATGGAAATGATCAAGTATTTCCATTGGCGGTTGGAATTGGGGACAAAGAGAATGACTCCTCTTGGACTTGGTTCTTTAGACGAATACATCAAGCATTTGGTATTCCTAACCAGTTGCTATTTGTTTCTGATCAACATCGAAGCATAAAAAATGCTTTGGACACTGTGTATCCAGGTACTGCCCATGGCCTTTGCACTTATCATCTTCAACAAAACTTGAAAAGATGGGGTGGACGTGCTATTGCCATATACAAAAGAGCACTTTACTGTTATAAACACAAAGAGTGTAAACAACACTTGAAGTCTTTGCGTAAAGCTTCAAAGGGTGCACATAAAAAGCTTATGAAAGTTGGTCCAAAGCGGTGGGCTCGTTCTAAATGCCCTGTTCGGCGTTACAACTTTCTTACATCTAATGATGTCGAGTGCTTCAATGGATGCCTTCGTTGGGCTAGAAGATTGCCTGTAACAATGTTACTTGAAACATATCGTACAATCATTGGTGCATGGTTTGTAGAGCGTTGTGAGATGTATATGAGGAGATTTCATGAGTTGGCAAGTGTTCCTTTGAAGCGTGTGGATGATTCAGTTGAAGAATCTCATCATATGATTGTGGAAGCAATTTCTTCGTCGAAGTTTAATGTGAAAGATTCTGACAATCATTACCTTGTTGATCTTGCTACAAGGAGATGCGAGTGTCGTGAATTTCAGTTGGAATTGATACCATGTTCTCATGCAGTTGCAGCAATAAGGTACTTTTATTCTTGTATACACATTTTCTATCTATTAGTATCTGAATTTTTATCTTTCAAATATGTGCACGTTTTGATGTTTAATTTCTCGGTCCGTCAAGATGCTCGATCGAGCCTCATCTGGTTCGATTATGCCTTGTCAGACTAGATCGAGCCATACTGCCCTCAATCGACACTTTATAATTTTATGTTATTCGCTTTATTAAATGTGGGGCTCGATCGAGTCTCTTCATGCTCGATCGAGACGCTGTTGAAGAGGAATTTTTTTAATTTGTCATTCATTTTTTTTTAGGAAAGCAAAACAATATGTTCTCTCGTATGTTTGGGACTATTACAAGACCGAAATTCTACGTCAGACATATGCTAATGCCTACTCCACATCCAACAAATTGGAATGTTCCAGTTGAGATTGCGCATAGAGTGGTTGGAACTCCTAAAGACCCTAAACAGGCTGGTCGACCGAAAGAAAACCGTATTAAAGCTAAAAAACATTCATCTCGCGCTACTTGTTCTCGATGTGGTCAAGTTGGTCATTATCGTGCTACTTGTACACAGGTCATTGAAACTTTACAAGTTCAGGATGCCAGCACACAACAATCAAGTACAAGTACTTGCAAAAAGCGTAAGCGGAAAAGTTGTGGCATATGTCATGAGGTTGGACATACCCGATTGACATGCCCACAAAGATCCAAGAACTCAGAAGAAACTGTTGATTGATATGCTTGAGTTTTTGCTATGGATTTCTCCTTATCTTTATGCTTTTTGACGGAAATGTTTGAGAATGTTATTAAGATTAAAGACACATTTTTAATATTTTATTTTCTAATTTTATAGCTTTAAAAAAATGACCAGAAGCTTTTCTCTTGTTTCTTTTTTTTTTTTTTTTTTGGTGATATTAGTTTTCTTTCCGCGTCTCCATCGTCATGGAATCCGATTAACATAGTAGATGAAATCATTTTATTTCATCAAAATTGTACATTATTATATAAACAAATAACACATTAATAATCATGTTCAGCACCGGCCTCGATCGACCATGAACTTGCTCGATCGAGCATATATTGAACTGAAAATGACTGTTCATTCTTAACCCTGTTCGATCGGTTGAAATTAAGTACACGCTCGATAGAGATGCTTTCATGATTCCATTGCGAGCTAATGGATTTGAATTTAGGCTTTATGAAGGGTTTTAGGCTTAAGTAATTAGAGTAGGGTTTTAGTGTTTACGGTTTTAGGGTTTAGGGTCTACGGGTTTAGGGTTTAGGGTTTTAGTGTTTAGGGTTTAGGGTTTAGACTTTGATACAGTCAACTATTCGATCGACCATAGAAGCTTGATCGTGCAACTTAGGTTCGATCGAGTACAACAATATTTTCTGTTTTTTTTTTTTTTTTTGGGTTTTATACTTAATTTATGGTTTAGTGTAATTCTAATCCAACGTACTCATGAGAAAATTGATGACGATTTTGTGTATAATGAGAAATAGAATTCTAATATGCAAACTTTGAAGAAAAGATAACACCCATCGTTAAATAAGAATTTATAAAATGAATAAGTCTGTATTTGTTCAAAAAAAAACTTAAACTAGCTCACTCATATAGTTTCTTCATCATTACTAAACTCATAAATAGTACGTGCAATGTGAGCACGATATTTCTCTATGTCTTTCTGCTGCTTAAGGAGTGGGTCTTTCTCTTTTGTCATGAGAAACTCGACATACTTCAACGCAAATGGACCGCAACTATGATCATCATTCTGAGTATATGGATTTTCCTTTCCAGGATACTTGAATTTCCATTGCTTAAAATAAGGTTGCAAGTCTCTCCTATGCTCATAGAATCCCGTGTACTTTAAAATCTGAGGAAATATTCGTACCAACGGGATAAGAAATTTCTTCCGATCATCATAGTGTTGTTGATCGAAGACATGTTCGAATGAGTCATACAGAGTGACAGAGCCTTCAGCCAAGTTGATAGCAATTGTCCCTCAATGTTTAGATGGTTGATGAAATGCAAACACCACCTATTCAAATATATAAATAACTTGTGTATAATTGAATTTTAAAAAAATATATTAAAGTGTGTTATTTTACGTACCTTCTCATACTCATACCACTTCCCTAAAGAAACACCCCAGTCTGGCATCTCACCATTAGCGTACATTGCTAATTGCACCAATGAATCTTCAGACAAGTTTTCCTCAGCATCAGGATCATACGTTGTGTTCGGAGGATCATTTGCATGATTTTCATTCCAAAATTCTAAGAGTATTTCCTAATTTTATAATGAAATCATAAAAAAAATTATGGGATGAAAACAAATAATACAACATTAGGAAATAATGAAATTTTTTAGTACCATGAATCTAGTGTTTGTGATAGCAATAGTAGGATCGAAGTTGTAGACTTCTGCAGCTTCTGGATTTGAAGCAAGAATTAGAAGATAAGCATTCATGTGTTCTTCTTCGAGATCGCTGTTGAACTTTTTGAGAGAGGTGAAGAAATCCTTACCAACTGCATATATATCCAATTCCTACATTCCTTCTGTAATATATAACATAGAAAATTAATAAAACAATTAATTATAATTGAAAAACAAGGGAAATAATAAGAATTATGCTAAGGCTCGATCAAGCCTGTATGATTGTTTCTGACTCGATCGAGCAATAGTGTCTCGTAAGGGTTCGATCAAGCAACTTGCTGGATCCTGATCGATCGAGCAAGAGTGGCTCGACCGAGCAGATTTTCTCCGATCGATCGGGATCCAGCACACATTATTTTGTTAACTTACTTTGGAGGGTTTTTGCATCTCATGAACTTCGAGAAATCATCTCCTCGTTTGTCATTTGGCATGAAAGGGCTTTTCAATGCTGCTGATGGCTTTCTTTGCCTAATTGCACGCAAATTTGGTCTCTGATTCGACCATTTTAAGTTGCCCTCTTGACTCATCCTCCACTTTGTTTCACTACTTGGTCCATCCTGTGTCCAATTCGGATTATCTTGTGAGGCCTTTCATTTTCCGGCATCGTTTGGCTCATCGTCAAATTCCATTCAGCAGCATCCTTCAAACAAATATAATGCAATTCAAATTTTTTTCTTCAGTAAAAAAAATAAAATTTAAATATAGAGTTTCACCTGCTCAGTCTGTTGAGAGTGATATCCCATGTACTCTGAATAACCCGGAAATACATCCCCCAGATTACTAAGTACGTAATCACCGACCTCTTGAACTATGTATTGCCTTTGTTCTTCATATTCTTCAGTAACCATATCCCTCATTTTCTTCTCCCATGCTTCTCTTTTAGCTTCGAATTCTTGCTGGACACGTTGTGCAACGTAATTCCCAATCTCTTGAATAAATGTTTGCCTCTGATCCCATGTCAGTAAGAAGACTCGATTTGGAGCCATATAAGCATTGGAGGTCATGCCATTATCAGGGTGGGTGGTAGTGCCAGCATTATGATGAGCGTTTCTCAGAGGTGATCTACGAGGCTCTTGAAAAGGCATGCGAAGGCTTTCATTGTGGCGTTCTTCTAATTCTTCCTCTTCATTGTTGCCAGATGTTCGATCATCCTCTACTGGGGGTCTCGAAGTACTTGTGCCTTGCTTTTTGAGAGCTCTTAATTGTTGTCCATCATATGTGTGATTGTATTGGAATAGGAAAGCAGTGCCTGATGGCTCAATTGATGTCCAATATCTTCTTTCCATCTCCCTTGGAGTAGGCTCCAATGTAACATGAGTCTGCACAAGATTAAATTACATCATGCTGAATTAAAGCTCCAAGGTAACATGAACTGAAAACCGAGTTGAAATAATTACATAAATAATATGCTCGATCGAGCCTACATTTGTACAACCATGGTCGATCGAGCAGCACACGTTTAAAGTGGCTCGATCGAGCAGTGCACGCGAAAAATAAATTAGCTATATAAAAGTATGTTTTCTTACGATTCCCTCAATTTTTTGTGTATCAATAGCCGTGTTGTCGAATGAATATCTCAATATTCAAGGGATCTTGTTTCTGAAAATAAGTTCTTTGCACTGGTCTCCGAAATGTTCAATTGCGCAATATATCCACCCCTGAAAAAAGAAACCAATACAAATAATATTTATACAACTGAATACATTTCTATACTCTAAATATATATGAATTATTGATAAAAGATAGTGAATTTTACCAGGAAAGCAGTAACAAAGCCATAAAAGTACTGCTGTACTTTACTACTTGACAAACCCGTCTTAATATTCGTAAGGTATGTGAACAGTATTTGATACGAAAAACTTCCCCAAGGAAACGATTCTCAAGCCTTAGTATCCTCAACCAAGCACCAAAGCCAATCCGGAATGCAAACTCTTGTGCTATCTTTTGCCACGAGCATACAATACACAAACAAGACTTTTGCAATCTTCAGATAGTCATCTCCTGTAGCTTCTTCAATCCGTTTCTCATCAACGATCATGTTTCGCAATTTGTCTGGAGTAATTGCTTGATTTTTAAAGATTCTAGTGTAAACTGAATCTGCAGGTTTAGTGTGATCTTCATATGGATTAAAATTACTATCCCCAAATCTTAATCCAGTTACCAAAGCAAATTCATATCTACTAAACCTCAAATTCTGCTCGTTTATCCTATACCACTTAACTGTAGGATCTGAGTCTGGCGATAGAACAACCTCACGAGAGATAACATAGTGTATGCAAACATTTGACCTAGAAATGTTCTCTGGAAGTTGTAATAACCTACCAAAAACTGTGTTCTCAAACTTCTGATAAGTTTCAAGACCAATATTCTTAAGTACTACTGAAATGTCATGTATAATGCCATCACGACTTGATGAGTTTATTCTGTGGGGAACATTGATCAATGCAGGTCTTTTGTAACTCCATGTAACCTTCATTATCAAATGATAACAACATATAATTATCAACAACTCAAACATATAATTATCAACAACTCAAAATATAAAGTAAATATTAAATAAAATATAAAATCACCTACTGAAATCTGTACTCGATCGAGCAGCTAAAGGCACGATCGAACACTTGTATTCATAATGTGCTCGATCGATCATGTGCATGCAAAATCATGATATGGAGGTTATGATGGTGCGTTAATGAGTTGTAATGTCTGTATGATTTGAATAATTACTAATTAGACAAAAAAACACATCATTGCTCACTTAATTTCAACAAGCACACATGTAATCATGAAAATTACTCAAGAAACTGGGACTAGCCAAAATTTAGCCTAACATCAATATTCAAAATTTCTATAACATTTTCACACCAAAATACATTTTTTTCCTGCTATATATACTATGTCGTTACATGCTTACTATATAAGTTGCTCGCGCATGCATACGTTGCTCGATCGAGCCCGTGCATGCATACGTTGCTCGATCCATGACTGTTTTTCCTAACTCAACGTTATTCCTCTTAGTTAACTATTTTCAGGCACATTATAGGGAATTTAGTGTAGGTGCTCGATCGAGCCAATTTCATGATCGAGAGAAATAAACAAATTCACGCAATATATAGGGCTCGAAAAGATATGCATCGACCTAATCGAGCCCTCCACATCAATTCGAGCCCAACGGGATTTTCAGAATTGACATACCTCTTGGTTCACCGGAACCTCCTCCTCTTCTCCGCCGGAATCTGACCGATCTTCCGACATTAAGTAGCGTGGCGGTCGACGACGAAACTATGGCGAGCGGCGGAGACGATGGAAAGTCGATCGATGGATCTGGGCAAATCGATCGACGGTTTTTTGCCCACAATATTTCGAAACGGCGCGCCTCCTCCGATTTGCCGTCAGAGACTGGTTACAATGCCGGCGAATCGATCGACGAAGACTGCAATCTACGCCGAATCGATTGGCGGCGGTATTGGGATCTGTGATTTTTTTTTGTACGTGTTTTGTTATTATATTAGGTTTTATATTTTAGGTAGAAAGGGTAATTTTGTCCCAATATAATGAAAGTGACTAGATTTTATATATTATTATGTTGGTGGCTACAATTTATCTTTCCTTATCTTAAGTGGCTACTTGAGATGTTGTCCCATTCTTTTTTCAAAGATAATTAATGTGCACGCCAATTGGATCTTTTTTTTTTCCAAAGATCATTTAATTACGTGTTTGCCTTTTATCGACCTATTTTTCTATCTTATTGAATTGTCTTATCGAACAACATATAAAAATTACTACTACTCTGTGTAGACTTATCTTATTTTTTTGTAATTATTTTTCAAAATTCTCATAGCTTCATCAATTTTTTTCTTAGTTCTCGAAAAAAACAATTTTAATAACTTAACTTTTTATTATATCGAATAGTATTCGGTTGAACATTCAAAACGAATATAACTATCACAAAAATATAATCCACACGTTTAACTTATTTTTCTGACGCTTCCTGTTCGAAGTAATGGTGACGAGAAGGTGCAACTCGCATGGAGAAGTAGGAGATGCACGTTGAGTGATGCATGAAGAAGTGAGGAAGGAAGAGTCGCACTTATTAGTTTTACGTTTTTCTAGCTTTTACTGTTTTATTTCTTCACTTTTACTTTTACTATTTTGCTGAGGTGGCATTAGGTTTAGGTAAAAGGTAGTTAAAATACTGTAGTTAAATACTGTAGCTAGAGGATTTCCCTAGCTCAACGGATCTATTATTCCTCAAATTTTTAGCTCTGATTTTGCAATGGAAATTTATCTTTGTTTCTCAATTCTTTTGTCTTCAACATTTTAATATGGTATCTCGAGCATGGTTGCTTCCGCGTCGCTGTTCTGATTGAGTTTTTGTTCGTGCCTCAACGATGCCGCCGCATCAATTGCCGCGTGAATTTCATGGTGGATTTCCCGACGACCCGATACCTCCGACTAGTCCGTTGTATCTTCACCCCTCCGACAATCCCAGTACAGTTCTTGTCACTGATTTACTCAATGGTTCAAACTACATTAATTGAAGCAGATCCATGAAAACTGCGTTACTTGCGAAACATAAACTTGATTTTATTGATGGATCGGTTAAGAAACCAGTAGATGTTTTAGATCCTAATCTAGTTCAATGGGAACGTTGCAATGGAATGGTGGTGTCTTGACTAAGAAATGCAGCTATACCTCAGATCCGTTCTAGTCTTATGTACTTAGAAACTGCATCTCAAATTTAGATATATCTTAGAGATCATTTTTCACAGGGTAACATAGCCAAAATTTATGAGCTGAAACAACAATTATATAGTCTGAGGCAAGGATCAAATGATGTTAATACCTATTATACAGATCTGCGTGTTGTGTGAGATGAGTTTTTGGATTTTCAGCCTAAGGCTTGGTGTGAGTGTGTAGCTCCAGTCTGTATGTGTGATAGTTCTCAAAAATGGAGAGACTATCAACAAAGAGATTTTTCTATCCACTTTCTTATGGTTACTCTGCAATTCGATCCCATTTTCTCAGTCTAGACCCATTCCCATCCTTGTCAAAGATTTTTTCACTAGTTATTCAGGAAGAGAGGCAAAGAGGTATAAGATTACCTCTCACTCCTTTACAGTATCCTATGAGTGAATCTCCAGGCTTTGTCAATACAGCTCAGAACTATGGTACCAAAAGTAGGGAAATGTTATTTTGCACACACTGTCATAAGACAAATCATAGTATTGATAAATGATTTCAGTTGCACGGTTTTCCACCTGGGTTTGGCAGAGGTAGGGACCGTGGTTTTCCTACAGACTCTAACTCACATATGCAGAAGTCTGCCCATAATGTGGGAGCTCAGTTTAACAATGATGGTGGCAGTTGCAGTTCCCTTCAACCACAGTCCCCTTCTCTTGTTCCACATCCACCCTATCCTCACACTCTTTCCACTGATCAGTGTCAATAGCTGATATCTTTCCTCCAGTCACAAATCCAAGGTCAAGCTATAACATCAGAAAGTGCTCCTGCCAATTCTTCCTCAGGATCATGTGATTTTGGTTCTCCTTTTAGTGGTATGTTCTCTTTAACTCCCCTAGTTGCATCATTTTCTTCCTCCAAATCCATGTGGCTTATAGGTACTGGGGCAACACATCATGTATGTTGCGCCTCCAGCTCATTTAGTCAGTTAACTTCTCTTTCTAATGCTTTTATAAATCTTCCCAATGCTTCCACTGTCCACATCTCTGGTATATGTAGAGTTAGGCTCTCACCTACACTCACTCTTCAATCTGTCTTTCATGTCCCCAGCTTCTCATACAATCTTCTTTCTGTTAGTAGCCTTACTTTTAGTAGTAATTGCACTGTTTCATTTACTCAAAATCACTGTGTGATTTAGGATGCTTTCAAGGGAATGCAGATTGGGATGGGTAGAAGAATTGGAAACCTCTATGTGTTTGATCCAGGTCAGTTTTTTGTTCTCGTCCCAAGTGTTTCTTCAGTAGTTAACTCAGATGTCTGGCACTTCAAGCTTAGCCACTTAGGGCCTGATAAGCTCAAAACCCTGTATAATTCTATTCCTATGTCAAATGTAAAACATTCTGTATGTGAAATTTGTCCTTTAGCCAAACAAAAACGGCTTAGTTTTCCTGTATCAGACAACATTGCAGCTAATGTTTTTTACTTAATCTATTGTGATGTTTGGGGACCTTTCAATCCTGTTTCTATTCATAGTCACAAATACTTTCTTACTATAGTAGATGATTGTTCTCGGTTTGTTTGGACATACCTCTTTGTTACTAAGAATAAAGTCAGTCATTTCCTTTCACAGTTCTTTCAACAAGTTCAAACACAGTTCAATAAAAATATTAAAGTCATTCGAACTGATAATGGAACAAAGTTCCATATTCATCAATTATTTGATAAATTTGGCACCTTAGTGCAACATTCTTATGTTGAGAGACCTCAATAAAATACTATGGTAGAAAGGAAACATCAACACTTGTTGAATGTAGCTAGAAGCTTGTATTTTCAGTCTCATATTCCTATTGGCTACTGGGGTGACTGTGTGTTGACAGCATCCTATCTTATCAATCAAATTCTATCATCACTTCCACAACTCTCCAATCTCTCCTCTTTTGAAATCTTGTTCAAGAAAAGGCCTCACTACAGTCATCTTAGGGTTTTTGGTTGCCTATGTTATGCATCCACTTTAGGTAGAGATAGAACAAAATTTTCCCCAAGAGCAACACAGTGTGTTTTTCTTAGTTATCCCACAAGTTACAAGGGATACAAGCTCCTGGATTTGTCCACAAATAAAGTAATTGTTAGTAGAGATGTCATTTTCCATGAACACATTTTTTCTTTTCAATTTAGGAACTCAACACCCTCAGATTCTTCCTTTCCTCTACATCTTCCATCTTACACAACCATCTCTTCTTCTACACCATCACCTGACTTTTCTAATCCACCTGTAACTTCCATTCCACCAACAGTTCCTGCACTCAGATCTACTTCATCTGGTAGAACTGTCAAGCCACCAACATACTTAAATGACTATATTTGTGGAACTGCAACATCTACCTGTACTTATCCTATCAGTAACTATGTCAGCTTTTCCAATCTATCACCTTCATATTCCTCCTTTATTGTTGCCATCAATGTTATTCCTGAGCCCCCCACTTATGATAAGGCTTCAGCTTATGCTGAGTGGAGAGATGCAATGAAACTTGAATTAGATGCACTGCAGAACAACAAGACATGGTCACTTGTTCCCTTGCCAGAGGGCAAGACTGTTATTGGATGTAAGTGGATTTATAAAGTGAAGTTTTGCTCAGATGGCACAGTAGAGAGATATAAAGCTAGGCTGGTAGCTAAAGACTATACACAACAGGGAGGGATTGACTATCTTGATACCTTTTCTCCAGTAGCAAGATTGGTGTCAGTTAAGATGATGCTCTCAGTAGCTGCTGTGAAAGGTTTCACACTCACTCACTTGGACATCAACAATGCATTTCTCTATAGTGAACTGGAAGAAGACATCTATATGGAGATACCAAATGGACTCCCAACTGAGGGGGAACAGCACCACCTAGTGTGTAAGCTGCACAAATCACTGTATGGATTGAAGCAAGCCTCTAGGTAGTGGTACTTGAAATTCACTGAGGTCTTGACAGGTTTTGGATTACATTAGTCAGCTGTAGATCACTCTTATTATTTCCTACTTCAAGATGATGCTTATTTGGGGGTGATTATCTATGTGGATGACATACTCTTGGCAAGCTCACATCCATCTCTTGTTCAAAAATTTAAAGATTATCTTAGGATTCACTTCAAATTCAAAGATCTGGGCAAACCTAAATACTTTCTTGGTTTGGAGATAGCCCAAAATCCTAAAGGCATCTCCATCTGCCAAATGAAATACATACTGGATTTATTACAAGATACAGGCCTTTTGGGATGCAAACCAGCTGCCACTCCCATGGATTCTAAGCTACAACTACAACATGATGGCTCTACACCTCTACACCTCTACATGACAGCAAAGTATATAGGAGACTCATTGGAAGATTATTATATCTTTGTATCACTAGGCCTGATATCACGTTTGCAGTCCATAAGCTGAGCCAATTTGTTTCTCATCCCTGTGAACATCATCTATCCGCTGCTAACAGAGTTCTCCATTACTTGAAATAGGTTGCAGGACTAGGTCTGTTCTATTCTTCCACTTCTACGCTTGAACCAAGCATATTTGCCGATGCAGACTATGGAACTTGCCCAGACACTAGACAATCTGTGTCCGGTTTCTGTCTCTTTCTTGGTACCTCTCTTGTGTCCTGGTGCTCCAAGAAGTAGAATGTAGTTTCTAGATCCTCAGCTGAGTCAGAATACAGAGCTCTTGCACAGGCTGCATGCGAAGTCTCTTAGATTGATGTTCTACTTCGAGAGTTTGGAATACCACGCTCTAAACCTGTCCCTCTTTTCTGTGATAATAATGTTGCAGTCTATCTCACTTCCAATGCTACATTTCACGAGCGCACTAAGCACATTGAAGTGGATTGCCACACTGTTCGCGAACGGTATCGCAGTGGTTTGATCAAACCACTTCATGTCAATAGTGAGCAGCAACGTGTTGATATTTTTACTAAACCACTATACACCTCACCTTTCAAGCGATTGTTGGGCAAGATGAGCCTCAGTAATATCCACGCTCATCTTGAGGGGAAGTGTTTGAAGTAATGGTGAAGAAAAGGTGCAACTCGCATGGAGAAGTAGGAGATGCACGTTGAGTGATGCATGAAGAAGTGATGAAGGAAGAGTCACACTTATTAGTTTTACGTTTTTCTAGCTTATACTGTTTTATTTCTTTACTTTTACTTTTACTATTTTGCTGAGGTGGCATTAGGTTTAGGTAAAAGGTAGTTAAAATACTATAGTTAAATACTGTAGCTAGAGGATTTCCCCAGCTCAACGGATCTATTATTCCTCAATTTTTGAGCTATGATTTTGCTATGGAAATTTATCTTTGTTTCTCAATTCTTTTGTCTTCAACATTTCAATACTTCCCATCCAATTAATAGGTTTGGGGTTCGAGTCACCCCGAGTGCGTGTGTGCGTGAATGTCTATGTTGTGTTTGCCTGATCAAATAATAAAAATAAAAATAAAAACAAAAACAAAAATACATCAAACAATGATATTAAAAATTAAGGAGTGCAACTACCTAACAAATGATTTTTATATTTGACCTATGTATATGTAATAAACAACAGCCGATTTAGTATCATATACTCCCTCCGTCCCATAATTACTGAGACCTTTTCCTTTTTGGGCCGTCACAAGATTTCTGACATATTTTCTTTTTGGAAAATAATTAGCATACTAATGGTAAAATTAGTTTTTCCTTATTACAATTAACTTTCCCTTATTAAATATCATCATCCACTCATCTCTTAGCACGTATCCCAAATTAAAGGTCTCGATACGATCTTTCATTTAAGATCAAACATGAATATGTTTGTATGCATCTATGATGCTCTAGTTTTAAAATATATCTAAATACATAAATCACATTACATTCCAACACACAATATACTTTAGATTATAAATACTTCCGTCTTAGTTCCCGTGCCGAAACAAAAGGTCTCAGTAATTATGGGACGGAGGGAGTATATTTCATTCTTTTTAATAGGTATGGTCGGCGTGTTCTGGGCCTAGGTCAAGTCTTGGTCGTGTATGGCGTCATTGGCGTGGGCTTGAATAGAGCATTGGTCCTGAGCTGGTCTTGGGTTAAGAAAAAGGCTCAAAATGAGCCCATTTAACGTAGGGTAGCTCGGCCCAACAAACTCATAAATTTTAATAGATCGAGCCTGGGCCAACCCATACCGGGCTTGGAGCGAGCTGGGCTGTGTTAGCTAGGCCCAATTGATAAAGTCTTGATTTGAATCTTAAGCCGAGTGCAACTCAATAATTTTATTTTTTTTATTATAGTCTCACAGAAACCGCCCTGATTTCCCCCTTCGCTTGTTACCCATCCTCGCAGCCGCCGCTCTGTCTCCGCCCTCCTCCACCACCGCACCCGTTCACTGCTCTCCGTCAAGGAACCGTACTACTGATCGTGGTCCCTAGTAGGAAAGATGGGAGAACGAAAGGTTTTGAACAAATACTACCCGCCGGACTTCGATCCGGCGAAGATTCCGCGGCGGCGCCAGCCCAAAAACCAGCAGATGAAGGTGCGAATGATGCTTCCGATGAGCATTCGTTGCGGCACGTGCGGTAATTACATATACAAGGGAACCAAATTCAATTCGCGCAAAGAAGATGTCGTCGGAGATGTGGGTTTTCGCTCTAATTTCGCTTCTTTGGATTACTATCCGCGTTTTTTGATTGGTTAATTCTTATCTAACTTTGAAATCTTGTTCATCTGCAGACCTACCTGGGAATCCAAATTTTTAGGTTTTATTTCAAGTGCACTAAATGCTCGGCTGAAATAACATTTAAGACGGATCCTCAGAACTCCGATTACATTGTTGAATCTGGAGCGTCGAGAAATTATGAGCCTTGGCGTGCAGAGGATGAGGTTTGCAGTCTGATTTCTTTTCTTTTTCTTCTTCTCTGATTAGCCGTTCATGAAATTGGGCACATTGTTGATCTGTTTTCTGCAGAATGTATGATGTGGAATAGTAATATATGATAGTATATCTTTATGAGACTTGAGGGATGAACTTATAATTGTATCTCTTTATCATTAGGAAACAGAGGAAGAGAAAAAGAAACGGATTGCTGAAGAGATGGGAGACGCCATGAAGTCATTGGAGAATAGAACATTAGATTCAAAGAGAGAAATGGATATCCTTGCAACTTTGGACGAAATGAAATCGATGAAGGTACTAGTTGTTCGGATGTACCAATTGTATCCAGTTTCTAAACCAGCTGTAGATAGTATAACTGAATTTAACTTGATTTAATCTCTTTCTTCTTGCAGTCGCGACATGCAACTGTGAGTGTAGATGCAATGCTGGAAGCTCTGCAATATTCAAACGAGCAAAAGGTATTTTATCATAATGGTATTTTACTTGAATAACTGGAATATTCTCAAACTTGCCATCTTAGATAGTTACAACATATGGTAGGAAATGTGTGTGAAATGCTTTCTAGCTCGTTGAAATAATTGAATGATGTTAGTGTCTTCTTGCTTGTGGAGGTTTTATCTGAACTCTAATTCTAATTGACTGAAAAAAATATTAAATTATAATACTCCTACTTTGGTGTAGCCTTTTGAAGCACGTGTCATAGAGTTGATCTTATCAGTTCTATTATGCTTCAATTGAGGACCTTTGGGCTTGCGGCGCTTGCCTGGATAAAAATTAAGGCTAATAGGTACTTGAGCTGCTAAGCCTAACCTAATTATCCAGGACTCGTCCTATAGTACTAATTACTTGCCATCTGTCTGGGGTTGGGGCTTGACCATTTCAAATTTGATATAGTTTTTCTTTTTCTTCTGAATCCTAGCAAAGGGTGATTAAAAATCATCCATGAAAGTATTTAAGTTATTTCCCATAAAAAATAGAACATCAGAGTGCCAGGTTCAGTATCCTTTTGAATTCAAGAAATGTAGTTAGTTTTCATGTTATAAATCATTTCCCAGAAGTTTTGTTTATAGTTTTGTCTCAGAACTGAACTGGTGCATTATATTTATTAGGAAAAGAAGCTGTTAGAAGAAGAAGAAGCTTATATACGAGCAGTGTTTCAGGTAAGCATATAAGCATATAATGAACAGCTTGCCCCTTTCTCTCTTGCTGTTAGATTGCCCCCTCTCATTTAAGCTTTATTTTTTGAGACTTCTCATTGGTGGTTTTTCTCTTGATAACTCAGGGGCAAAAAAAGGCTCCTATTGTGCGAAGAATTGATGATGGAGATATTGATGATGACGACGATGACGACGAGTATGTAGATTTTGAACTTCCCCCGTCTGACAGTGGGGAATCCTCATCTCGTCCATTGAAGGTATCCTTGTTTTCTTGCCCTTCTTCTTAATGTATGCATTTATTTAGGAATAACTCTCTATGTTAGTGCTGGAACGAATCATAGTTTTTATCCTTGTGCTATTAACAGTTCTATAATTATTAGCTACTTTCATTTTACTGTGTTTACCATCGAAGCAATACTTACTGAATATGTTCATGCCCCTATTTGATCCCTACATGTGCCAACTCTCTAATGTGGGTTTCAATTTCAGTTCTTAGTTGGTAGAAAAATTTATCTATGAATATGCATTTATCAGAGTTTTCTTATTATCTATGAATGTCTTTTTTATAACCTCGTAGAAACTTATCTTTTTATATGCATCGGCCATCTGTATTTATTGTGAATTTTACATAGAAGCTTTGTGTTTTTGGTGCAGAGAACGAAGGTGTCTGAAGAACCTCCCTCTAAACCAACAGATATTTTGACTAAAGACAGTGGCACTGAGGGCTCGAACAATCAAGGTGTGCTACCTAAAGTCTCAGTTTTATGCAACATATATTTTAAAGCACCTCTTTTTTTGCAAGCAAGTTATTAGCACTTGAAGAATATATATTTTGGAAATGGCAATCTCTCTCTCAATCCTTGGTTGAGGGAATCTAGCATAGAAAATGCCATTTATTTGAGATTTCGTTATTCAACAATCTATTTTGTTTGAATTTTTGGCCCTTGTCATTAACTGTGTGTGTTTTTGTTGATAGGTAATGGCGGTATCAATGGTGCTTCTGATAATGGCAAATCTATTTTGAAGAAGCCATCCATCAAATTTTCCGTCATCAAGAAATCCGCTCCGCATGCTAATGTGAGAACACAAGAGGATGAAACAAAATTCTCAACTGTCAAGGAGGCGAAAGGAGCGCAGGATGCTCAACCTGATAATGTGTTGCAATCTTTATTCCAGCAGTATGGAAGCGACGACGATGAGTGATCCAATTTACAGAGTATCCATTATTAGATTGAACTTAAGACCTGAAATTGTGTATAGCCCTCAAAGAAAATGTACTAGTGATTTAGTTTTTTTAAATACGATCAGATTTTGTTGTTATCTGTATCAATTTTACCTGTATGTGATCCCCAGATTGAAGTAAATTGATTTAACCTAGTAAAAAAAAAAAAAACAATTTTCATTTCCATCCATCTACTAGTAGTACATCAAAAGCAAATGAAATGGTAAACCATTTTGCACACACACGCACTCACGCACAAGACTCGCACACTGATATTCTACTTGTTGCCTTTCTTCTTCCACAGGTCTCCAATCATTCTGATACCAGATCCTTTCCTCTTCCCACCTCCATAAATGTCATCGGAATCATTCAGTGAGCCCACATATCTGCCAACGGAGTTGAAAGAATTGCCACAGCTCTTCTCCATGGATCCACACCTCTCGGATATTCGTCTCGCATTTATCTCCACTTCTCCAGCCAAAACTGTAGCTGCAGCATCAGCGGCTTTTCTCCATTGCTCGGTTTGAACTCGAAGCTTCTTCATCTCATTCTCCAATTCCTCCTTGGCTCTCTCTGTAGCTTCTAGTTTCTCTTTCATGTTGCCTGCACTTTCTTTACTCTTTTCCATTTCTTGATCCGCCTTCTTCAGTCTCAAATTCATCTCCTCCATCTGTGATATCATCTCATGAAGCTGCCTCTTTATCTTCGCATTTTCCTCGCGAATAGCTTCCACCTCTTTTTCCTTCTCATCTAGCTTGATCTTCATCAAGGTTATCTCATCGTTCTTGGATGCCAGCTCATCATATGATGAACTGTCCGGTGCTGACACCGACTCCTCCAGAGCTGCCTTCTCCACCGGAACTTCGAAAACATCAGTTTCCTTCTGAACATCACCGTACTCATCATTACTATGTTTCTTGGTGGATCCTGTAATTTGGACAATGGCTTCGATTTCTACGGAGTTAGGAACCCTTTTCGGTTTTCTCGATTTCTTATTGAGCAGCTCTTGAGCTGCTGTCTTAGCCGCCTCAGCCGAAGCCAACTGATTCTTGAGAGACTTGAGCTCGTCTTGAGCTTGGCCAAGTTGAGATTCCAAGTCAGCAATTCGGCTTCCTAGCTTTCGCTGATTCAACGGCTCGGATTGAGTGCCTTGTGGCGACCTCCCATCGGACAGTCTCGGGCTTCTCTCGGTGGTTCTCGAACGACGATGGACCGGATCGGAGTCGGAGCTCGACGAGGTTCGGAGACACTGTGGCGCTCGAGGAGAGGGCCTTTGAGGCAATTCAGTGGCTCTGCAGTTTCAATAATGTGCAACATGTAATCAAAGCCATTAAATAGTTTGCATGTATAAAGAATAGTTGTTCATTACAAAATTCTTGAGTACCTTGATCTTGGCATCTCTCAACTTACAATGCAGGTGTAGGAATATTGTTCTGCAAGATTGAAATAAGACAATGAGACTAAATTAAGAAGATGGTATGATGTAGAAACATAAACTTTTGTTAATTGTGAATTGTAATTTCTCAATTTATTGATTGAAAATGGATGCATATGATATAGCAGTACTTATTTTCCTCAAAAAAGCAAAATACTTTTTGAACCCGTGAGAGAATATGATGAATCTCTGCTTTTTCTTGAAAATAGTTAAAGTAGTTTTTTGGGTTACAGTCCCACTTATTATTACAGCCATCACACATCAATTCTGTGAAAAAAGATGCAGACCGTTTTGGCTTTATAGCCCCACTCACTTGTGCTGAAATGTGCATAGAATTAATTACCTTCCAAGACTAGACTTAAGAATTAAACATAATACTGTACTGTAGAATCAAAGGAAAGCAGAGAGTTGAGTTCCACACTTCACAACCAAATTTATCAAGCAAAAAAAGACTGAATTTATAGGGGAAAAAAACATTCTTCTAAGAAAATACAAATTCTCAGCACATATGCATATAGAAGGACCACAAGAATGGTGGCGAATAAATTGAAAAAATAGCAAGAATCATCAACCAACATAACTATTAATTTATTAAACTCCTCAAAAGTACAATAAAAATAAAATGAAGATATATTGTATACTATTATCGCTCACCTTAATTAATTGTGTTCTTCTTGTTCTTGATCTCTCATCAAGCAGTTTATGAAGAAAAAGGGGAAGATTAAGAAGAAGATGAGAAGTAAGAGAGAGGAAAGGGATGTGAATTTCGAAAGTGTTGAATGGAATTAATGACTCTATATATATATTGACAGGTCGTGTTGGAACACTGCATCAAACGGCAAAACTGCATAAAATGTACAGAAACCGATGGCAGAAAATAGGAGAGAGCAAAAGGGAGTTAATTTATTTATTTTTTTGAAATTTTGAATTAAAGGTAAATATTTACTCTTGTTTTTTTTAAGTGTCCATGTCAAGAAATCGCAAATAATAAGAAAATATGTAAATTTACATTTTAAATTTATTTATTATTTTATTTTTCTACCCACTATCTTATATATAACATTAATTATAAAGTTAAAATTAAAAAAATATAACTATTATATCATCAAATTTTAAAATAAAATATTTAAAAACAAACAATAAAAATAGTAATTAGAACACTTAAACATGAGTACAAAAGCGGCATTTATTTCAAATAAGGTAACAATGTAAATCCAAGGGTTCCAAATTTCCAATAGTTGGCCTCATCATATCGTACGGTCTCATGATTGAAGGAATATGACTTCATATTTATTAAGGCCAAAATTAAAAATACCACTTTTAAGATGTACTACTTCCATCCCATATAAAATGTCCATTTTAAAATTGGATCACAAACCAATGTATTTATATAATAATGTGATATGATGGATTGAGGTGATATTAATTTAGGCGGGTAATAAAGTTATTTTTGAGATAATAAATGTACTTTTGGGCTAATAAAGTTACTTTTGGACTAATTAAAGTGTGATGAGATGGGCTGAAGTGATTTTAATCCATACCACATTAGGAAAATGGACTAAATTTTGGGATGACTCAAAGAGAAAATGTGGACATTTTATATGGGATGGAGGTAGTATATTCAAAATCTACTCAATTTTAACTTGCACATTCAAAAAATACCCATTTTTATTAAAAACACTATTTCCACTTCAATCCTTGTTTGACTTTGTTTAGACTAAATGGTAGTAAGATAATAATCAGACCCACTACACTTCCGTAAATAAAATTAATGCATACCAACTTCATACCTTTACTGCTGCGGATCTTCTTCGCCAGAAGTTTTACAGACTGCGTCCAACCACTAGGAGCACCTTATGGTTTCCTGTCGAATTCCTTAGCAGTGATCCGCCTCGCCTTCGTCGATTATCGATCCGAACAACGCTCCAGGAATCTTGATAACTGCTCAGAGCACTGAGCAAGGACTCACTGCGGGCTACAATTTGTTGGTAAACAGAAATTTAAAATTCGACGGTAATGAGCAAAAGCCCGAACTTTTATTGGGGAATTATAAAATATTTATTATATAATTTTATCTCCTTTTGGGAGGAGACAAACTTGTATAGCTACCTATGGTAGCGGAATGGAAAACACTCATACACTAAAAAATTGAAAACTATTACAAAGCTTATTTTGAAGGAAACTAAGAAATGATCGATGATCTTTGCTTACTTCACTCGTCTTTATTTATAGGGGGTTGAAGGCATCCCTCTTTCTTGAATTATTGCATCGGATGCTCTTTTCCACCTATGCCAGCTTGCTATCATGTGAAGCATGGGTCCTTTCTTCCTCAATTATCACCGAAAGTAGCAATAATCGAAGGTAGCATGTGGAGATTGGGGTCCTCCACTTTGAATTCCACCGAAAGAAGATGGTGGAATGTCTTTTTCTTGAGTACAATTCTCAAGACAATTCTTCCTTCACGGTTTAAATTATTCTAAACCGTGAATCTTTTATTCCCACTTCACGGTTTAATAAATTTTGAACCGTGTTATTTTAGTGGGAATTACTTTTCTCACCCTTGTCGTTTTCTTTTTGGATGAGATTCTTCTCTTTATAGAGTCACATGACTCTATCCTCTTGTGTCGATCACCTAATTTTTTATTAGCAGGGTCTTGGGCATCTTTCCTTTCGGTGGTGCCCTTGGTTCTTTCTTGTCATCGGCTCGAGACCTTCCTACTCTTGGCATGAATCCTCGCCCGAACTCTAGCTCCTTTTTGGTTTGGGCAAGCTGGACAGATATGTTTGATCCAGTTCCCATAATGAGCCATGTTATAAAACTTGCGATGGGTTTCTTTACTTGTCGCAAGCTTATTTTCCCATAGCAAAGTCCTCTTTCTTTCGAAAGCTTCCTCTGCAAATTTTATTGTTTTTCCTGTCATCATGTTTAACAGGAAAGATCCATTCACATAATTCTGGAAGAATTTGAATGAATACTTGACTTTGTCCATCTCGGTTAGACAGACCCATAAACCCCAAGCCCTGCTGGTTGAGATTTCATCTTCGGTGATTGTGGAGACAAGTGGTACTTCTCCACTTGGAACCTTGATGTTGCAACGGCTCCTTTCATCGGTTCGCCCGAGCCTTATATAATGAAAGGCTTCATGGTTCCCCTTTCCAACTGGTTCTGGTGCTGCACTAATGAAGTAGAGTTCCAGAACATCTCATCGGCTAAGCTGATCATTGTTAGACCAGGAATCGTATACAGCTTCTTGAATCCACTTGGGTAGATTCTTGATTTCTGTAAACGATGGAGAGACAGTATAAACTGAGGCAAGTGCCCCAAATTCATACCATTCCTTGACCTCTTGTGGATGAACTCCTGGCATCATCCATACTCAAGGGTACTTTCCTGAGACATCAACCAATGTTTTGTTTGGATTGATACCTCGCCTTGTCAGTAACTTCTCCCAGCTTGCCCGATAAGCCTGCCAATAAGAAGAAACTTGTAAGATATTGTCAGTATCAATCTTAGAATTGTCTTTCAATGGCCTAAGATTAATCTCTCCCTCCTTAACCCCGGAGGTGCTGGGTTGAAATGAGGCCTCAGAATTTGACTTCTGAGTATCATCTTTTCCGGTTCTATTGATACCACCAACTTAGGACTCGTGCAAAAGGTATTTGAATCCTCTGCTACCGTTATAGGGGCCGGCAACAGAAACTCTTCTTTTTCCAGTTTCGAACTGGAAGCCCGAAGGATTGGCTCTTGAATTGTGTTCCAACACTGTGTTTGTGCTAGCGCGCATGCTCGGATTCTATTGGTGACTTTCATCTTATCAATAGATTGTATTCTTCCAGCTTACTCAGCTTTTAGAACACACTCGTCCCATTCCCTAATAAGCATTTCAAGGTTTTCCCTGAGATGCTTCTGGGTCATCATGATAGAGCTAACTTCAGTTGGCTCCATCTCTTGTCAAAAAAATTTGCAAAAACATTCTCATGAGATTTTATAATGACAATATCAAAAATGAAATATTGACATTCAACTTGCCATCTAAGTAATCTAGCATTTTCAGGTTTAGATTCAATCTTGTTGTTTAAGAAAGCTTTAACTTGTGTGTTATCTACTTTCAAAACAAATTTCTTTGCTAAAAGAAAGAGAGGCCATTTTTTGAAGGCCTTTCGAACTGCAAAGAATTCTTTCTCATTAATGTGCCATTGAATGGCCTCATTTTCCTGGAACAAACCACTACAGTATCTGCATGGTTCTTCTTCATTGGGAGTGATCTTTGTAAGCACTGTTGCCCACCAATGATCACTAGCATCCGTATACAAGACAAGATCATCTGCGTCTTGTGGTATTGAGAGTTTTGGGAGGTTTTCACAAACCACCTTTAATCTCTCATTCCTTTACGATGTTCATCTGTCCAGATGAACGGAACATCTTTCTTCAGTAATGGGCTGAAGACCTTTCTATATTTATGTTCCTACAAAATTAACAACCCCTAGAAAACTTTGAAGTTGTTTTTTCTCTTTTAGATCCTCAGAGAAATTCTTGACCTTTTGAACCATATGGTCCTGTAGAATTATCCCTGATTCATCTATCTCGATTCCCAGAAATTCTATTTTCCGGGTTGCAATAACCGACTTCTTCTCTGAAAGCACAAGTCCTGCCTTATAGCAAACATCTGCAAAATTTTTGAGATGTTTTACGTGTTCATTTATATCTTTTGATGTTATCAGAATATCATCAATATAAACAAACATAAAAGTGAAATAATCTTTGAACATATTGTCCATCTTTCTCTGAAATATCTGAGGTGCATTAGCTAACCCCATTAGCATTACGTTCCAAACATAATGACCTTGTGGTGTAAAGAAGGCTGTAAACTTCTTACTACTTTCCTCCATGCGAATCTGGTAAAAACCTGACTTGCAATCAAACTTGGAGAAAACCTTAGCATTTCTAATGCAGTTAATAAGGTGTTCTCTACTTGGAATGAAATAACCATCAAACTCTAAAACGTCATTAATACATTTATAATTAATAACGAGTCTGGGTTTATTTCTTTTAATCTCACCATGGTTTCTTACCAAGAAGCCTGGGCTACTATATGGCGAGTTACCTGGTTCGATTAACTTCATATCAAGGTGTTCCTTGATAATCTCCTTCATGCCCTGTTGATCTCTGAGATTCATCAGGATTGGTCTGAATCGAACAAACTCATTAACCTTGGCTGGCTTTGCCTTTAAGGTTGCTCTGAGTTGGTTTTTCTCCCACCATGCCAAAGGATTCTCATTGTAACACCTTACAATCTTCCTTTTGACATCTTCTAATGACACCTGCGTATCATTTTCAATATCTTTAGAATTTAAAGATACCTTTATGAGTTGAATCTCAACTTTGTTATCTTCAAACTCGTTGTCAATCAGTTCTCCCCTAATCCTGTAGTTCAATAAAGCCTCATTGAACCTTCTTCGATCTTGCATTTTTGGGTGTCGAAGTTGTCCTTTTCATCACCATGCTTGCTGCGAAAGGCTAATGACATTTGTCTGTTGAATGCCCCTTTTAACCTTTGAACAGATTTTGTGGTCACATTGAGTTGTGAACACTAATCTTTGTTTCTCATTATCTTGCATATATCTCTTGAACATCTGTAAGAAATTGTTTCCTAACATGATATCTGCTTCTGTATATGAAAATAAATTGGTGGAGTTTTAACTTTATACCAAGGCGTCTGGTCTGCTCCTCCAATTAGAACTTCCACCATCTTGACTCCCTTTGTTAGAATTAAGATTTTCTTGGAAAAATCTCTTCCTGCAATCCGGGGTAGATCCTCTTCAACTTCTGTTGGGAAAATCCCTCATTTTGTTGTGCATATTCCTGCACCAGAATCAATATAAGCAGCAAAATATTCTGCCTTATATTTCTCGTATATCACTCCAATAGGAATGTATATTGAGAATGGACTAGTCATTAGATCAATATTTTTCTTTCATTGACTGTGACTTCCATTCCATATTCTCCTTCACTACTAAGGATTTCTTCCTATTCGTAAATACTTTCGTCTGAGGGTATATCCTCAAACTGGTAGACTTGTACGAGATCTAGAAAGTAGATCGCATCTTCGATGTCTGGGGTTGACTCGAACCTCCTTATCATCTTGTTTTCTGGGCAATTTGTAGAAATATGCCCCGCTGCACCGCACGTCTAGCAATTGCAGTCTTTGAAACTTTCATTAGCTCTAGGTGAGCTTTTCAAAAAGTTTTTCTTGCTGGTGTTCTCTCCTGAGATCTGCTTGAACTAGCACCTTGGGATTGAAACCTGCTTCTTGATGGATCGCTTCGCTATCCATGTTTGTATGATCTAGCCTTCTGTCTAGACCACATTGTTCTTGGTTTCCAAGATCTTCTCTGAGATCTTCTATCTTTAGAATAGGGTTGATACCTACTCTTCCTGCTTCTTTTGTAACTAGCAGGATCTTCTCCAATAACCGTTGGGAGATCATTATCTTCACAATTAAGAGGAGCCTCCTTGTTGATCCTTCTTAATTTCTTGATGTTCTTTTGCGCTGTAGCTTGTTGACACCATTCCGTCAGCTTGGTATGCACAAAAGACATTCTCTTTCTCACGCCATCGTATTCACCGGGAACGTAATCTCGGATGAACATTTCTCTCCAGGGATTAGGAAATTTTAAAAAGAAAATTTCCTTGGCAAAACTATCATCAGTCTTTGATTGATATTGATAGACTGTGAAGAGCTGCAGAAACTTGTTGAGAAACTTTTGATCTAAGACAGCAAGTCTTAGATTAAAAAGAGCCATTGAATACTTCTTCTTTTTCTCTCCGTCATAGGTTCCAAAATAACCAAAAAATGATTCTTTAGGATGTCAGTCATCTTTTTAACCTTCTCAGTGTGGGACTCAATTTTAAAGCACTCATTTTTTACTCCTGTGCTTATACTGTCTTCCCATGTGGTCTTTGCAACTCCTGCAAGACTCATTTCGAGGAATTTGACATATCCCTCGTCACTCATGTCGAGAGTTGACCCTGCAACTCTCATCGCTGCTGCCCAATCATCGATAAATCTCTCTCTATCTTTGAAATTAATTTCATCGATATTGAGAGTGACCCCATATGGATGGATAGGCTTCAAGGTTGTTCTTTCAGAAGGAGTATCATGTTTCCATTTTGTCCTTCATTTGTAGTTGACCTTGAACTGGTCATCTGCAATCCCACCAGTTCTTTGATAATAGGTGGAACCAGCCTCAAAATCATATCTTTGAGGTTGTGGTTGTGGTTGTGAGTCGTTTTCTGGTTTGGCCATCTTGAGATCCACCACCTTCATGTTAGCAAAAGATTCTGCTAACTCTTGTAGATCATCTAGTCCGATCCTTTCGAGGTTATTCATCTTTTTTACCTCGGATCGTACCAGTAATTAGATCTAATTTAGGGTCGCGTTTCTCGCCCTCCTTGACTGGTAACGGGTATCTTTTTGGTTCGTCCCAAAAGAAACCCCTCTTTGCTCGACTGGAACTTGGTTGTGTTTCCAGTTTCTCCACTCGTCTTTGAATATCCTTTAGGATGTCAAGCATGACATCTTGTTTGCGGGATATTTCCTCCACCTTTTGAGGTACTCCATATAGGCTGTTGCCATAATTTTGCACCGTCTTCTGGATTTTCCGTAGATCCATAGAGATTTTGGACGGATCCGGAATAATCTCTACGAAATTAAGGCCGATCTTCTGTCCTGAGAGGTCCATCAGATATGATCCTGATGGGCTAATCTCATGAGACGTCTTTGCTTTCCCTCTAGATAAGCGTTTATCATGAGGCGATCTAAGTAATACTTGATGGTCCATGTGCGTGCACGGATCTCTCTTGGGCTCAGATTCTCTCAAACCGCCTGTTCGAGACGTTCTCGTCTTACTCGTAGTAGAGCAAGATCAATTGTTTTGTTCGCCTCAAAATTTGGAGATATGAACTGTAACACTCGCAACTCAGACAATAGTCTGGTTCCATTTTAGAAGCGCGGGATCATATCACCAAAACATGGGATTTTAATCATCTTTTAAACAAAAGAAAACAAACTTTAGAATGAAAAATCAAAGAAATACTTGTAAATAGCAATTCTTTGGTGTGCTCCTAGCAAAAGGGTATTTTGTGAAGATGTATTTTCAAAATGGGTATATGGTTTATAAAAAATTTAAAAATGGGTAGAAATACTTATTAGCACTATTTATTACACCATTTAAAAAAAATGTTCTAGCTAGATTAACAGAGTTTACGAACATTTGGGATACCCATTTTAGTGTTCTAACGGTATATTAAATTTTAATTTCTATAAGTTTTATGGAGTTCAATTATATTCAACATTTAAATTTATAATAATAATTTAATTTAATTTTATAATTATTTTTAGGGTTCACTTGTCTAATTAAAGTTTATAATTATTTTTTAGCATTTAATTTTTTATTTTTAACTAACCATAATATGGTTGATAAATCCAAAGTTAGGGTATATTTAATTTTAAAAATTCTATTTTTTAGTTATAAATGTTTATTATAAATTATTATAATATAGCAATTTTTATTTTTATAAAAACATTTTAAAATTAATAAAAATAATATTTAGTACACAATTGGAACATCATAGTTTGCACAGACAGTGGCGGAGGCAGGATTTTAACTAAGGGGGTCAAAAATTATACTACTATATTTTTTCACAATAAACAGATCCAATATTCTTTTTTTACGTTCACGAAAAATGAACACTTTCGATTTTAGAACGTGATCTCACGTAAAAAACCCATTTTAAATTCACACTTTTTCACTTTAAGTGGAACTAACTCCACTTTAATACATTTATGCACTATTTTAAGTGGGACCCTAACTCCACTATAATATAATCCATCCGTCCCCAAAAGTTTTACGGAGTACATTATAACAAAATATAGCATTCATATAATTCATAAAAATCTAATTTATAGTCAGTACGAATATTAGACATATTTTGGAAATTTTGAATAATAGTTTTATCAAGAATGCAATTAAATATATCATTTTCAATACTATATAGTACCAAATTATCATTTGTATTTTGTTATTTTAATGTTATATTTTAGATATATTTAAGTATAACAATAATAATAGGATACTAATAGGAGTATAATAGGTGGTTAATCTCAAAATACAAGGGGGTCAATTACCCTCCCTTGGCTTCACTTGCATCCGCCCCTGTGTACAGAGTATCTCATCTGGTTTACAACTACGTTTGAAATGCAAAAACAAGATATAAATTACGTATTAAATATATATTCTCATTGATTTTTTTTTTTAACGAAAAAGTAATGTTATGAATCATAAATTACTTTTTTTTTTATCTATGTGGCTATTATTTATCTTTGTTATCTCAAAGTGGTTATTTTACTAGTTGCCTCAATTAACTATATTAGACTATTACCCTAAAAAAAACTATATTAAACTATTAATTTAGACGCTTATTCGGCACCAAACAAGAGCTAATGGAGTAGACTTATTGAATCTCAACAGGGAGACTAAATTTATATCTATTGTTGTACTTTCCGTGGACGGTAGGCTCATGTAGATTTATGTTCGACTCAAAAGAAATAAAAATCACAACGAATTAATATAATATTATGCATGCGTATAATATTGATTTTTCAAACTTATATTATCCTCTCTTTGTCCCTTAATAGAATTTACCAAAATTATGGCATGAATTTTTAAAGAAATGTTAGATGGTATAGCATTATGATATATAAATTAAAGTGATTTATGTTAGGATATAATTTTCGAAAAAGAAAATACATACTCTTGAGGGAAGTTCGGAATAAAAGTTTGTACGTCCTTTAAGTATATTCTCTTTTTTTCTTTTTCGTCCATCCCCAAAAAAAAGTATTTTGTTACATTTTTTGGATATTATATTCCACCACAAATCATTTTATCTTTATTCCATATATAATCTCAACTTATTTGTCATAATACTATCCCACTTAATATGTTTTTTAAATCTGAATCATAAAAATAGAATATAATACCGTTAAGAGACGAGAGAGTACTCTTTCTGTCCAACTCGACTTGGCACGTTTGATTATTTTATAATATTCATTTTTAGAAAAACAATATGAGTCGAGTGGGATGATTTTAGAGTATATAATTGGATGGAGTTGTGGAATGATTTTAGAAAGAGACATACTCTATGAGGTAATCTCACCAAACGAATCTTGAAATCGCCAACTAGGACGACAGTATCTTTCCCTTCTTAAATAATTGTCCATTTTTGACATTTATTTAAACTGGGCCTCTCTCTCTTCTCTCTCTCTCTCTCTCTGGACAATGGTGCCGGACTTTTGTAATTTCGAGCTTTGAAAACTTATCTTTCCCTCAAAAGGAAGAAAGTGTGTGTGAAGATTCTTAAAAGTTTGTCAATTGGGGATTTTCCATAGAATAATTGTCACGTATCATAGTATCACTCTTCTTGTTGCCAATTTGACGAGCATTGCATACTACTACCTCCATTCTATATAGTTAGTCCACTTTGCTTTATTGACTTTCCGGCACGTGTTTCCATCAAAACCTAGTACGGGTTTTAAATCATAATTTTGAAGTATCTTTTTTTATACGGGATACTATGAGTGTAATATCCCGTAAAAAAAACGATACTTCAAAATTATATTTTAAAACTCGTACTAGATTTCGGTGGAAACGCGTGCCGGAAAAGTCAATAAAATTAAGTGGACTAACTATATGGGATGTGAGTAATACTATTCATACTGAAGTTATTTTATTTGATAAAAAATTATGAATTTAACATCTCTATTTTCTTAATCGAAAAAGAAAATACTCCATTCGTTTCAATTGAGTATTCGTCTTTTTTACACGAGTATTAATAAATGATAGATGAGTGGTGTTGGTGGAAAAAAAGACACATATTAATATGAGTGGAATAGTATGCAAAAATGGAATGGACATATTCTAGTGAAACGAAAATAGCGAATACTCAAGCGAAACGGAAGGAGTATAATAGGTATATCTAAAGGGCACACGACAATTGAAGTGTTTTCGGAAATTCTATTGCTAATCTTTAAAATAAAAATTGCATAAGATAAGATAATGCATTTAATCGATTTTTTTTTTCCTGGGATCTAATTTAACATCTATATTACTTTATTTATGAAATCAATAACACCATAACATCAACATAACGACTACCAAATTGTAGCATCTTCAAAAATCTGAATCATTGTCCAGCATTTAAATTAGTAATCACGATCTTTATTTTACTTTTTCGAAATTCAGGCCAATTTTATTGTCGAAAATACATATAGATTTTTCTCAAAGAAAAAGGACCCCACGTAGATAAATCATGTCAAATAAGAATAACAATAATACATACTGGAGTATTTCTTTTATCATATCGTGATAACTGATAAAGCATAATGACATGGTAATTTTTGAAACAAGGAAACAATTGCAGAGTTTCTTTAAATAATGGTGGGACCATCTTCATAAAAGTTGGGGCTTAACTCAATAGTTAGAAAACTAGTCTTTTTGGGTCTACTCTATAATTGAAGTATTGACACATAAGTCAATTAAAAACCTTTCTCTATCAATTAACTAAGATCCAATCGTGTTCGTCCATTTTTTTTTCTAATCAATGGTTCAGATTTCATATATAATGTTCAAATAAAGGAGGGGTAGTTTAGCACTTCTATTAAAATGTAACTCCCGCATTCCATATATTGGGGATACTTTCCATGATTCAAGATACTCTCTACATCCTAGATAAATAAATATGTTTTCCTAATCGAGTCGTCCTATACGAATTGGTATGATAAAAGAGAAAAAATTACTCATTACTAAACATCTCATCATCCACTCACTTCTCAACACGTATCCCAATATAATTTGAAATGTAAAAGTTTAAATTATCATAACTTGCTCGTTTGGTTTCTGATTTTTATGATTTTTATACAAAATTAAAGGTTTTAATACGATCTTTCATTTAAGATCAGACATCAATATATTTTATGCATCTATGATGCTCCATTTTTTAAATAATGAAAATTGCATTAAAATATTAAACACTACATTTTATCTCTAACTAAACTCTCATAAAATTTCGTGCCGAAAAGAAACAAGCATGTTTAACTGGGACAGAGGGAGTATTTTATTAAGGGAATCTAATATTTTAAGGGTCTATCTTCATTTCTTGAATATCTAATTCGTCTTGGCGGACCTCTTTCTCTTACATTTCTTTTTGGGTGAAGGCATGTTCTCATACTTATAATGCAAGAAATAGTTTATTTGCAAGGAAACATTAATTATTCATCAAACTACTCGAAGGTGGAAATGTGGATAACAAATTATTTGTAAGATGATGAAAGCAAGTATTGATTTTTCTTTGTTTACGATAATAAGATATTATTTATATAATTAAGGACAAATTAATTATGCATCTCTAAGTATATACGTATAAGATTTAATGTGGTTTGCAGGCTACTGCGCAAAAGCAGGGGTTTACTATCAAAAGTAGAAGCTGCAGGTTTCCACGACATACAAAATAAAAAAAATAAAAATTAAAAAAAAATACTTAATGCAATATTTATAAAGTAAATAAGCATTGCAGCACACATGCATGCAATATTATATTATTACGCTGAAATAATTAAACTTGCATTATTATTATTACTTGATCATGTTGAGAATAATTAGTGCGTCAAAATTAGGCAATTAGAGATTATTTACACAATAAAAGGTTGAAAAAACACAGTCGTAGCATGGCTAATGGTTGATAGGATACGGCTCAACTCCTAGGCCCAAGCATCAGACCCAATATAATTGGGCCCCGACAGTTAAGCTCGGCCTATGCAGCTCGACCCAATTAAGAATAAGAGACTTCTTCACCAAGGCAATCAAGACTCCTACATCGACTATAACTCAAGCTCCAAGAGAAATATAGAAGCTCGGTGTCTATCCCTAAGAAGGGGATCAAACCAAAGAGTCCAAATAGGAGAAGACTTTGTATTAGAATCAAGCTCCATATGAGCATCTATAAATAGGGGTTTAGAATAGAATGAGAAGAGAGAACAATCTTGTAACCAATACTCATACTAGCAATAATATCCATACTCTT
Source organism: Mentha longifolia (assembly GCA_001642375.2). Taxonomy (NCBI): domain Eukaryota; kingdom Viridiplantae; phylum Streptophyta; class Magnoliopsida; order Lamiales; family Lamiaceae; genus Mentha; species Mentha longifolia. The sequence goes on along the minus strand of CM038110.1, from coordinate 24,108,413 downwards.
TCCGCCCCGTGGACGTAGATCTATTTCGATAGATCGAACCACGTAATTCCTTTGTGTTCCTTTTACTTTCGTGTTCATTTATTCCTTATTGGCATTCATTAATTACCTACGAAAATAAGATCAATCAATGGTCTTATTGCTTACATTGAATATGATCATTGCTTACTAATATTCAATACAAAATATTCCCATATTTGTTAATGTATTGAAATACATTATTTTTTGGAGGAAATATTAATATGCTTAATTATTAGTTGTTCCTAACTAGTACGATTGCTTTTTTTTTTTAGGCAAACAACACACATCCACATACACACGCACCCGAGGTGTCTCGAACCCCCGACCTCTTGGTTTGGAGGGAAAGCGTCTTATCAACTAAGCTGCGCTTCGTTGACTAGTGTACGATTGCTTGTATGATTGCTAATATGCATACAAGCTTGTTGCTTATTGTTTATATGTTTATATGCTTATTGATTATGTACTCAGTGATTGGTGCTTACTAATGTGTTTATTAATTGCTAATATGTAAGTTAGCTAGCTAGTATGTAAGCTTATTGCTTATGTGTTTAGTGAAGGGTGTTTAGTAACGTGCTTAAGATTACTTTTGTTCAAAAGAATATACTAATTACTAATATGTAAGTTAGCTAGTATGTAATCTTCTCATATGGTTAGTTGTTGCTAATATATATATATATATATAGAGAGAAATGATATGATGCTTTTTCATTTGTGAGCACCTTCACCGTTTTTTCATTTTTTTTATTATTTTTTTCAATTTTTGTTGTTTTATATTCTGTTATTTTAGAAATTAATATAGAAATTATTAAAATTATAAAATAGTTAAAAAAATCAAAATTCGATTTGTTTTATTACTCATTTTTTAATTTCGAAGGAAAAAAGAATAAATCGAGTTTTGATATTTATTTATTTTATATATTTAATAATTTTCACATTAATTTCTAAGATACTACTAGCATAAAAAACAACAACAAAAATTGAAAAAAAAAAAGTAATATCAAAGTAAAAAAAACAATGAATGTGATCACCAAAGTGTCCACAAGGGGGTAGCATATCATTATCATAAGGTAACATCAACTTTTTATATGATAAATTTTATATTTTTTTATTCTATTTTTTTAGTATAAAAATATAATATCGCCTGTTTAAAATTGCTTTGAAACGCAACTATAAAATTAATCGAACGTGCAATGTTAGTATTATTTTATAATTAAATTATTAAATGGTCAAAATAGATTTTGTCCCACAAACGGCAGGTGACACTTCTCCTACTTGATAGACAAAGCATGTGAAATTCATTCGTTAAATTCAACCATCGGTCCCTTTGAGCTTTGGCCTACGTCTTCTTTATATATTATTACTCTATTAATCATAAGACAAACACTTAAATTGCAATAAAGACCGTCACATTTTAAAGAAAAATAAAATCATGTGGTGGCAGATTTCCTATCTTTAGTTGTAAAGTTATTACAAAGAAAATAATGGATTGAGTTGAATTTTATGATAAATTTTCTGTAATCCAGATTAATGATTTCATTTGATAGGACATTGCATTATAAAAACTGATCTAGATTTTTTTTTCTTTAAATTTAAGATTCACAGAATCAAAAACAATGTTAAAAAAATATACTTATACTAGACTTATACTATATGTTTTTTGAGATGGTCAATATATGAAAGTGGGAAATTTTGAAATAGTCAAATAAGTTTAAAAAAAAAAAAAAACATAAATATTGTTCATGAACTTAAAAAATTCAAATTTTAGTCACTTTTTGACTTTTTGGACCAATATACACTTACTAATGTTGATTTTTAGTTGTTCTTTTGACATTCTTTTTTATTTTATTTTGTGAAGTTTCTTTTCTGAATTTTTGTTACATTTTTTCGATATTTTCTATTTTTTTTCAAATTTTTATTATTATTTTTTTTAATTTTTTTGACGTTTTTTACATTTTTTTGAATTCTTTTTGACGTTTTTTTTATATCAAAATTTTACGGTTTTTTTTTTTTTTTTGTCAAATTTTTATGAGTATTGAACTATTGACGCTATTGGCACTATTAATGCCAAAATAGTATCAATGGTTTCAATTGTTCAGAATTTATTTTATTTTTTTTCAAAAATCAAGCAAAAATATGAGAAATGTCACTATTGGCACTAAAAGTGGCAATAGTTCCAAAAAAATTGACCATATAATTGACATTATTTTGACATTGATAGTGTTGGGATTTTTGAATGAAGGGGGAGGTGAATTCTATGGTTCTAATAAAATCTATACTTGTTTTGATTGGATTCAAAAACCCTCTCTCATACGTCCCTAAATATTTTATATTTCCCTTATTATTTTTTATGAAGTCAAATATTGCCTTACACACTTAGAACTGCTCATGTGTTAGGAAACTACAAAATTGTAAGTGTAAGCGCAGTGCAAACCCAAATATTCTTTTATTTTCAGGTCAAGCGAATCAGAAGCAAAAACGAATTCTCTCAAGTTTGCTAAAAGCGAAAAGTCTCAAAGCAACCACTATTCAAAGTGGAAACCGACGACAACAAAAGCAACTTGAAGTAAAACACAAGTGCATATCAAATCTCCGAGAAAGCAACATCAGCAAAAGCGAAAGTCCTACAGAATTCTTCAACACTCGTGAGGAAGCACGATAAAAAGCGGCAAAGTGTTCAAAGCTTATAAATTTCAAATTCGAAATTCTGCAGCTACGACACAACTCTTAAATGCGGCGCAGGAAGTTAGAGGACGCGTGGAAGATTTCCATAAGTTAACGGAAATTGCCGGAACAGTGCACAGCGATTGTCTACGCTACAATCCAAGACGGAAATATGCAAAAACCAAGGTTTTCCTCTTCCGGGAAGAAGACAAGCCGGAAAACACTGTTCACCTGCAAAAAGCTACATCGACGTTCAACCGAAGGGAAGTGGAGTATACGCGCCCTCTATCTCTCTAACGGATAGTGGATGCTCTCTCACTATAAATAGGGATGCCGACTCAACGTGAAAATAGATGAAACTACTCTCTCGCGCACAAGATTAAAGCAAGAACTTCAAAGCTTTCTTTCAAACATTCATTAAAGTTCTTAAGCCTTAGAGTTTAGTTGAGTCCTTAGAAACTTGCTCTAAGTTTCTAAGTCCGCAAACCCTATATCCCTTCATCCCTAGATTTTCTAGGAGGAGAATCCTTATACCTTTTACATAATCTTCATTGTAAAATGATTCTCTATTAAGTTAGAACACTCATAAACTAAACCCCCAACCCAAAGTTCTTTTGTGTTGTAAGTTGGTATTTTGTTTGTTGATTGTAAAGCTTGTGTGTGCTACACAAGTGGAAGGTCGAGTATAGAAGTTTGTCGTTAGGTTTCTAGAGAACCCACTTGGAATCTCTAGGTTTTCAAGTTCAAGTCGAACTTGAAGCGCTTCACTGGGAAGGATAAAACCAGGATGTTTGTTCGTGTTTGTGTGTGGTTGTTCGATTTTCCGAGTGAAGAAAATTCGAGTTGCTGAGTGAAGGCAACAAGTGGATGTAGGAGCGTGACCTCCGAACCACTATAAATCTCGTGTCCTTACCGCTTTACTCATTTACTTGTTTATGTTATTTATATTTATAAGCTTTGATTATTGCATAAGGCACACACTCACTTAAAGCAACTAACACAACATTTTTATAAAAGCAAGATTTTCTACAAGCGAGTATAATCGCTCACCAAATTCCGCAAGCGTTTTCTCTGAAAGCGATTCGTTTTTGAAAGGTTCTCACCTCTTCAAAAGCGAAACGCTTCTCTTTTAAAACTTACTGTTTTCACGAAAATTGAAAGAGAAGTCTAAACTTCTCTTACGCGTGTATTCACCCCCCCTCTACACGCGTACACTCGCTTCTGGACCAACATATAGTGTCATAGTGTCAACTACATAATGACACTATTGACATTATTTTGGCATTGATAGTGTCATAGTTAGAGGTGGTCAAATGCGAGTTCGGGTACAGAAACCGTACTCGTACTTGACGGGTACGGTTCCACATAACTGGACCCGTACCCTAACCGCCGTGTAGGCGGGTACGGGTACGATTTCGGTTACGACATCTGCGAGACGAATACGAGTACAACCCAGCAGTTTCAGTGGGTTTTACAATTATTATTTTTAATATTAAAAATTCATTTTAAATTCAAATAGTTGTAATTCGAATTATTTGCAATAAAATATATTATTTTATTGCAAAGAATCCAATAACCTAAATCAAAATTAGACCTCTAAATAGTACTAAATTTTTGGAGGTCAAGTTATTTAAAAATTTAATCTCGAAAGACTGAGCATTATTAAAATATATTTCGTGAAAATTTAGTGGAAAAAATGCTAAATTAAACTAAAGAGTGCACGTTTAATTATAACTAAGTAATAATAAATACATTTTTAGATGAAATACATATCAAAATAGCAGGTCTGCGGGTACAATAATCGGCGGGTCACGGATCCAACTTTCAGTGCCGTACCCGAATTGCCGCCTTCGGTGGGTACGGTTCCGAACCCGATCGACTAGTACGGATACGAGTACAAACCCTACGAGTACGTGTATGAATGCTTGTATGGGTCGGGATGTACGATTATTTTGGTCACCTCTAGCTATAGTGCCAATTATATAATGACATTATTGACACTATTTTGACATTAATAGTACTCATAGTGTCAATTATTCAATAATTTTAACATTTTCAATGGTAGAAAGAAAGTGCTCCAAAATTGTCAACAAGAAAACAAAAAACATCCTCACAGCAAACCTTCTCTCCACTTAAACAAAAGCATAGTAGAAACAAATCAGATTTTACAAAATTTTACACCAAACGATGCTAATAATGCACCAAACAACTAAACAAGACTCGACACTCTTCAATGCTCGAAAACCAATTCCGAATGCTTTTATGCTTTTTTAATAAGCACTTCAACTCTCATTCGCCAAGATCAACTAAATTTCTCATTCTTAATTTGGCTCACCTGCAACAATAATCCAAGAGTAGAAAATTCATTAATTAAGGTATAGAGATTTATATGGATAGGGCGAATATTTGGTATTTTGGTTTCGTTTAGCTTTAAGAACGAACTAACCATACGCTAAAAAAATTAATAAATAAATAAATAAACTAACCAGATATGCCTTTATACACGGAGCCAGATATGCCGTGGCCGAGCTGGGCGCGCGGAAGCCATCGGTCGCCTCCGCCAAGCTCACGGTGGTGGAACTTGGTGGGAACACAGAAGCCGTTGTTGCCTCCTCCAACTTGCGGCGGCGATGTGGCTAGCGGCGGAACTAAAAATTACTTATTGAGGGGGCTACTTCATATTTAAATTTGTATTTTTCAAATGGGGGTCTTTTTTCTTTCTTTTTTTTTCGCCAATACTTATATTTAAATATTTCTACCATTTTTTTACTCTAAAAAACGTGAGTCAAATGACAACACTTTTTTTTAAGTGTTCTGATACTTCTATGCTTTTCTTTACTCGCACCATTTAACTCTTTCTTTTTTTTCTTTTAATATTTTCAATCTTATCTTTCTTCCCTAGCCTCACGTATGAAATGGTTTGAGACTCAGAAGCTTGCATATCTTCCCCATTTTATCAGCACCAAAATTCAAATTGTCTCTTCAAATATTCGGTTGTCTTGCTGCAACGTGGTGTTTGTAATTGTAGCAAAGGGGGGCTTCATAGATATTGATGGGGAATTATCAAAAGTTCAATATAATACCCCCTCCTTTTTTTTATTTTTTATTATTTGATGTTCTAACACCTTGCACACATTTTAATAAATAATTTTTTTGACTAAAATGACCTTAATAAATGATAATTGTATCTTTTTACTATACAATTAATATCATGTTGAAAAAAGAGAACATAGATACTCATAATAAAAGAGGTAAGTTAATTCGTGTGCAATTATGGAAAAAAATGTAAAACATCAATTATATAAAAAAAAGTAAAAAATGCTGAAACATCAAATAAAAAAAAGAGGAGGGAGTAGTATATAAAAAAAAAAAGTACAGTAAAAAAATAGAGGGGCTTCAGCCTACACTGGTCCTTCCCCTGCCCCTGGCTGTGGCTAGCTTGGGTGACATTGGATTTGGAGGCGGTGGCAAAGACAGACGGAAGGAACGATTGAGAGAGAGAGAAGGGTAAATAGAAGGGGGAGGGAGAGACATTGAGAATGGAATCCTAGTTTCAGAAATGAAAAATGAAAACAACAAGTTATCTATTAAAATTCAAATTTTGGGTTAGTGAGGGTGTTTTGGTCAAAAAGACAAAAGTGATTAAAATTTGAGTTTTTTAAGTTTCTCAACAAAACTTTTTTATTTATATTTTTTATTTTTATACTTATGCATTATCACAAATATGAAACTACCTTTTCTTTGATTTGAGATAAATGGGCCAAGCTAAGTATGGGTCCAATCAAAGTAGGCCAAAATTGCGATGTTATAATTGCTGCAAGGCCTGTGGCTTATGGAGCACAACGTGGCCCTTGTATTCCAATATAAATACATCTTCCATTATTGGTTACCGCTATTTTACTCTAAGGTTGCGTTCTTTTATATGGAAAATAATTATGATAAAAGTGGGGGAAAAAAAATAATTTTTAATTTTTTTTTATTTCCCACATTTTCTTACCTCGTTATCTATGATGACGATTTTTATTCTTTCTTATTTTCCTTCCATTGGAGTGAAAAGGAAGGGAAAGAAAAATCATTGATAAGAAGGTGGGAAAAAATGAGAAATAAGAAAAATTTTAAAGGATCATTATTTTCTTTTCCCTTCTTTTCCCATAAAAAAGAACGTAACCTAAAATTATAAATTAATTATCATCTTTCCAAATGCATTTCCCTTCTGCAACAAGCATTTCACTAACTAACAAAACATATTATATATATATATATATAGGGGATAGATCACATGAAAACTAATTCTATTGTGAAATTTAGAAACTTTTGTAGGTCATTGATCTAGGCTATCTTGTGGTTATTAATTATTTGAGTTATATAATTTTTTTTATGATAGTTACCTATTTTTAAGTATATTTGACTTATTAATTAGGATATTTATGTCATTTTGTATACAGTGCAATTAGTTCCTTATTTGATGGGATTTTAATTTACACATCACGATTTCTTTTAATTGAAACCGTTGTAGAAATCAAAAAATCTTTAATTGCACTCAATCTTTTTTTTTTCCTAGATTATCTTCTTTTGTCTTTTCCAATAGAAATTCTTCTTTTCTTCGTCATTTCAAGTTTTAATCTCGAAGGTGCTACATGCATGAGAAATTAATATCAATATAGCATTCATGCCTAATTCTACTATCAGCTAGATTTTTTTTAACTTCCAAATGAATGTATAATTATTGTTCAAAATATGTATAATAAATATGCAGATAATGCATTTCTTTTATGCAGTTTATCTACAACCATAATGCATATTGGATAATAATTTTTAAAAGACATGCTTATATATTATTATCAAATATTGAGGATTAATTATCTCTATATCTTAATTGAGATTAATAAACCACAATTGACTATTAATAGAAATTTTAAATATATAATTGTTATTGGGAAATGCATTATAGTGTTTAAATGAATGCATAACAAATGTCAAAAAAATGCATTATGACACATGCTAAAATTAAATTTTTTTGATTGAGGTTTAGTTTTTAAGACTAGATTTTAGATTCTCGATAAGGGTCCAGTTTTTCACCGCCTAGGGTTTAGTTTTCCCAACTAGGATTTAAGGTATAGATTTAGATTTTCACATAAGGTTTCATTTTTCATATTAGGGTTTAGATTTCTGAATATAGGATTTAGTTTTTTATATCTAGAGTTAGGGTTTAGATTATGACTAGGGCTAGGTTTTAAGTTACGTAGATGCATAATAAAATACTCCCTCCGTCCCGTGGCAATTGTCCACAAGTATTATTTTATACCTCACATATATTCTCCATTATGGATAATTGCCGCGGGACAGAGGGAGTAGCAAAATATGCATTAACAAATTATCTTAAATGCAACAATTATAAGAAATATTAAACAATATGTCTAACATATAAATATAAAAAGTAATAAAAATAATTGATTATTAAACTATTGCACTATGGAATAACAAGATATGCATTACCTTATCATATAAATGCATGATGTTATATATCTAAATATGTAGGAAGCTTGAGATAGTAAATAATAATCCCTCCGTCTCACTTATAAAGAGTCATTTTATTATTTTAATAAGCTCAGTTGAATAAAAAATAACACTTTATAAGTAGGACGGAGGGAGTATTAATATATATAAGCGATGATACATCTAACAATGAATAACATATTTATAGAACATGCGTCAAAGTGAAATGCTTCAAATTTATTGTGTAATGCATAAATGGTTTTTTGAGGATAAAAATAATTTTGTTTATATGCATACATGTTAATTTTCATTGGTTAGGGTTCAATTTCTCATAACTATAAATGACTTATAATAAATATGCATTACTAAATTACGTAAAATGCATAATAAAATTGAAAAATATGCATCAACAAATTAACTTAGATGCAACAACTATAAGAAATACTATTATACAATACATTTAATAAAAACTAATAAAAATAATCAATTATTAAACTATTGCACCTTGGAATAGCAAGATATGCATTACCTTATGAGGTAAATGCATATATGAATATGACTATCAAAATAATAATACATAATGAAATAGAAAAGTACGCATTACCATGTTATGTTATGCATATAAAAACATATTGACACAATCAATATGCATAATAATATATTAAAAAAAATGCATAACAATAAAATGCATCAGAAAAAATATTTTATTTATATTCATATTAGGCAGAAAAAAAAAATGAAAACATGAACAAAATCATGATGATTTGATAATTTATATTTTATGTGGAATGAATAATGAGTTTTTAAGATAAAATTAGCGTGTATGAATGAAATATTAGGAAACAAAGATAAATGGCTAAAATTTAGGGATATAATTTACCACAAATAAAGTTGGACTTTCTTACCCTTAATTGCATTAAAAAAGGCACGAAAATTACTAATAAAACTGAAATATATATATATATATATATATATATATATATATATATATATATGTGAAGGATCATGTAAAAAAGGCCACTTGTGTAAGAAATAAGAAGTAATATCAACCATCTAGATTTATGAATCAACGGTCACTGTTTATTATTATGTTATAATTAGAAGATTGCCTTGTATATTTGATTTAGGGATATAATCGTGTTTTAAGTTATGAGGCTAATGAGGGTTAGCCGTTTAAACCTTAAATCAAGGGATTTGTTTATTTTCTAACGTCATTTTCTATATTTTGTCTTCTTATTGTTATTTTTTTTTTCCGGCCATGGATTGTCTAGTATATATTGTTCTACATTATTTATTTTCTTTTTTGTTAATTCAATTGCTAGTTGTTGTTTCCAAATATTTCTGGGAATTTCGTTCGTTATACATTATAAAACATAAAAGGGATGGATGAAATATTCACATAATGCATTACATTAATATTTAAATGTGCATTGTGAAATAAATACCTATGCATTAAAAATATAAAAGGGATGTATGGATTATTCACATAATGCATTACATTAATATTTAAATGTGCATTGTGAAATAAATACCTATGCATTAAAAATATAAAAGGGATGTATGGATTATTCACATAATGCATTACATTAATACTTAAATGTGCATTATGAAATAAATACATATGCATTATAAATACCTATCCATTAACATCAAATAGTATGCCACATTCGTCAATATTTCTAATGCATTATAAATTATAGAGCAATTCATTACAATGCATTATAAATTACAGAACAATTCATTATAATGCATTATAAATTGTGGAACAATGCATTATAATACAACATAATTATTAATTATATTAGTTTTCTCTAATGAGTACATTAATTTTCTCCGATGCATTAGAAACAATGCATTATTATATAAAATTAATTAAAAACATCAAAAAATAATTTTTCTAGAATAAAAAAATCAAAAAATAACACAAAATTAGTTGATAGGTTTACTCATGTGCCGTCTATATTTTCAATAAAATTAATGGCAAAAGATTTAAAATTTAGTTTATAATTTGTTGCAACCAAAATCCCTACAAATTGGCCATATTCTATTTAACCATAACTGACGAATGTGAATTTCTCATAATTGCCCTTAGATATAATTACGTTTGACCAGTTTTGGAAAATCAACATAAATGCATATTTAATCCCATCCATTCACTATCCATAAATCTATGGCTCATGTTACTTCCTATTTCTTACACTAAACTACATTTGTATGTGAACTCAACCCTACATATATATATATATATATATATATATATATATATATATATATATATTAATTCTTGATTTTGGACACCTTTACACAAGTTATAATAAACCCCTAAAAAAACACTCGTCATACTTCTGTAAATCGAAACTAAGCATTAGAACATCTTTTATATTATTTTAAATATGTTAAACTCATTTTGAAAATTAACGAAAAAAAAAAGTGAGTAATCGGTTCGAGAAAATTACAAGTCCAAATCCCATCAAATATTTAAGGTAGACTACCTTAACAAAACACACACACACATCTTAAATTTATTTTTTTTATGAATTATAAAGGGTGAAACTCACCTCCTAATCTTGCATTGCAATATTGACTTTAATTTTTTTAAAAAATTATTGTACTACTAATTTCTATAGTTTTTTTTTTTGTGTACTATTTTAATTTTTTAAAGGACGTTTGATTTAAGCTTAATCAAATTATTACGGTTTCAATTTCGATTAATAGTATTTCTTTTTTCAATATTCATAAAAGTTCACGATTAGTCAACATAAGGGTATAGGGGTATTGACGCAGCAAAAGCTAGAATTTGAAGGAGAAATGCAACTCGTTGATTCAGAGAATACCGATTTGCATAAGGAAGAAGGAGAAGCTTCCCAAGGAAGAGTTCTCTTACAATATTCAGCCCAAAAGCTGCGTTCCTTTCTCTCTCAACATCCTTAAATATGGAACTATTAAAACCCTATCCAACAAAATACTAATGGGCCAAACCAAGAGGAAAAACAACAAAAGCCTGAACATAATTTAAATAAGAAAGCCCATTTTATCGACACACTATGTTATTTTCTTTCGCAGAGCACACTCTTGCTTCTCCAAATAATAAATTGCAGCATCATCTCCATCATTCTCCCCGGGTGAGTGACGATTCGCCCTCGAATCGAAATCAGCATCATCTCCGGAGTCGTCACCCTGGTATGGAAGCAAGTGTTTGACATTAAACACATCGGAGGTGCGCATGTGACTTGGGAGGCGAAGACGGTAAGCATTCGGATTTATCTTCTCGAGAACCTCCAAGGGACCAATCTTTCGCAACGACAACTTGGAATACTCATGTGCCGGGAAATAATCTTTGGTCAGTACTGCCCAAACATAATCACCCACAACAAATTCCACATGGCGACGGTGAGCATCGGCAGCAGTTTTATACTTGGCCGTTGCCGCCTGCTCGAGTTGCAGCATGCACCTGCTGTAGCTCCTCAACATAATCAAGTGCATGCGGATGGGGTCTGGTACGAGAGGGCAAAGTAAGAAGATCAACAGGGCCGCGAGGTACAGTACCATAGACAACTTGGAAAGGGCGGAACCCAGTATTGCGGTTCATGGCTGAATTGTGGGCAAATTCAGCTTGACAAAGCTTAATATCCCAAGAACGCACATTGTCGCCGACTAAACATCGCAATAAATTACCAAGTGATCGGTTAACAACCTCAGTTTGACCATCCGTTTGAGGGTGGTAGGCACTGCTAAAGTTCAGCTGCGTGTTGACCATGCGCCACAAGCTGCGCCAAAAATGGCTAAATTAAAATAGTGGCAGGCTTACATGAAAGAAATATGGACTTGGATTGGTATTATTGGGTTTAAGTTAATAATTAAGTTAGACTTAATTATTAAGTGTTTATTTATATTAAAGCCCATTAACTAGGTTAAAGTGGGTTAGTATAAATAATTAAACAAAACCTAATCCTAAAGGTAAGAGAACACAACTCACGCACGCACGCACACGGCAAGAAGGACGCACATTCTTCTTCTTCGATTCTTCTCGGCGATTTCCTAGTTTTCAAAGGGAAGATATCACTCCGGAATTATTCCACGCGATTGAACGGCTTCACGTGGATACCATAGTAGCGGTTCGTGATATTGGGAATACGAGAAGACAACACGTAAGTATCGTATTTTCGTTCATATATGTGTATAATCTCTAAACATGTAAATTAGATCATAAATCACGATCTATGCATCAGGTTTCTATTCGTTGCTTCCGCTGCATTCGTTCATAAGAAACCTTACAGTGGTATCAGAGCCAAGGGCTCGATTTATGATCTATTTTCGTGTTCAATTCGTATTAAGGGTTTAGGTTTTTATTTGATGAAAATCGAAACACAATTTTCGTGAAGAAAAAAAACTTGGAGTTCTTCTGAAAATTCGTTGACGAATTTTGTCGAACAGTTGATGGGCGCTTCATTCACATGGTTGTTTTGAACAGCCTTTGTGACCTTTCATCGAACACGTAGAGGGTGTGGGTTTTTCTCTTGAACCTAAGGTTCGATCCCCCACCATCTTGGCTCGATGGGCAGCCCACCTTCGCGGGACAAGACTCAGCCTCGTGGCCGTGCCTGGGGCAAGCCGAAGCGAAGCCGAGGAGCTACGCCGCAGGTGTGTAGTCCACGTCGGGTACTCGGATGCGCGATGCTGGGCATCTACGCATCGAGGTCTGGCTGCACGAGGGCTGAGGGGCTGCACCCGCGACTTGCTTGGGGCGGTTTCGTGGGTGTGAGGCTTACCATGGTCGTTGGAGCCGAGGGGCGCCGGATTTCAGCCGGCGTGCACCTGGGGTGCATCGTGGTTTCATAAACATGCAGCAATAATGTTGCTGTTCAGCCATGATCCCCTTGCTCGACTTCCAGTAACTCGTGGCTCCTCTTGAATACCAAAACTAGCTTCCGGGGCACCATGGTAATGAGCGCCGGCGTTCTGATTTCTGCCGGAGCCATGGTCACCGGAAAATCAGCCTGGTATGCGCTTTAGAAGCATATAACACGTGTTCGATGAAATGCTTCACTGGAGTTTTAAAGAGAACAAATATAGGCAGATTTTTCTGGGCACGCAATGTGTTCGATAAAATGCCTAAACGAATTTTTTAGCTCCCAATGACTTGATTTTTGAAATCAAGCTTGTTGGATTTATGAACTTTAATTTCGGATGGTCCGAAATGCTAAAAGGTTTCGTAAAATCGCTGCAAAATAGAAAATTAATTTGTTTGGAACAAACTTTAATTTTTATTGTTTTCTTTATAAAATCTTATTATTATTTTGGAAATAATAACAAGTTTTATTTATATTAATTTAGAATTAATATAAATGAAATAAACCCATTTTACAATTGTAAATAAATATATTAATTGTATTAATATATTTATTTATAGAGATTTAATTGTTTTATTTGGTTAAGCATATTAATTGGATTATGTGCTTTACATTTTCTAACTTTAGTAGTTAGAGACCGCGTATTTATGCCTGGGTAGGCGGCGCCCAGTATTTGTAGTCCGCGTATTTATGTCTGAGTAGGCGGCGCTCAGTATTTGTGGTCCGCATTTTTTATGCCTGGGTAGGCGGCGCCCAGTAGTTGTTTAAAGCAATATTAGATATTGCTGAACAGTTAGATCACATATTTTCCCAAATTATAATATAAGTCTCATCTGGGATGCACGCGTTGTCCATTACAATTGACTGAGTACTTAAACTTTTTCGTTTAGAGTATTTACACCCCAATGTTTGCTCAAATCGACATTGTTTAGACTCTTTCATAGATGCAAATTGTTTTGCGATCGTGTAATGGGGTTGACTTACTTATATTATTTTGGCGCCTCAGTGTCCAAAATAATTTAAGAACGCAGGTTAATTAGATTAACCAACCAAGAGTTTCAAAATGGTTTTGAAATTAGCTTAGAGGCTTACTAGGTGATATTATTGCAGTCATCAGCCTCAGCAGAGTCTGCAATAATATAGACCTGGATCTTGGTCCACTAAAATTTATATTGGATATAAATTCGTATTCTGCAATTTTGGGGTTGCATTATATGTCAAAATTAGTGGGAGCTAATCTTACAACATGCCATTGTTTGATTAGAAATAAATGTGATGGTTGAAAATACTGTTCTAATTTATTTCTCTTATTTCTTGATCAGATTTATAATGGCGAGTTTGTCGTTAAGATGTTTGTTGGATACTATGAAGTTGACTGGGTCAAACTTCTTGGATTGGCAACGCAATCTGCGTTTGGTACTAAGGCTTGAGAAGATTGAGTACGTCTTGGACGAACCAATCCCGGTCGTGCCTGAAGAGGACTCTGAAGAGGCTTCTGAAGAGGATGAAACGCTGGGTGTTTTTGCTCATCAGAAGCATCAGGACGACGTATATACGGCTCAGTGCATCATGATTGCCTCCATGGAAGTGGAGTTACAAAGGCAGCATGAGCACATGCTTCCCTACGAGATGATACGGCACTTAGAGAAGCTGTATGCATCTCCGAGTCAAAACCTTGAGTTTGACATGTGCAAGGAGCTGTTTGGAACTAAGCTCCCTGAAGGGAAGAGTGTTTCAGAACATGTTCTGAAGATGATCGGAATGATTGAGAAGTTGGCTTCAATTGGATTGAAGCTTCCAGAGACTCTCGCGGTCAATTCGATTCTGTATTCGTTGCCTGGTTCATTTGAGAATTTCATTCTCAACTACAATATGAACAAAACCAAGGCAAGTTTGACAGATCTTCATAACATGCTGAAAAATTATAAATCTATTGTCTCTAAGGGCAAAGCTGTGCTCATGGTGAGCTCTTCTGCTGCTCCCAACTCGAAAGGGAAGGGTAAGCAAAAGAAGAAGAAGAAACCAGCATCCAATGTTGTAGCTTTGAAACCTAAGGGAGGTACTCATAAGAAGCCGGATATATCGAAGGACCAATGCGTCTTCTGTCGCCAGAAGGGACATTGGAAGAGAGACTGCCCGAAGTTCAAGGCACAAGGTGCTTCTTCATCAGGCTCAGGTATGTTTGTAATTGAAATAAACATGTCTATTGATAACTCACATTCTTGGGTATTGGATACCGGCTGTGGCTCACACATTTGTTCTAATGTGAAGGGGCTAAGTGATAGTAGGAAAGTGAGGCCCGGAGAGGTCGATCTGCGCGTTGGGAATGGAGCAAGAGTTGCTGCCGAACGTGTAGGGACTTTTAGATTAGATCTTCCTTCGGGACATAGACTAGTTTTGCATGATTGCTATTTTGTACCCTCGATTACGAGAAATATTATTTCTATTCCTTTGTTAGACATGGATGGTTTTCATTTTCGTTTTGGAAACGGATCTTGTTCTTTTGGAATGAATGAGATTATTTATGGAAATGCATCTTTGGTGAATGGTTTATATTTGCTCGATTGTGTACAAAATAATTTCAATGTTTCAAACAAACGACCTAAGCTAGGTAATACGAATAATCTTACTTATCTTTGGCATTGTCGGCTTGGTCATATCAATGAGAAAAGAATAGCAAGACTGAGAAAGTTAGACTATCTCACATCATTTGACATTGAGTCTTATGGTGCTTGCGAATCTTGTCTCAAAGGAAAAATGCCCAATAAGCCACTTTCTGGGAAAGGAATACGATCCAAAGAGGTGCTAGAGTTGGTTCACACAGATGTGTGTGGACCATTATCGACTCAAGCACGAGGTGGATATTCATACTTCATAACTTTACTGACGATTTCTCAAGGTTTGGATACGTTTATTTGATAAAACATAAATCCGAAGCTTTTGAGAAATTTAAGGAGTACAAGTTAGAAGTCGAGAAACAAGTTAGCAAAAGTATCAAGACTCTTCGATCGGATCAAGGAGGCGAATACTTGAGCCAAGAGTTTCTCGATTACCTGAAATCACATGGGATCCGTTCGGAATGGACACCTCCGGGGACACCTCAGTTGAATGGGGTATCCGAAAGGAGAAATCGAACATTATTGGATATGGTTCGATCCATGATGAGTTTCACTAGTCTCCCTATATTCCTTTGGGGTCATGCCTTGCAAAGTGCCATATATATTCTGAATAGGGTTCCTTCTAAATCAGTCGAGAGAACACCATTTGAGTTATGGTGGGGCAAAGTGCCTAGTCTTGCTCATGTTCGGACCTGGGGTTGTCCTGCATTTGTAAAGAAAATGATGACTGATAAATTGGAATCTAAAAGTGAGAAGTGTTATTTTGTGGGATATCCTAAGGAAACTCGAGGATATTACTTCTATCACCCTGGAGATCACAAGGTGATTGTCTCTAGGAATGCGACATTTCTTGAAGACGACTATGTCTACAAGGAACAAGCTCGCAGTGCGATAGATCTTGAAGAAATTCAAGAACCACAAAATAGCGATTGGGATAAAATCTTGTTGGATGGTCCGAACAAGAATTCAGTGGGAGTATTTGATGACTCGTTTGATGACGGATTGTCCGTAAACAGACAACTGTTAGACAGTGGGAGTCACCAAAGAGATGAAGATGCAATTGTTGCACCTTCACCTCCTCGGGAAGAACATGGAGTTAAAATTTCCGAGAGCTCTCGTGATGTTGGTTTATCCAATACACAAGATCCTACTCACGTTCAGGATAATATGGATACCCAAATGCAGAACCAACTCGATAGGCCTCAGAGAATTCGTCGACCACCAAACAAACTCAATCTATTGGTTCAGAACCAAGATGATGGAGATTTGGTAGACAATGATGAACCGAGGACCTATACCGAGGCAGTATCCGATACTGAATCGGAGAAGTGGCTAGAAGCCATGAAATCTGAAATGGACTCGATGTATGCCAATCAAGTTTGGAACTTGGTTGATCTGCCAGACGGGGTAAAACCCGTAGGCTGCAAATGGCTTTTCAAGAAGAAAACCGATGCAGATGGCAAGATACAAACCTACAAGGCTAGGTTGGTGGCAAGAGGTTTTAGTCAACGCGAGGGCATTGACTATGATGAGACCTTTTCGCCAGTTGCAAAGATCAAGTCCATTAGGATTTTACTTGCGATAGCTGCATACTACGATTATGACATTTGGCAGATGGATGTGAAAACTGCATTTCTCAATGGAGAATTAGAAGGTAATGTCTATATGACACAACCTGAAGGTTTTACATCTCAGTCTAGGCCAAATGCAGTATGCAAGCTACAAAAGTCTATTTATGGACTAAAGCAAGCTTCCAGGAGTTGGAATATTTGTTTTGACAAAGCGATCAAATCGTTTGATTTTGTCAGAAGCAAAGAAGATCCTTGCGTTTATAGTAAACGTAAGGGTGGGAACATTGTTTTCCTTATCATATATGTTGATGACATTTTGATACTTGGAAATAATATTTCTATGATGCAATCCGTCAAGACATGGTTGTCTAATTCCTTCAAGATGAAGGATTTGGGTGAAGCCTGTTACATCCTTGGGATTAGGATCTATCGTGATAGATCCAAAAGGTTGTTAGGGCTGTCACAGTCCACATACATCGACAGAGTGCTAAGGCGTTTCTCCATGGAAAACTCCAAGAAATGGAGTCTTCCGATGGGGCATGGTATCAAATTGTCGAAGAAGGATAGTCCTTCTACAGACAAGGAGATTGAATACATGCAGAGGGTCCCATATGCTTCAGCTATAGGATCGGTCATGTATGCCATGACTAGTTCTAGGCCAGATGTGGCTTATGCGCTTAGCATGACGAGCAGATTTCAGCAAAATCCCGGTGAGGCACATTGGAAAGCTGTCAAGACTATTCTTAAGTATCTTAGACGAACTAAAGAATACCTTCTAGTCTATGGTGGACAACAAGAGTTATCAGTTACTGGGTATACTGATGCTAGCTTCCAAACAGACCATGATGACTATAAGTCGCAGTCTGGACATGTGTTTGTCCTCAATGGTGGTGCAGTTAGTTGGAAAAGTTCCAAACAAGACACTACTACAGACTCAACCACCGAAGCTGAGTATATTGCTGCATCTGAAGTGGCAAAGGAGGCTGTTGAGATTCGGGAGTTCTTGAAAGAACTCGGAGTGGTTCCGAGTGCCAGTAGTGCTATACCTGTGTATTGTGACAACACTGGTGCGGTTGCACAAGCAAAGGAACCTAGGGCTACAAACAAAAACAGGCACGTCCCTAGAAAGTACCATCTGATCAGAGAAATAATAGAGAGGGGCGATATGAAATTAGAACGAGTACCCACTGATGATAACCTAGCAGATCCACTTACCAAGCCATTGTGTGTTGCAAAACACAAGAGTCATTTTGAGAGCTTGGGTATTAGATATGTTGGAGATATGCTTTAGGTTAGTGGGAGTCCGATGTTTGCATGTCTTAGAAACAATTTTATAATTGAGACGTACAAACTTGATCACATTTATATGTATACGTTTTCATTTGATGATATTTGTTATTGGCATACACATTTCTCTGAATATTTATTTTAATTATTTGTAAATATTCTTGTTGATTTGTTCCCTTGAGTTAAGACTGTCATTGATGGAGTGAGACATTAATGATATAGTTTAACTTTAAAATAGCCCCAACCAAGAATCATCAAGAATGGGATATTGATGATGTGTGATAGGTTGGCATGGGGTCTGCATCACGTTCTTAGAGAATATAGTGGTTCTCACCTCTATATAGTATTGGATACTCGTGATGGACACATGGATACTTTGGAGAGTATTGGTATACCCTACCTTTAAACTATTTGTTTCTAGTGTCTATAGTTTATTGGTGTGTGAAGTATATGATAGTCCTTTGACTTGAGGTCATTGCTTATCTTGTTTGCAAAATGGTGTATTTTGACCAAGTTCAAAGCTTGCACTCCATTTGGGGTAGATACGGCTTGGATTGGATACATCAGGATGTAATCGAAGATAGTAGTTGGGCCAAGAATAGGATTCATTCCTCGATTAAATTCGAGAGTAACATTCAGATTCTCTATATTAATTGATTGCTAAGTCACTGGCCAGTGCACGTGATATATTCAATTATAGTAATTGAGTATGATCATCAAGGATCAATTGATAAAGATGAGATAAAATGGTTAAGCTATTTGGATAGACACTTGGCAAATCCAAGGCTTAACCGAGTGTTACGTGAATGAAGGGATATCATACACACTTCATATAAAGGTCCGGTTTGCGAATCCGCATAAACGTTCTTCATATATCGAGTTCGCTATACTACGCAGTCTAGGAGTTTAGTATAGACTTTAACTGGGTTATCGTCGATAATGAAGGCCTATAGGGTCACACTTTATGTGTTGTTGTTGATCGTGTTAAAGGGTGATTGTGTGGTGCCTAGTTGTTGTTTCAAATACAAGTCCAAGTGGGAGATCGAAAGAAATATGGACTTGGATTCGTATTATTGGGTTTAAGTTAATAATTAAGTTAGACTTAATTATTAAGTGTTTATTTATATTAAAGCCCATTAACTAGGTTAAAGTGGGTTAGTATAAATAATTAAACAAAACCTAATCCTAAAGGTAAGAGAACACAACTCACGCACGCACGCACACGGCAAGAAGGACGCACGTTCTTCTTCTTCGATTCTTCTCGGCGATTTCCTAGCTTTCAAAGGGAAGATATCACTCCGGAATTGTTCCACGCGATTGAACGGCTTCACGTGGATACCATAGTAGCGGTTCGTGATATTGAGAATACGAGAAGACAACACGTATGAGAAGACAACACGTAAGTATCGTATTTTCGTTCATATATGTGTATAATCTCTAAACATGTAAATTATATCATAAATCACGATCTATGCATCAGATTTCTATTCGTTGCTTCCGCTGCATTCGTTCATAAGAAACCTTACATTACATGGATTGAGGTGGGCAATCCGTGTAAACAATCGAGACGGATATTTTAGTAAATTGGCACCCTATATATCCATCGCCATTCTCGTAAACGGGTTGTGCAGCCCAAAATTGAAAATCAAAGCTAGCGTGCGTTTGTGACCAAAAGTTTCATATTCGAGTGTGATTTTTTTAAATTTTATGCAATTTATTTTTAAAAAATAATCAAATAAGAAAAAAGTACAATTTATTTTAGCCCCTTTGCATATTTTGGTGTTGAGGCTTTTTGTTCCGGTTAAAATTTGAATCGAATCAATTTTTCTTTGAGTTATTATCACTTATTGTCCCAATGTTTCAACTTTTTTGCAATAGTGTCTCAACATTTCAAAATTTACAATAATGTCCTAATGTATGTAATATTTTTTTGCAATAATGTACTAATGTTTCAAATTTTGCAATAATGTCCTACCGTATACAATATTTTTGCAATAACATTCCAATATTTTAAAAATTACAATAATAATGTAACGTATTTCATATTTTTCCGATAGTGTTCCAAGCACCAATTTCGGAGACTTTTTTTTACCAACATGGCTCACCAAAATATTAAATCAATATAAATATAAATCTACATGTGTGTTTGATTTAACATTTCGGTGAGCTGCGTTGGTAAAAAGTCTCTGAAATTGATGTTAGGGACACTATCGGAAAAAAATATTGTATACGTTAGAATACTATTGTAAATTTTTAAACGCTGGGATGTTATTACAAAAATATTGTATACGTTTATACATTATTGCAAAATTTGAAGCGTTATGACATTATTGCAAAAAACATTGCATACATTAGGACATTATTGCAAATTTTAAAACGTTGATACACTATTGTAAAAAAGTTGAAACGTTTGGATAATAAGTGATAATAATCCTTTTTCTTTTAGAGCAAATTGATTGACTTTATTTAGGGTTTAAAAACATGAATCCATAGTAGTGTTGTTTTATGAGCTAATTTGATTTTGTTTTTTATTTTATATTTTGATCTTAATTTATCAATTTGTTTTAGTTCTTATATTTTTATACAAATCATACACACTTTATGCATGCATACACATATACCGTTTGAAAGAAAATATTTTTACCATATGAGCTGACTTGCGTTGCACCATACTTTTGATTTTTGAATTCGTAACTAGTGGACTAATTTTATGTTACTGTAGTTAGTTGGCTAAAACTGTTAGGGGACCCTATCTATCCCTATCTCAAGGGTGATTTTAAACATAGCCCCCAATTTACTCTTTATAGCCACTATAATTAAAAGTAAAATAATATTAAAATACAAATTATCTATCTTACCCTTGTGGGCTATAGCCATCAATTTGTTCATCTTCTAATTAGCCCCCAAGTTATATCTTATTCTCTCTCTTCTTATCCCAATCCTAATCAATTCTTTGAATTCTATTCTACACCTAACACTTTTTTTTTTACAATTTATAAATTTTTTTTTTTTTTTCAATTTTATGATGCTGGTTTATCGCCAATATCGAAGAATCGAGTGAGATCACTCGTGTTGCTTCGTTCTCATCGTTTTGGTGAAAGGATAGGATAAGTTCGATACTTGTTCTATCCAAGTTAACTCTCGTATTATGAAAGATTATTCATTTGCAGAATATATTTTGTAAAATTACAATTATTTTTTAAATGTGTATACTTACAGACAAGATGGAAAGGGAAAAGCAATAAAAGTCGCAGGGAAGACGAAGGAAACAAAGGGGGAAAAAAATGATCAATAATATACAGTATCCGTATCTACGGTTTAATTGGGGGGGTTATGAGGGTATAATTGTATATTCAATATTATTTTTATTACTATTTTAAAATAGAGGGCTATAGTGAGAGATATGGGGGCTATGTTTAAAATTGCCCCTATCTCAATAGCCAGTTGCAGTCCCACTATATGATGTGAATTAATTCGAGAAAATAATTGAGCATTTAATCCCTATAGGAAAGTGCAAACATTTCACATCTCACAGCTATTATCGAAACGAGAAAGTGTCGGGAAAAATCAAGCATTTAATACTCAAATTAAGACCCAAAATTATGATCACAACAATTCACAGCCACTTGCTATTGGTCATACCTAATATCATTACTATCTTTTCCACATCATTAGTTGGTACCTCCATTAAATGGCGACTTAAATTTTCTTTTTTTTTACCCTAAAAAAATCATTTCATTTTTAATTCATTCTTGAGAATAGTCATTTCGTTTCCCCCCCCCCTAATTATGAACCTGAAATTTCAGTTACAAACAATAAGATCTATATTATTTTTAGCCTCATTGAGCTTGTATTTCGCGAATAAACTTTATAAAATATCTCTGCATATATTTTGAATATTTTGAAATTTCCTAACACATCTCAGAAAATGTGATTTCCACTAAGTCATTCATTTTAAAATATCTAATATAATATTTATAAGTTCTCTATTATAAAGTAATATTACTCTTAAGAGAGTGTTTGGTGGATATGATGAACCAAGATGGGGTGAATCAATTTTAGTTTATCTAAGTGTTTGATACACAAATGAAATAAACTGGAGGGCCCAAGATGAAGCTCAAGCCCGCTGTTATTTTAACTGTTTTCGCTTGTTAACTCATTTGACGTTTTTGGTCGGATGACTTCAACTCATTCGAACAGTAACACAAACACTTTCTACCGCTTACCATTTTACCCTTATGTATTTATACGATTTCAAATATTAATAATAATACAATTAATAATAAAACAATAAATAATAATAATAATAATAATAATAATAATAATAATAATAATAATAATAACAATGGGTACTATTTAATTACAACGATAAAAAAGTAAATTGGTAGGGGTATTTAATAAGGGTAATTTGGTCAATCTAAAGTTTTGCAATTTATACCAAACAAAATATAATATCATCTGAGTCTAAATTTTTGCTGCCAAATGAAGAGATGAATGATTCATCTTGAGATGAGTCATCCTTCCACATCTTAAAATGAATACCA